>CM064486.1:12246962-12295123 GCA_032716605.1 Paralithodes platypus | reverse complement strand
GACCCACAAGTTGTGAGACATGCTGTGAGTTGGTTAGATGCGTCCTGGCTGGGGGGAGAATAAGAAAGGAGAAAAGAGGGAAAGAGTGGGGAAGGAGTGGAGAGTGTGAGGTGGGGAGAGGAAAGAGGGGCAAAGGAGGAAAGAGGGAAAGGAGGGAGCGAGAGTGTGTGGCGGGGCGGGATGGGGGGGGGGGGGGGGATGGGGGGGGGAGATGATAGTTAGAGTGTGTGTTTCTGTATATGTGGGTTGTTTTTTTTTTGTTGTGTTGGGTAACGTGTGGGGCGGTGTGTGTTTTGTTTTAGGGTGATACGGGTGACATGTGCATATTCGTGTTGGAGGTGATGCGATTGTGCGTGGGGGGGGGGGGGGGGTGAGAGCGAGAGAGGATGAGAGCAGAGACGAGAGAGAGAGAGAGAGAGAGTTGGCGGAGAGACGATGATGGAGCGTGAAGAATGAGAGGAGTGAGAGAGGAGCGAGATGAGATTGGGAGAGATGGAGAGGAAGGGATTAGTTGATCCATACCAGGGTGATACTATAGGTTGAGAGTTGAAAGATCGTATATTGATATGAAAAGCTGCATAAACAACACTAATATAGATAACTAATAGAAAGACAGATAAATGTCTTAGATTTACATTGCTACACTGGTCACGCAGACCTTACGATCCCTACGAGGTGGCCAGGACTTTATTCTAGTACAGATAGCAACCCTAAGAGTAAGGGAAAATGGAAGGAGAGGAAAGCAAATATGAAGCCTCACACACACTGGGAGAGAGAGAGAGAGAGAGAGAGAGAGAGAGAGAGAGAGAGAGAGAGAGAGAGAGAGAGCTAGCTTGACTTTCCCGTTGTCACACTCATCAGGCCGTCCCTCCGAAAAGTTCAAACAACCTCTCTCTCTCTCTCTCTCTCTCTCTCTCTCTCGAAGTGACTGACTTGGAAAAGGATTTGGGTGTTCTGATTATCAGTGACCTAAAGTTTTCCAAGCAGTGCATTGAAGTAGAGAAGAAAGCTCAGAAATGTTTGGGCTATATTAAGAGGCAATTTAAGTATAGAGATAAGGAAATAGTCCTCACAATTTACAACGCTCTGATACGGCCTCTCCCATCTATCTATCTATCTACATCTATCTATCTATCTATCTACCTAAAATATGAATATATAGATGGATAATTATATAGATAGAGAGGGAGGGGATGATGATAAGATAGATAAAACGTACCAATGTTCTCATGATGTCCTCGGATAATTACCGAGATGAACTAATGACTCCCGTGGGCGATGAGAGAGAGAGAGAGAGAGAGAGAGAGAGAGAGAGAGAGAGAGAGAGAGAGAGAGAGAGAGAGAGAGAGAGAGAGAGAGAGAGAGAGAGTGTGTGTGTGTGTTGGTTGAGTTATTAAGTACGGTAGTATTAATTTTAAAGAAATTAAGAACTAGGGTTGAAAAAAGGAAAAACATACGATTATTTTTCGCTTAATAGAGATATAATGAAATGGTTTGTTTGGAGAGAGATTGAGTGTGTGTGTGTGTGTGTGTGTGTGTGTGTGTGTGTGTGTGTGTTATTTAGTAGTAAAGGGAAACTGACGTAATAGGGTGTTCTAACAGAATAGAAAAATGGGGTAATACATTCTGAAAGAGAGAGAGAGAGAGAGAGAGAGAGAGAGAGAGAGAGAGAGAGAGAAGGGGGTAAATATTCACTTGAGTATAGAGTTGAAGTAAGAGTAATGTAGGACCAATTTTATGAAACATAATTTTGTTTGTCTGTGGGATAGAGAAACACGAAAAAAAATTGTATATTAAAATAATAACTTAACCTAGCATATAATAATATATAGCATAAATAACGTGACATATAACATAGCAGTATGACGTGATCATTTTGCATCACACACACACATATATATATATATATATATATATACTGTATATACTGTATATATATACCGTATATATTAAAACTCAATACATTTGAGTTGCAGAGTATCCAGTGATACATTTGTGTTCTAGAATATTGAATAACACAACTGGTAAATAACTGCAAGAGTTCTAATTATTTCTTAAGGTACACAATGAAAATAGTATAATACGCATATTCCTTTATCCGTCAAACTGTCCGTGGGAGTTGTAAAGATGAAAACAAGTTAAACAACCCTCTAACAAAAAGAAAGGTCACGGTATTGAAAGGGTTAATTAGCCGACTTGCAACCCCGAATGTTCTTGGAAACGACAAAACTCCTTAATGAAGTTAAGTTTGTAAAGGCAGTTAGGAGGTCTGAGTCCCGCTGTTCTTTGGGGGCACTCGGAGGCTGTGGAAGGGGTGTGGGGGGGGGGGGGGGGTGGGGGGTGGAAGATTGGGCTGTTTTTTTTTTTTGGTCTATCAATTCATTAAAAATCTACTTTTTAGTTTCCTCTCTAGACCTCCTTTAAACTTAAAAAAACACCCCCTATACCCCCCGTCAAGATAAATTTGTACATTTTTCGGTAGACAATTTTTCCGGCTGAAGGCCGGTTCTTCTTATAATTACAGGCTCGCTATCGCTCGCCAGGAAAAAAACGACACCTAAATGGCACGATATGTCTTGTAAAAGTGACAACGAAATGGAGCTAAAGGTGTTAAAATCGCCAAACTAATGGGCCGAACGTCTTCAAATGTCAACACTAAAGGGGCTAAACACGAGGGAGAAAGGGGTCCAGAAAAACGACCCATCTCCCCTTACTGAAGTTTGTGAAGGCAGTTAGGAGGTCTGAGTCCCGCTGTTCTTTGAGCGCACTCGTAGGTTGTGGAGGGTAAGGGGGGGAGGTGGGGGGGAGGGGCTATATATATATATATATATATATATATATATATATATATATATATATATATATATATATATATATATATATATATATATATGCATACCGGTATATATTTATTTAATTATATATTTATTTATTTATTCTTATTTATTTATTTATATATATATATTTTTAAATTCGTCCCTAGACCTCCATCAAACTGAAATAAACACCCCCTGCATTTGCTTTTTAGTTTCCTCCCTAGACCTTCATCTAGCTTCAATAAACACCCCAACACTACCTTCAAGAATGTTTTTACATTTTTCGACAGAAAAATGTCCTGGCCGGAGGCCGGTTGCTAAGTTTATATTATAGGCTCGCTATCGCTCGTCAGGAAAAACATCGACACCTAAATGGCACGAAAGGTCTTAACCCGTTCTGTACCGGCGACGTCTTTTTATTTTCATTCTAGCTATATGTGGAAGATTTTATGAAGTTTAAGAAGGATCTGGGTTCAAGAGTATTACATTCTTCCATAATATTATATATAGTCCGGTATTATATATAGTCCGGTATTATATATAGTCCGGTATTATATATAGTCCGGTATTATATATAGTCCGGTATTATATATAGTCCGGTATTATATATAGTCCGGTATTATATATAGTCCGGTATTATATATAGTCCGGTATTATATATAGTCCGGTATTATATATAGTCCGGTATTATATATAGTCCGGTATTATATAGTCCGGTATTATATATAGTCCGGTATTATATATAGTCCGGTATTATATATAGTCCGGTATTATATATAGTCCGGTATATATATAGTCCGGTATTATATAGTCCGGTATTATATATAGTCCGGTATTATATATAGTCCGGTATTATATATAGTCCGGTATTATATATAGTCCGGTATTATATATAGTCCGGTATTATATATAGTCCGGTATTATATATAGTCCGGTATTATATATAGTCCGGTATTATATATAGTCCGGTATTATATATAGTCCGGTATTATATAGTCCGGTATTATATATAGTCCGGTATTATATATAGTCCGGTATTATATATAGTCCGGTATTTACGCAATAACTCCGGAACCGCTTGTCTGAACCTATAACTCCTTCTGTAACGGTGCCGTCCTTTTAGCTTTATTTTGGCTGCTATTAGGCGAGTTTATTCAGGTTAAAGTGAGCCTCCAGCAATTAGCAGGCTTCAAACTATCTTACATAACGGCCTTTACTACATCAGATCCTTCTTAAACTTCACAAAATCGTCTAAATATAGCTAGAATAAAATTTAAAACACGTCACCGGTACAGGAGGGGTTATCTGTCTTGGCGGTGTAATGGTTAAAGTGATCAAGTTATGTAGGTGGTGTCCCGAGTCCGAATCTCGGGAGGATCACATGCTTTCAATCATTTAATTTTTGGGGAGTGATTTATGTTAAGAATGAATATTAATTAAAATTACCCTGTTCATCTGGATAACGGTATATATATATATATATACCGGTATATACTGTATAGTAAAATATACCAGAACGTCCCGTACTTCCCAAACTGACTAATTTCTTGAACTTGACGATAGTGCATTGTTATACAGTATGTGCGATTAGTTTGCTTGGGAACCAGATTAACTTGCTCATGTAGTGATGTACACCCTATGTGGTGGATTGTGTTCTTTTATTTCATTTTTGTTTTATTAGTTCCTTTGCGTTTATCTTGTGTCGTCCCAGTTTTGGTTTGTTTATTTTGCAAGTTTTACATTATAATATCTCCCTGGAACGGCCCGCATGATCTTTCAATTTTATGCCTTGTTACCGCCCTCCCCACCCCACCCCACCCCACCCCTCCCTAGTCTCCCTCCCCCCAGGACTAACTTTCCATCCCATGTATTTCATTTGCATACATTATCTCCATCCCGTGCTGTACTAAGTGCTCTCTCTCTCTCTCTCTCTCTCTCTCTCTCTCTCTCTCTCTCTCTCTCTCTCTCTCTCTCTCTCTCTCTCTCTCTCTCTCTCTCTCTCTCTCTCTCTCTCTCCAGCTATACTTCTATTCTAATAAGGGCATATATAAGCCTATGTATTATTTGTCAACACGCTCTTTGTATGTCTTCGCGCTTCTTATATATTTATATACACAATATTTAAAGTTTAGATGTAAGGTTGGTAGGCTTTCCTAATACCTTCTCATTTATTTTGATTCTGTAAAAATATCTATGCATTTGTAGATTCCAATCGTCCCTTTAAACCTTTTCCTCCTTCTCCTCCACTGCTTCCTCCTTCTAATAATTGTCCTCATGCACTTCTTCTCTTCTTCCTTTATTTCCTTCTCCTTACTCTCCGCTTTCCTCACCTCCTCCCTCACGTATTATATCTCCTCCTGCTGCTGCTCCGCCTCTGTTTCTTTCACCTCCTCCTCCTCCTTTTGTTACCTTTTTCTCTTCCTCCTTCCCCTACCTCATTTTCACTCACATGAGGCGAAAACATTGCTTTTTTGATTGAGTGGTAAACTTATGGAATGGACTACCTACTATGGGTTGCATCGTTTTTCGGGAATAACTTATTAACAAACAGTTGGATCAGTATGATATATTGCCAGAACTTGTTTCACACCGTGCCCTAATTTTCGTCAATATAGTGCATTACCAAAAGTGGAGAATTAAGCCACATGTTCCTGTGTCATGAGGTTAAAGTCACACCTGAATGACTAGGAAACGGACAAGGCTACCGTGACGTAACTGTGAAAACCACCAAACCATTATTGCATTTCCATCAAACACGGTTGTTATCACCCACCACCCAACCCTACTATCGCCTTTACATTCAGGTTATCTGTCACTATCAAATAAAAGTATACAACAATAATACATAATTGTTTATATATTTTTATTTGATAATGACAGATAACCTGAATCTTCCCTTATACTTCTTCATTCTCCTCTTCCCTCCTGTTCCTCCTCCTCCTCCTCCTCCTCCTCCTCCTCCTCCTCCTCCTCCTCCTCCTCCTCCTCCTCCTCCCCCCCCTTCCTCCTCCTCCTTCCTCTCACCGTCTTCTCTGCAGTATTGACAGGGACAATGTTATTTCAGTCACTCTTGTTTTCCCAGCCTCTCTCGCTCCCACTTCACCTCGCTTTTTTATGACATGCACTGAACATCTGGTTCTTCTGTCGTCGTTTCTCTCTCTCTCTCTCTCTCTCACTCTCACTCTCACTCTCACTCTCACTCTCACTCTCTCTCTCTCTCGCTCGGTCTTCGTTAGAAAGTCGTAAAGTTAGCGTGGAAATTGATTAAAGATTGTTGGAAAACGCTTCTCTTCAGATCAAACAATGCATCTATTTTGTCAACTGTCTTCAACATTATATGCCACATGAGTTCCACTTTCACAAGCTCCTTCCATATTGTATGGTTAGCAATTTTCAAGATGTTTAATATCATAACTTGATCAGTGAAGTGCAGGCTCCTGAATAGCCTACAGTTCCGAGTTTTAGACATGAAAAAGGAAAGAAAAATAATATATCTATCTACTCAGGCACATTCCCATATTTTTTATTTTTTTTTTTGCTGTGGGTGGCCGACTCGAGACAGAGCCCGAACAGGAAAACAAAATATATACATACATACCGATATATATATATATATATATATATACCGGTATATATACCGGTGTATATATATATATATATACCGGTATATATACCGGTGTATATATATATATATATATATTGATAACCTCTCTAGTACTATCAAGCACTATCAGGTCAGGCCATCGCTGACCACAAATATTCGCCGATAGTTTATATGAATGCAAATAGATGATCCTGTGTCCTGTTGTCCATACAGAGAACCTATCAGCAAAACAGTATAACCCAAACAGTACCGACGTCATTATCCAAATTGAAGATCAACATATCTCTCTACCAATACATCGTGCACCAGGTTGGCTTTAGTCTCTCTCATTAAGGGGATAGTGCTTGTATATACCGGTATATATATATATATATATATATATATATATATATATATATATATATATATATATATATATATATATATATATATATAATTATATATATCATTTTATATTATAGCCAAATTCAAGGGACGTTGGGGTCAAAATGCCTGGACAAACGAAGTTTAAAGCAGTTTAATTCATAGTATGAAGGAAAGATTGATTTAGGGAGAGCGTTCCAAAGTTCACTTGATGAGTTGAAGAAAGACTGAGAACATTTGCCAATTCTTGGGTTGGGGATCTGGACAGAATAGGAGTGCGACTGTGTTGAAAGGCGGGTGCCTCGCACTCGCCGCAAGGGAGGGGATATGCACTGAGAGAGCTCTGAAGAACTCTGTTGCAATATCGATAGTATAGTGAAAGAGATGCAACATTGTGGCGTGTAGAAAGAGATTGTAGGGAACTAGTAAGACGAAGTGAGTTGATGAGACTCTTTGAAGAAGTGCGGTATGGGTGGAGCCTCCCCACACATGCGAAAAATACTTAATACATGGGCGCACTGTGCCGCGATACAGAGCAAGAAGCTGTGCGGGGGTGAAGAACCCACGGACTCACGGGGACGGTTGAGCACACCTAACTTCTGGGAAGCTGTTTTAGCAAGAGTGGGAATATGATCTCTCCAAGAAAGGTCGGATGAAAAAAATACACCTGGATAATCTGTTTGATTAATTTCACCACAACACCAAACACCTCCAATGAAATTAATGAAGCATGTATGTGATCCACCAGGATTCGAACCCGGGTTATCACACACAGATTATTAAACACGTTAACCATTACACCACCAAGACGGTTAAATTGAGAGAAGATGAAGGGTTGATTTGTGTATTGTTGAAGCTTGAAGGATAATTGATAGTCTTGCTTGTGTGAAAGACAATGAATAGAGAAAGGGAGAGAGTCTGTGTGTGTGTGAGAGAGAGAGAGAGAGAGAGAGAGAGAGAGAGAGAGAGAGAGAGAGAGAGAGAGAGAGAGAGAGAGAGAGAAGAGAGAAAGAGAACAAGAGCGAGAGAACGCGAGAAACAAGAGAGAGAGAGCGAGTGCGAGTTAGTGCCCGGGTTAAACACTGACAAGTAAAGGATTTACATTCAGAATATATCACCCCTGGACAAGGCCAACCCAAAATGTGGCGGGGAAACAGACTACAATATCTCTAACTCTAACACACACACACACGCACGCACACACGCGCACACACACACACACACACGCACGCGCACACACACACACACACACACACACACACACACACACACACACACACACACACACACACACACACACACACCCCGAGGAAAATAATATAATGGAAGTAGGCGTAAAAGATAAAGAGGCTAAATAAAGTTGGGTAATAGGTTAGTGGGAGGAGGAGGAAGAGGAGAGAGGAAGAGTGTGAGAACGGGAGAAGTGAAGTGAGGAGAGGAGAGGAGAGGAGAAGATGAGAGGAAATGAAGAGAGAGAGAGAGAGAGAGATAATAAAGAGAGTGTTCCACTTATTATAGGTTACTGCCTTCAGTATATATATATATACTGTATATATATATATATATATATACAGGAAATAGTAAAGCCATTAATATAAATCTAGATGGGACTTCACAATTGTCCACTTATACCAGATCCCTATTTACTGTTAGGTGAACAGTAGTCTGGGGAACAAGGAGACTACCCAACCGTCTCGCGCCTCACCGGTAAATCCCCCCCCCCCCCCCCCCTCACCCCCCAGTCCTTTTGGTTGTGAGTCGAACGCGCTAACCAGTACACAAATGTGACGACGTGTTAAGTAATATACAGTAGATTCAGTTTATTTATTTATTTTAATTTATTTTTGTTGCACCCCCTTCTCCTTCCTGTTTAGCCCCATTAGTTTTTAAATTTCAAGACATTCGCCCCATTAGTTTAGCTTTTTTATGACCTTTCGCCCCATTTCTTTGTCAATTGTATAACCTTTATTGTCATTTAGGTGTCGATTTGTTTTCCTGGCGAGCCATAGCGAGCATGCCATTTATGAGGAACCGGCCTTAGGTTGGGGCATTATTCTCCTGAAAAATTTATACATTTATCTCGCAGGAGGGAGGTCTTATTATTTAAGATTAATGGAGGGTTATGGAGGGGGAAAACAATCTCCCCTTAACCCCTTCTGTACCGACGACGTCTTAATATTGTTTTTCTAGCTATATTTAGACGATTTTGTGCAGTTTAAGAAGGATCTGGTGTAGTAAAAAGGGTTAAGTGAGATAGTTTGAAGCCTGTTAATTGCTGGAGGCCCTTTTAAATCCGAATGAAATCGTCTAATGGTAGCCAGAATAAAGTTAAAAAGACGTCATCGATAAAGAAAGCGTTAACGATTCTGGGTTTCTGATGTAATATTTTGAAACATTTCCCGAAGCCGCCTACCCCGAATCAGTGTTTGTTGACGCAGTCCTTAGTTTCTTACATTACTTCTCGTGCGTTTCTCATATGTAAGAAGATTATCACAAAGTCACTCCAAATGTGCCAAGATCAGTTATATATACCGATGATGAGTCTGTCTAAATTAGTCTGGGATTTACTGTTTCGCTAGTCTAAGGCTCTTAAGCCTTTGAAGATCATGGCGCATATTGACAGTTTATTCTGGCTAGTATTAGGCGCTCTCATGCAGTTTAAGAAGGATCGGTTGAAATAAAAAGGGTAAAGACTATCACAATTAATCTAAATACATTCGTGTAATAATGGCCAGAAAACAGAATAGAAATACGAAATCGGATCTTGAAAGGGCTAAAATGATAAGGCTCTGACATTTTCTGGTGCAAATTTAACCTGCCGAATGAGACCCCAGAGTAAAATTAGGTCAGGTGCTTGTGGAGTTTCTTGGGTGGAATTTCTTGTCCTTGTTATATATAATTATATAGTATATATATTTACAGTATTTATTTATTTTTATTTATTTTTATTTGTTTAGAGTCACGTCTTTCTGGCCAATACCTCGTCTGTAGAGGAGACAAGATGTAGCACTTCATCGACGATAAAGGCCTCTATAAAACTGTTCTCCTTTTCTTTGTCTTCCTGTTTGTCTGACTCTCTCTCTCTTTCTCTCTCTCTCTGGTCGACAGTAATTCAATTGATACTTTTAAGAAGAGGCTGGAGGATGATCTGATGGATATTGGATTATTATGAATGAATCAATAGGTAAGTGGAATTTCCCTTTCAAATTAATGTATTTCTATACTCTATAAACACTTTCATTTTGGTCATTTCTTGACCCATAAGGTTATACTTCTACTTTGCCGTCTTATTCTTCTACTATAAACTGTCCCTGTCTAGTAGTATTAATACCGGACCGACTAGTAGGGACCGCAAGGTTTGTGTGGTCTGAGCATCTGTGTAACTCCTCACTCTCACTCTCACTCTCACTCTCTCTCTCTCTCTCTCTCTCTCTCTCTCTCATTTTATTTTATTTATGCAATACGTCGGGTAATACAAATTTTAAGGTTTAAAGAGCCACCTATTTTCGTGGCCCTATTTAACAAACCTACCCTTATAGTCTCTCTCTGTCTCATTCTCACACAATCTCTCTCTCTCCCTCCCTCCCACCACCACCACCACCACCACCACCACCACCACCACCACCACCACCACCACCACCACCACCACCACCACCACCACCACCCCCACCAGCACCCAGAAACAGCCACTATCTCTTCCATCTCTCCCTACCTCACCACCCACGTCATCATCCCTCTTCTTCTCTCTACCTCCCTCCTTCCTTATCTCGCCCCTTTCATCTATTTACTATCAGCATTCTTCGGGGGGGCCGGCCTCCTGCTGCTGCTGCGTGGGGGCTTATCTCCCCTTGTCCAGCCTTTCATCCTTGCTGGTAAGACGAGGAAATGCAAGTCGGGAAGGCAAAACTTGATTAGGGTAGATTAGGTTGGGTCAGAGTTATGGGTGTTTCTATTTTGTTTTGTTCTGGCCCCCCCTTCTCCCTCATGTTTATCCCCAATTATGTGTTATATTTTAAGACGTTTGCCCAATTAGTTTAATGAATTTAAGACCTTATGTGCCATTTACAGTAGGTGTCGATTTTTTTCCTGGCGAGCGATAGCGAACCTGCAATTTAGGAAGAACTGACCGAAGTTATTCTACCGAATAATGTACACATTTATCTCGAAGGGGGGTCTTGGGGGTATTTTTGTTTGAAGTTTGATAGATAGGGAGGACACTAAAGAAATTAATAAATAGATAAATAGATAATAAATTAGAATGCCCCCTTCAATTACTCTTTTCAAACTAAGCTAGCGAGAAATATAATTCTTTAGCAGCTGATTTCCTGACAGTCTGAGATTAAAATTGAACAGGATCGAAGATATATTCTATTATTGATATCATAGTTCAGTGTCAAGATGGGAATATGACAATTATTATATTATGTGGACAGTTCTTCACTTATACGATATTACTTAATGGTAGTGAAGGGGTTAAACAATATTGCTCCAGTTTGACACCCTAGATTGAGTTGAAATGAAAAACAAATAAAAACAAAAACAAAACCTAATTATTAGTACTGTTGGTGTTATAGTCTATTCGCTGTAAGTAGGCGAGACATTATGACCTCTGACCTCTGTAACTCAAAAACGACTATCTGAGTAATCAAGCTAATATTTCTACCATTTAGAAAGAGTCAGCCAGGAAATGGGTGTGGGGATTTACGGCCCATTTGTTCTAGCCCCTTTTAAGTTACAGATGATAGAAGTTAAGATCTCTCGCCTACTTTTAATGAATACACTATAGTAGTACTGTTGATGTTAGTAGAAGAGGAGAGAAACACGACAGTTCTGCGTATCTTTATAAAATTATCTGTGGGTAGACAGAAATAAAGGAATAACATGCTTTGGGAGCATTGATTTTGTAGTAGTATTCGTTTTTTATGAATTCGAGAGGTCCTTCCTAAACGGAAAAATATCGTTTTCCTATGATACAGTATCTCATCATTGAAGTTATATTGGATATATTTATATACCTATCTTCTTTAAGCCCTCCACTTCGAAAGATCCTTCTTTAACTGAATAAAATCGTCTGGCAGGTGGAAATAATGCAATAGATGAATAATGTAACACAAATCTTTGTTATTAGGCTGGCAGAATTTAACTTTGTACGATTAGGATATTATGCATATTTAATCAGAATGTATAATTTATGTTGCTCATTACCATCGTAAGTCTTCATCTGCCCTGCCCTGCTCTCCCCCCCCCTCTCTCTCTCTCTCTCTCTCTCTCTCTCTCTCTCTCTCTCTCTCTCTCTCTCTCTCTCTCTCTCTCTCTCTCTCTCTCTCTCTCCTCTCTCTCTCTCTCTCTCTCTCTCTCTCTCTCTCTCTCTCTCTCTCTCTGTGTGTGTGTACTTTCCGCCCACCCCTCAGGCTCTCTCTTCCCTCCCTCCCTCCTCCTCTCCCCTCTCTCTCCTACCCTTTATCTTCCTCTCTCTTAATTTTCCTTTCCTTTCCTTTTTTCCCTTCATAACCACTCCTCCGCCTTCGCTCTCTCCCTCATTCTTCCTCCTTCTTTTCTCTCACTTCCTCCCTCCTTTCAATTCTCTCCCTCCATCTCTCGCCCACCCTCTTCTTCTGTCCTTTTCCTTCCTCTTCTTCTCTTCTCTCCTTCTCCTTCCTCTTTCTTCTCTCTGTTCCTCCTCACATCTACTTTACCATTTCATTTCCTCGCTTTCTCTCCTCCCTTATCTCCCACTCTATCTCTCCCTTTCTCCCTCCCACTCTATCTCTCCCTTTCTCCCTCCCACCTACTACCCTACCCTTCCTCCTCGTCTCTTGCCTCCTCCCCTTTCCCTCCATCTACCTCCCCTCCACCATCGTTTCCAACAACATTTTGTCATGTCATAATTAATCATCGTCAATAAATATAGCCCACCGTCGAGTGAAAAATAAATAAATACAAAATAACAAAAAAACAAAAAACAACCACAACAACACACACACACACACACACACACACACACACACACACACACACACACACACACACACACACACACACACACACACACACAAACACACCCACATCATTCATCATTTACTGATAACTATGAATGGCTGACGCAGACATGGGTGGTGGGAGAGACTAGATGGGGTTGAAAGGGTGAAAAATGGGTAATGTGAGGGGTGAATATTGACACCATTTGAGGAGGAGCACTTTATTTGATTTATATATTTATTTTGTTAACCCTTTGAGTACCAGCGACGTGTGTTACCCTTTATTCTACCTATATTTAAACGATATTGTGCAGCTTAAGAAGGATCTGTGTTAGTTAAAAAGGGTTGGTTGAAAAAGTTTGAAACCTTACTATTGCTACAAGTCCTTCCTAAGCTGAATATAATCGTCTAATCATTGCCAGTTTATAATTAATGGATAAAACCGGTACTGAACGGGTTAATATGGTCTAGATCAATGTCAATAAAGTGTCCCTGATATAGAACTCGCCCTCCATTGGTTTTTATGCTGTCAACGTTTCAGAGTTTATGCTGTCAACGTTTCAGAGTTTATGCTGTCAACGTTTCAGAGTTTATGCTGTCAACGTTTCAGAGTTTATGCTGTCAACGTTTCAGAGTTTATGCTGTCAACGTTTCAGAGTTTATGCTGTCAACGTTTCAGAGTTTATGCTGTCAAACGTTTCAGAGTTTATGCTGTCAACGTTTCAGAGTTTATGCTGTCAAACGGTTCAGGGGTTATGCTGTCAAACGTTTCAGAGTTTATGCTGTCAACGTTTCAGAGTTTATGCTGTCAAACGTTTCAGAGTTTATGCTGTCAACGTTTCAGAGTTTATGCTGTCAACGTTTCAGAGTTTATGCTGTCAAACGTTTCAGAGTTTATGCTGTCAACGTTTCAGAGTTTATGCTGTCAACGTTTCAGAGTTTATGCTGTCAAACGTTTCAGAGTTTATGCTGTCAACGTTTCAGAGTTTATGCTGTCAACGTTTCAGAGTTTATGCTGTCAAACGTTTCAGAGTTTATGCTGTCAACGTTTCAGAGTTTATGCTGTCAACGTTTCAGAGTTTATGCTGTCAAACGTTTCAGAGTTTATGTTGTCAACGTTTCAGAGTTTATGCTGTCAAACGTTTCAGAGATTATTTATCAATGTTAGTGGTATATGTTATACATTATGAGTCAAATAATAATAGGGGACAGTGGCTGTTTGTTTGGTCTATTAATTCATTTATTCATATATATTTTTTTAGCTTCCTCCCTAGACCTCCATCAAGCATAGAAGAACACCCCCTAGACCCCCCTTCAACATAGATTTGTACATTTTTCGGTAGAAAAATGTCCCTGATAAAGGCCGATTCCTCCTAAAATTACAGGCTCGCTTTCGCTCGCCAGGGAAAAATCGACACCTAAATGGCACGAAGGATCATAATATTGACAACAAAATGGGGTGAAATGTCATAAAATCCCCAAACTAATGGAACCAACGTCTTAGAATCTCAAAACTAGTGGGGCTAAGTAAGTATTAGGGAGAAGGGGGTCCAGAAAAACGGTATGTCTCCCCTTAACCTCTTCAATAGGAGAGGTGTGTATACTAAGCTCAATACGTATCGTCTGGAGGTAGCTATAATAGGCCATGGAAGTAATCGTGGGCTTGAAAATGTTAGTTTAGATCTCTTTAAATCCTCTGACCTTAAATTATACATACAATCGGCTGGAGGTAGCTAATGTTAAGGGGAGATAAGGCGCTTTTCTAGACCACCTTCTCCCTCATCTTTAGCCCCATTATTTTGGCGATTTTATGAACCTTCGCCCCATTTCTGTCAATTTTAAGACCTTTCCTGCCATTTAGGTGTCGATTTTTTCCTGGCGAGCGAAAGCGAGCCTGTAATTTAAGAGGAACCGGCCTTCGGCCGGGAAATTTTCCTACCGAAAAATTTACAAATTTGTCTTGAAAGGAGGTCTAGGGAGCTTTTTTTTAAGCTTGATGGAGGTCTAGCGAGGACACTAGAAAAATAATAAATAAATGAGAAACTCGACCAAAAAGTGAAGGATATGACAATGTTCGTTTTAATTATTCATGTATTCATTTCACATTCATAATAGTAGCAGGACAAGATACACATTATTTGAATTATCAACATTGTTAATTGTTAATTGTACACGAGCAAAGATTCGTATGACAAATCCAGTCCATTTAGAGCAACAGTATACAGTATTGGGCTAATATACTCAACATGAAAAGTATAAACAATTTACATATATGGTTAAATATCGGTTACATTGCAATTACAATATAAATTAAGTTCCACCAGTCAGAGGAGTCATATTCTCTTCCAATTAAAAATGTATGGGATGATTGTTTCGATAATTATTTTTTCTCTCGTTTTCTTTTATTTTTATATTTTTCTTTTTCTCCGTCACCATCTTCACCTTGTTCACCATCTCGACTCTCTCTCTCTCTCTCTCTCTCTCTCTCGCAAGCCGATACCATTAACCTGGAAATCATTAAAACTTGTGTCCGTCTCTCTATTCATGTGTTCTGATGCTGAGAGAGAGAGAGAGAGAGAGAGAGAGAGAGAGAGAGAGAGAGAGAGAGAGAGAGAGAGAGAGAGAGAGAGAGAGAGAGAGAGAGAGAGAGAGAGCATATAACTCCACCTTTACATTGGATTCATAACCAGTACCGGTATTCATAATTGATACTTGAGTTATAATCATGTTCAGCCCCCCTCACTCTCAATACATACTCACAGGGCTGGGGGCTCGCTTTTAATTCACTCTATTCTGCCTTTACTGCCTCCCCCCACGTCTCGCTCTCGCTCTCGCTCTCTCTTTATATACAGTATATGTATATATTTTTTCTTTCGCAATTGTTCTATCATTTTTTTTTTTTTTTTTTTTTTTTTTTTGAGCAATAGCGGATCTTCAATTGTGGAGGAAACGGTCTGTAACCTTGACATTTAGCTGGAAGGTGTATTCGTGGCCAACCCAATAAATTACTATAACATTTGCAAACACGTTCGAAACAACAATACTACTACTACTACTACTACTACTACAGTACTAATAGTAATACTTATAATAATAATAATAATAATAATAATAATGGTAATATTGATAATAATAATAGTAATAAACATCCCCCCAATAATCCTAGAGTGTGTATTGAGAATAAGGAGAGCTGGAATTGAATACATCTGAAGTATCAATTATAAACACTAAGATGAATCTGATGTATACTGTAGGTGGTCTTACACCAACTTTATTATTTCTTTATATATCTTAATATATATATTTTTTGTTTTTCTTCTTCAAAGAAACACTAGTCTAGGTATATATATTTTGTATTTTAATGTATTTTAATGTATTTTGTATTTTAATGTATTTTGTATTTTAATGTATTTTAATGTATTTTGTATTTTAATGTATTTTAATGTATTATTATTATTATTATTATTATTATTATTATTATTATTATTAATAGTAGTAGTAGTAGTATCATTATTTGTTTTTGTTATTTTTGTATTTATTAGTAATATTATTTTTATTGCGAGCGATAACTGGCCTACAAATTGTGAAAATCTGTCCTTCGGCCGGGACATTTTTCTACCGAAAAATGTATACATTAAGTTTGAAAGGGATCTGGTGACGGACTATTATCTAATCCAACCCCCACTCCCTACGACCATGTTATCACTCATCTATTTACAATCATTCTCCATTCATTCCTATTCATCACTACACAAAATAGTCATTAGAAATATTAATATTAATAACAATTACAAATGATAATAATAATAATAGTAATACTAATAAACTAACAATAACACATAAATCCCTGTAGCAAAAACACGTGTAATATATTCTTTTTGACGAACTGAATTCCAACAATTAAAATGAATTCCCCGCCTCGCCTTTGCGTTCCGACCAGGAATACTTGTCAACATATTCGGTGATTGGCAAGAAGACGCAAAAGTGCAACCCAATTATTTTTCCGACCTATGTTGTTGCCCCCCCCCCCTCCTCCCTCCTCTTTGTTTTGGAGGCAGTTATGTATTTATTTTGGCATTTTGTTATTGTGTTTAATTTGTGTGCGTTGTTTTTGTTTAATTAATTTCCTCCCATTTCTCTTATTTACATTTAACGGCTCTATTGTTTTACCTATTTTGACTTTTGTTATTTGTTTTGAGCGTATATCTATCTATCTTTCTATCTATCTATCTATCTATTACATTTTGATATTATGTTTGATGTGTTATAGTATTTACACTTAATCTTGTTTACTTTTTCTCCTTCCATTAATTATTCTTATATATTCAACATGTATTTATATTTTACTTATTTTGACTTCTCTTTCTTTTTAATGCGTATATATTTATTTTGCCTTTTTGATACAGTAATTAATGTGCGTATTTTTGTTTGTGCTTAAGGGGGCCCACCTCGCTTTTTTTCTCTATCTATCCCTCTCTCTTTGGCATATATCCATTCGGCCCCATTCAGCCTACTGTTTTAAGACGTTTACCCCCATCCAGGTGTCAATATTTTCCTGGCGAGCGGTAGCGAGCCAGCATATATATTTTGTTTTGTTTTGACAGCAAGCTAAATTTGTGTCCGGTGAAGCCGGATTTCTCCATACAATGCTGGTTTGCTATCGCTCACCAGGAAGAAATTGACACCTGGATGGGGATAAACGTTTTTAAACAGTTGGCTGAATGGGGCCGAATGGATACAAGCCAGGGAAAGAGAGAAAAGGAGAGAAAGATAAAAAAAAAAAACCGGTGACCCCCCTTAATTAATCCGTTTACTTTTTCTCCTACAGTTTTTCTTTTTACCTTCAGCGCTAATTTAGTTTTACATTTTCTGGCTCCTATCTTTGGTCTTCCATCCATGTATAATTTGTATTTCACTGTTGGAATTAATTTGTGTGTACTATCTATCTATCTATCTATCTATCTATCTATCTATCTATATGCTCAGGCCCAATCCCCACTTTTCCCATTTTTGTTTTGTTTTGTGTACTACATGCACCTAGGCCTAATTAATTTGTTTACCTTTCTCCTCTCAGTGTACTTTAATTACTTAATTACTTATTTGTATTTAACCTTTTTTCTTCTTCCCCTTTGTATGTCATATGTATATATATATATATATATATATAATTGTATTGTGTATGATGTGTATCAATTATGTTTTTGTTATATGGTCTTTTCCCTTGTCTTCCTCATTAATATCTTCCTCCATGATATACCATTATTTTTACTTTTTGTTGTTGATAATGACTGTTCTCCTTTATCTGAATGCACCCTTATGTCATCGTTGTATCGTATTAATGTGCTTATTTATTTTCATTCTTTTCCTTCACATTACATGGGAATCACCTTTGTTTTAAATTTGCGCGTGTGCTTTGCTTTGCACTCACACACACACACACACACATATATATATATATATATACGGTATATATATATATATATACAATATATATATATATATATATATATATATATATATATATATATATATATATACCGGTATATATATATATATATATATATTATATATATATATATATATATATATATATATATATATATATATATATATATATATACTGTATATATATATATATACAGTATATATATATATTTTTTTTTTTAAGAGACAATGAACGGAGGAAGGAAAAAAACACAGATAAAACAAAAAGGTCCATGTGGCTAAAGGCATCCTCCATTCATAAAATGTTTATATTTATATTTATACAAACAGCATATATATATATATATATATATATATATATATATATATATATATATATATATATATATATATATATATGTATATATATATATATATATATATATACGGTATATATATATATCATCCTCTATAGTGATGCATCAGTCCCCTTGAGTGACCATTCTCTCTATTAGTTGACGGTCACTTAGATTTGGAGAGAGTGAGAGATAGAGAGAGAGTGAGAGTGAGTGAGAGTGGGAGGAGGGGGTGGGTGGATGGGGCGAGAGTGAGTCTTAAGGTGGGTGACTGAGTGATAGGGTGAGTAAATATGTGTGTGTATTTGCATGAATGAGTGGAAGATAGAGTGTGTGTAAAAGGGAGAAAGAACAAACTATATAGATAGATAGTTAGATAGATAGACGTAACAAAGTAATAGAACAAATAATAGAGTGAAGACAAGTAAGAATGGGTTAGGTTTCAGTGAGCTTATTCCCTCCAGTGATGCTTCAGTTCCCTTGAGTGGCTGCTGACTGTGGCTTCATTACCTATCGGTTACTCAGTTAATTGAAAGGGAGATAGATAGCTGGATAGAGAGAGAGAGAGAGAGAGAGAGAGAGAGAGAGAGAGAGAGAGAGAGAGAGAGAGAGAGAGAGAGAGAGACAGGTAGATAGTGAGATAGGCATAACAAGATATTTATATAAGATAAGATATTAAAGAGTCGAGAAAAGTAAGAATGGGTTTCATCAGTGAGCCTATTCCCTCTAGTGATACTTGAGTTCCCTTGAGTGGCTGCAGACTGTTGGCTTTCATTAGCTATCAGTCACTTAGTTAATTGAAAGGGAAATCGATAGTTGGATAGATAGATAGATAGAGAGAAATAGATAATGAGATAGACATAACAAGATAATTATAAAAGATACAAGATATTAAAGAGTCGAGAAAAGTAAAAATGGGTTTCATCAGTGAGCCTATTCCCTCTAGTGATACTTGAGTTCCCTTGAGTGACTGCAGACTGTTGCCTTCATTAGCGATCAGTCACTTAGTTAATTGAAAGGGATATAGATGCCTGGATATATAAATATATATATATATATAATATATCGTATGTTTTTTTTTAGGTCATTAATTTTCAGTGTAGGTCCTAGTACTCGAATCACTCTCTCTCTTTCACACACACAAACACACACACACACACACACACACACACACACACACACACACACACACGTCCCCCCCCCCCACACACACACGTACTACCCCCCCCCCCCCCCCCCCCCCCCCCCCCCACACACACAGTATAATGTTTCAGGGTCGTGCCAGAGAGTGATTGCATGTTCTGCATTTGCCGGGTCTGGGTCGCAGGCGAGAGGTGCAATTCGGAAAGGAATATTCGGAACACGGAGAGGAATTGCAGCTCTCTCTCTCTCTCTCTCTCTGGTAAATACGTTTCTTTTACTCCATAAGCCTATTTCTATCTATCTATCTATATGCTCAGGCCCAATCCCCATTTTGGGGGTAGCCGACTCAAGACAGAGCAAGAACAGGGAAAACACAAAAACAACATAAAACAAAAAATAAACACAGATAAAAAACACAAACTCTCACACATCCAGGTCACCCAGGAGAAGACCCAGAGACCAGGGTTACCAAGGTCACTCCAGCACTCCCCCGGCCCCTGACCACCCGGAGAGGTTCCGATCTCGGCAGGCAGACATGCAGCGGAGCCAAAGCCACAAGCCCTCCCACCACACTTCCAGGCACACCCTTCATATTAATCGTCTCCCTGGGCCAGGCGCCTGATGGACTATTATCTAGTCCAACTTGCGCCCGACCCCTTACTCCAAATGACCACGTGTTCACTCAACTATTCACAAGCATTCTCCATTCACTCCTGTCCACCACCACTTCCCCTGCCTGATCTATAGTCATTCCTCTATCATCCAAAGCCTTTCTTACACAGTCTCTCCATCTCAATGGGGGTCTTCCTGCCCTTCTATCTCCCCTTGTACCTGACTCACATATTCTCTTTGTAAGCCTTTCATCTCCCATTCATTCAACATGACCATACCAGCTCAGCACCCTTCTGTCCACTCTGGCTGACACATGTTCCTGCTGCCCCACTCTCCTATGTATATCTTCATTCCTCAATCTGTCTCTACGAGTAACTCCACACATACTCCTCAAGCAGCTCATCTCCATCACATCCAGCCCTCTTTTCTCCTTTTTCTTCAGAGCCTATGTCTCAGCCCCATACATCACTGTTGGCACAACAATTCCTTGATACAGTGCACTTTTTACTTTCACTCCGAGATTTCTCGTCTTCCACATACTTCCCATTGCTCCGAAAACCTTCCTTCCTTCACACACTCTCTGTTTTACCTCCACTTCCATACCTCCACTCCTGCTTATTGTTCCTCCTAGATATTTAAAACACTCTACTTGTTCCAATATTTCCCCATCCAGCCTCACATCTAGATTCACCCTATGCTCTCCCCTATTACACACCATTACTTTACTTTTATTGACGTTCACCTTCAGTTTCCTCCTTCCACAAACCACACCAAACTCTTTGACTACCCGCTGCAGTTTCTCATCTATTTAAGTCGGATTATTTTGTTCCCTCTCGCCTCAATGCTTCGACGATTTTATGTCGTTTCGTCCCATTAGGCGTCGATTTTTGTTTTCTGGGCGTGCGATAGCGACCTTGCAGTTTGGGAGAAACCGGCATTCAGCCTTGGCATGATACTACCGAAAAACGCATAAATACGTCTTAACTCTTTCACGCTTTTATGACGCAGAGGTTGCCAGATTAGCAATAAGAAATTGAGTTCTCTGACTTATAATTACCTCTCCAAAATTAGTTTTCTGCCCACAGCTAACTCAAAGACAACTGCAGAGGTTGACGTAACTAAACTAAAGGTTTCTAAATACCCCTGATGGTAACAACGGCTTTAAAGTATCCCTAATAGGCTCAAAATCGCGTCATAAGCGTGAAAGGGTTAAACGCACGTCTTGGGGGGGTGAAGGTGGTGGGGGGGGGGGGGAATTATTTCGGTGCTGAAGGAAGTTAAGGGGAGATGGGTTTATTTTTTGGTCGATTATTTCATATATTAATTTTGTTTTTAGTTTCCTCCCTAGACCTCCATCAAACTTGAAAAAAAAAAAAACATTTTATACCCCTTCTAGATTAATTTGTATTTTTTTCCACTGATTCTTTAAAAATTACAGGCTCACTATCGTTCGCCAGGAAAAAAATCGACACCTAAATACTTCGATAAGTCTTAATATTGATAAAGAAATGGGGCGAAAGGTCTTAAAATCGCCGAGCGTCTTACATTCTGAAAACTAATGGGGCTAAACATGAGGAAGAAGGGGGAGTGGGGGGGGGGGAGGTGATAATATACTACTTTTGGTCTGGTTGAGTCTGCTTCCCCTTACACCGCCCCCCCCCCCAACACACACACACACACACACACACACACACACAGACCCACACACAGACCCCCCCAACACACACAAACACAGACACACACCCACATACAAACACAAACACACACACACAGACACTCTCACACTTCCGCATTCCTACAGGTTTTGTACTCTGGCAAATACCCTTGTGTCTGGCCTGAAGGGGGAGGGAGGTAGTTGCTTCCCTGGTTCCCCTTCTCCCTCATGTTTAGCACCAGTAGTTTGGAGATTTTATGACGTTCGGCCCATTAGTTTTGAGATTATAGTAGTTTTCGCTCCATTTTCTTGCCAATATTAAGACCTTTCATGCAATTTAGGTGTCGATTATTTTCCTGGCGAGCGATCGCGAGCCTGTAGTCTAAGAAGAAACGGCCTTCCATTTTTCTATCGAAAAATGTTCAAATTCATCCCGAAGGGGGGTCATGGGGATGTTTTTTATTTTTTATTTTAGCTGGATGGAAGTCTAGAGAGGAAACTAAAAATATAATAATAACAAGGCAAGGTAATAAGCTAATAAATAGGCCCATCCCCCTTAACCTTAAGGGGGGTGACCTGTTTTTGTTCTGTCCTTTTCTATCTTTCTCTGGCTTGTATCCATTTGGCCCCATTCAGCCTACTGTTTTAAGACGTGTATCCCCATCCAGGTGTCAATTTTTTACTGGTGAGCGGTAGCGAGCCAGCATATTTTTTATTTTTGTTTGACAGCAGGCTAAATTTGTACATTTTTCGATAGAAAAATTTCTCCGGCGAAGCCGGATTTCTTCATATAATGCTGGCTCGCTATCGCTCGCCAGGAAGAAATCGACACCTAGATGGGGATAAACGGCTTAAAATAGTTGGCGGCATGGGGCCGAATAGATACAAACCAGATAAAGAGAGAAAAGGACAGAAATAACAAAAACCAGGTCACCCCCCTTAAGCCTCTCGTATGCTGGTCGTCTTGCCCGTTTACATGGCCTTTTCCTGCTTCTCTATTACCGGGTATAATTATGTAGTATATATATTTTGACACGGAAATCAGAAAAAATAGGAAAAGTAGATTGTAAATACGAGGTGCCGTTGTAAAGGCTTATCCCTCAATACTTCATCTGATCTAACCAGCCACTTGTTATATATATACAGTATACTAGCTGCTTCATTGTCAGGTGTTCAGGTATTCTTGGCCGCGACTCTATATACTGCCTTACGTCTTGTTATCGTCTTCACAACAACAATAACAACAATAATAACAACAATAATAACAACAACATTAACAACAACAACAATATTAACAATAACAACAACATTAACAACAACAATAACAATATTAACAAAAACAACAACAACAATAACAATAAAAAACCCAATAACAACAACAGCAATAATATGAACAATAACAACAACAACAACAACACTTCCGCATACTTAACCCTATGGCTCTGCTTTTTTTTTCTTTTTTCTTTTTCATGTTTTCCTTTGTCTCATTGTTTACACTTTAGGGGCTAGGTTTTATTCATTTGCTTTTTTATATATTTCTTTATTAATATTTTTGTTTCTTCCCTAGGCCTCCATCAAGCTTAACAATACTTGCTCAAGATCCCCCTGCGAGATTAATTTGTACATTATTCGGTAGAAAAATATCCCGGCCAAAAGCCGGCTCCTCCAAAATTACAGGCTCGTTATCGCTCGTCAGGAAAAAAATAAGACACCTTATCGACACAAAAGGTCTTATTATTGACAAAGAAATCGTTCGAAAAGTCTTAAATTCGACTAACTAATAGGGCGAACGTCTTGGAATCTCAAAACTAATGGGGCGAAACATGAGGAAGAAGGGGGTCCAGAAAAAGCCACTACCTCCCCCTTAAGCCTCCCACACACCACATCCTATTTCTTGTCTGTTTGTGTTCATCCCTTGCATTTTTTTTTTTTTTTTTTTTTCCCCCGCTTATCCCTTGAGTACCAGAGACGTGTGTTATATAAAATTCTATAAACATTTATACGATATTATGCAGCTTGGGAAGGATCTGTGGTGGTTGAAAGGGTTGGTTGAAATAGTTTGAAACCTTTTTATTGCTAGAAGTCCTTCCAGAGCTGAATAAAATCGTCTGATAATTGCCAGAATGCGATTAAAAGACACTTTAGGCCGTCATGGTTTAATTCCTGTTTCCACTGCCTATACTTCCTGCCCCTTTTGTTGTTACCAGCCCAACAACAACAACAACATAATAAACAACAACAACAACAACAACACTTCCGCTTGCTGCACCTTCATGTTTCCTTCTTCCCGTGCTTACAATCTTCTTCTTTTCTTTATATTTACTAGATTTTCTTAATTGATGGTTCGCTCCATTCAGGTGTCGATTTATTGTGGACGAATGATAGCGAGCCTACAGTATTAGGAGGCCTGGACATTGTTTACCGAAAAATTAACACATTCAGATTGAAGAGGGGTCCGGGGCGTTTTTCGAAGAGGTGTTCGTTTTAGTCTAGGGAGCAAAGTAAAGTATTTTGCGCCATAATTTGAAAAAACTCTCAAAACCCTTCGTCTTCTTACCTTCTTAACAACAACAGTTCTTCCGCATGTGTTAGCTGCTTTATGGCTCCAATGGCTAAGCTTCAACAACAACAACACTACTTCCTCAATGCCTTCCTCTGGCTATGCTTCAACAACATTCCTCCATGCCTCCCTCTGGCTGTTTCCACAACAAAAACCACAACAACACTTCCTCCATGCCTCCCTCTGGCTATGCTTCTACAACAACAACAACAACAACAACACCATCATCATTCCTCCATGCCTCCCTCTGGCTAGGCTTCAACAACAACAACAACAACACCATCATCATTCCTCCATGCCTCCCTCTGGCTAGGCTTCAACAACAACAACAACAACACCATCATCATCATTCCTCCATGCCTCCCTCTGGCTAGGCTTCAACAACAACAACACCATCATCATTCCTCCATGCCTCCCTCTGGCTAGGCTTCAACAACAACAACACCATCATCATCATTCCTCCATGCCTCCCTCTGGCTAGGCTTCAACAACAACAACAACAACACCATCATCATTCCTCCATGCCTTCCTCTGGCTAGGCTTCAACAACAACAACAACAACAACAACACCATCGTCATTCCTCCATGCCTCCCTCTGGCTAGGCTTCAACAACAACAACAACAACACCACCATCATCATTCCTCCATGCCTCCCTCTGGCTAGGCTTCAACAACAACAACAACACCAACACCATCATCATTTCTCCATGCCTCCCTCTGGCTAGGCTTCAACAACAACAACAACAACAACAACAACACCATCATCATTCCTCCATGCCTTCCTCTGGCTAACCTTCCAGTCTTCTTGGTTTTATTATTTAGCCTCTTGCACTCCCGTCTTATTTATTATTGTTTATTTATTGTTATATATTTTGGTTCAGGTTTATTCACATAATTTTGTGTAGGTCTTTTCATTGTGTCTCCAAATATTTCGTTTCTTGCTGGCACCCTTGATTTGGTTCTACATATTACTTTTTTATTGTTCATTTACTGCTTCTTTTCTCTCCATTCAGCGAGCTATAGCGAACCTGCAATTTAGGAAAAGTCAGTCTTTGGCTGGGATGCATTTCTACCGAAAAATGTACACATTTAACATACACAAGGATTTGGAGAACATTTGTATTTACCACCAGAAACAACAACACCACCACCACCTCCGCATGCCTCCCTTCCTCCATGCTTCCCTCTGGATAGGCTTCTCAACACCACCACCACCACCACCACCACCACCACCAACAACAACAACAACAACAACAACACCACCACCACCATTACCAACAGCACCAATTACACTACCACCACCATCACAGCCACCACCACCACAACCACTTCCGCATGCATCCCTTCCTCCATGCTTCCCTCTGAATAGGCTACTCGACACCACCACCACCAACAACAACAACACCACCACCACCACCACCATTACCAACAGCACCAATTACACTACCACCACCATCACAGCCACCACCACCACAACCACTTCCGCATGCCTCCCTTCCTCCATGCTTCCCTCTGGATAGGCTTCTCAACACCACCACCAACAACATCAACAACACCACCACCACCACCACCATTACCAACAACACCAATTACACTACCAACACCATCACAGCCACCACCACCACAACCACTTCTGCATGCCTCCCTTCCTCCATGCTACCCGCTGGCTAGGCTTCTCATTCTATTGTTTTGGTTGTTTTCAGCTTAGCATGACCTCGATGTATTGGGGCTAGAGTGGGGTGTTTACTTCATTTTGTTTGAGTTTTTAGTGTTTTTGCAATTGCCGAGTACATTTTATCCTTTTCAAGCTATTAAATAAACCATATCTTCACATCTATCGTCAAACATTAACACAATAAAATAACATAAACAAATGCGTAAACAAGTAAGTAAATAAAAACATACCCTCAAAAGCACCGAATTCGAGGCAACTTTGTATATTTTTCTGTAGATCTTTTCTCTTCCTAGAAATCGCAGTTGTGGATTTTGTGTTCCTATACCCTGTTCCAGATTAGTAGTCCAGAAATCGTGACTCCTAACCTCTGTAACTCAAAAAGAGCTAGGCTAGAGCAAACGGGCTATAAAATTCCACACCTATTACCTGGTTGACCCCTCCCAAATGGTAGAAATATTAGCTCGCTTACTCAAGTCTTTTGTGAGTTACAGAGGTTAATGTTCAAGAGTTTGTGCCTACTTACTTGGAGCAGGGTATGATTATGTGACAAGTGGCTTGAAATTAGTCACGGACGTTTGTTGATCTCATTCAGAAGCTTATATTTGCTTAGCAACGCCATCCAAGATCAACAGGTATAAACATATATGAAATTGATAGGCACTGGCAAGAATTTTGGAGTTGTCAGCTGTTAAATAACTAAGAGCTCAATCATACAACAAATAGGGGGGGCCGTTGAAAAGGTGATCTCCCCGAACAATCACCAGACCAAACCAGGTATGGGCCATATTTAACCATCAATTATCGCCTTGAAGATTATGACGCGTTTTGACAGTTTTTCTGGCTATCATTAGATGATATTTATTCAAAATTAGGAAGGATATATGAAAGTCAGAGGGTTAATTGAGATAGTCTATACCCTTTTGATGCCCACAGAGCCTTCCTAAGTTGTATAAAATCATCTAATGATAGCCAGAATATACTGTCAAAACGCGTCATAAATGCTCAAGGGGATGATGGCACAATTCCCTCCTGCTTCTGATCCTCTATGATTCCCTTTGGCTGCGATTCCAATCCTCCTGTCTTTGTCTTCGAGCTGATTACACTCCTGGCTGTCTGATTGTCTGTCTGTCTGTCTGTCTGTCTGTCTGTCTAATTGTATAGTAGTAGTGGTGATAGTAGTAGTAAAGATGCTGATAGTAGTAGTGATGATTGTGACAGTAATAGTGGTAGTGATGAGGGTGACAGTAATAGTGATGATGGTGACAGTAATAGTGATGATGGTGACTAGTAGTGATGATGATGACAGTAATAGTGATGATGGTGACAGTAGTAGTGATGATGGTGACAGTAATAGTGATGATGGTGACAGTAGTAGTGATGATGGTGACAGCAGGCCTACTATGCTCGGTTTCATTTCATCTAACGGTCAATTGAATCACTTAGCAGCTAATCTATCGATACTTAATGGCCAAATATGAAACCACTATGTGTCTCCATCATATTTAGACCAAGTTTACATACAATTATTTCACTCCAAAATCTTCAAAATAACTAAGATTTTGTTATGGGAACTTTGTAATTTACCGTCAGTTGAAAATAAAGAGTATAGTAAAATTATGGTAACCCATCGCAGAGTTGGGTATGCCGTTTTGATTTGGGCAAAGCGGCACTTCTACTATATACGTGTTGCCATCCATCTGATATATTCTACTTTCCTAATTTGTATATATAGTTCTCAGCATTATATGAAAATACAGCGGTTAGATTCTTTTGTACCTTTAACCCCTTCTGTACCAGCGACGTCCTTTGAATTTTGTCTAGCTTCATTTAGAGGATTGTGTGCAGTTTAAGAAGGATCTGTGGTAGTAATAAGGGTTACGTGAGACAGTTTGAAAACTGTTAATTGCTGGAATACGTTTTGAAACTGAATAAAATCGTCTAATAGTAGCCAGAATAAAGCTGAAATGACGGCGCTGGCACTGAAAGGGTTAAGGCCAAGGTCTGAAACATCTGGGCTATATTAAGGAAGCTTAGACGGTATTGTGCAGCATAATTTACTGGTTCGGCTCAATGGTTTAAGGAGGGGGTTTAGTTTGCTCTCTAAATCTCCATCAAACTTAAAAACACCCACAAGACCCCCTTTCGATACAAATTTGTACATTTTTCGGTAGAAAAATTTCCCAGCCGAAGGCCGGTTACTTCTATAATTACAGGATCGTTATCGCTCGCCACGACAAAATCAACACCTAAATGGCACGAAAGGTCTTAATAAGGCAAAGAAATGGGGCAAAGGTTTGAATATCGCCAAACTAATAGGGAGAATGTCTTGAAATCTCATAAATAATAATAGGGCTAAACATGAGGGAGGAAGAGGACTCTAAAAAACAACTGCCTCCCCTTAACGCATTGTATTTTCTCGTATGTGTTCGATACTGATTCATGATGGGTGCGTCGCCATTTATGCACTTGATTGTACAACATTGATTGTGTATCGTGTTAACCCTTTGAAGATTATGACGCATTTTGACAGTATATTCTGGCTATCATTAGACAGTTTTGAACAGTTTAGAAAGGATCTGTGGGAATTATATGGTTGAAGACTAGCTCAATTAACCCCCTCACTTCCATAATTATACCCTTCCTAATCTGAATAGAATCCTCTAACAATAGCCAGAAAACAAATAAGTACTGGTAATGCGTAATCGTATCTTTGATACAGACGTTTGCTTCGCATCTGGGTGGGCTTTTTAAGTTTGAAGGAAGTCTGTGAAGACGTTTTTGTTAGCCTAGAGGACAAACTAAAATACATTGCTCGAAAACGGTAAACTCACAAGACATAGGACAAAATTGTGTTAAAGTAAGATGATAGCGTGTAGCGGATTCTAGACTCCGATACAGTTTGTGTGACTGGGGCTTAAGTCTTCAACAACACAATTACCTCAATGCTTCCGATCCTCAATGGTTCCTTGTCGCCGTGATTCCCCAAGCCTCCTCCTCCTCCTGTCCTTGGTCTTTAAGCCGATTAGTCTGCTGGCTACCGTACCTCATTTTCTGTCTAGTATCTGTTTCCTTCCTCCTCTTTCTGTCTCTCTGTCTGCTTATCTGCCTGTGCCTCCTTCTTTTCTGTCTCTGTCTGTCTGCATGTTTCTGTCTCTCTGTCTGTATGGTCTATCTATCTCTGTCTGTTTGCATGTGTCTGTCTGTGTCTCCTTTCTTCCTGTCTCTCTGTATGTTTGCATGTGTCTGTTTGTGTCTCCTTTCTTCCTGTCTCTCTGTCTGTTTGCATGTGTCTGGCTGTGCCACCTTCCTTCCTGTCTCTCTGTCTGTATGTTTGTCTGTGTCTCTTTCCTTCCTTCCTGTCTCTCTGTCTGTATGTTTGTCTGTCTGCATGTGTATGTACCTCCTTCCTTCCTGTCTCTCTGTCTGCATGTGTATGTACCTCCTTCCTTCCTGTCTCTCTGTCTGCATGTGTATGTACCTCCTTCCTTCCTGTCTCTCTGTTTGTCTGTCTGTCTGCATGTGTATGTACCTCCTTCCTTCCTGTCTCTCTGTTTGTCTGTCTGTCTGCATGTGTATGTACCTCCTTCCTTCCTGTCTCTCTGTCTTCATGTGTATGTACCTCCTTCCTTCCTGTCTCTCTGTTTGTCTGTCTGTCTGCATGTGTATGTACCTCCTTCCTTCCTGTCTCTCTGTTTGTCTGTCTGTCTGCATGTGTATGTACCTCCTTCCTTCCTGTATCTCTGTCAGTATGTTTATCTGTCTGCATGTGTCTGTGCCTCCTTCCTTCCTGTATCTCTGTCTGTATGTGTGTCTGTCTGCATGTGTCTGTGCCTCCTTCCTTCCTGTATCTCTGTCTGTATGTGTGTCTGTTTGCATGTGTTTGTCTGTGCCTCCTTCCTCCTGTCTCTCTGTCTGTATGTGTGTCTGCATGTTTGTTTATCTGTGCCCCCTTCCTTCCTGTCTCTCTGTCTGTCTGTATGTGTCTGTCTGTGCCACCTTCCTTCCTTTCTCTCTGTCTGTATGTTTGGCTGAGTACTCCCTGCCTTCCTCTTCTTATTTCTGTCTGCTGCCTTCCTCGTTGTCTGCTGCTTGCCTCACTTCCTTACTATCTGCCTCCTTGTCTACCTTACTTCATTCCTGCCTTCTGCCTTCCTACTTCCTCTTATTCACCTTTTTGTCTGCTGCCTGCCTCCCTTCTGATGGCACTTTTAGTTAGTTAAAATAGGACTTCAAAGGCTATCAACCCTTCTGGATTATTAAGCCAGCACACTGTAAGTCAAGAATAGGAACAGAACTGAAGCTCATTTGCTAGAACTCCAGTCCCTTGTCGATGGTACGTGCAGTACAGTTCTCATCATATATAAGGTGACATCAATGATATTCAAATTGTTTAACCATTAACCCTTTCCCTGCGGGTGACGTTCTGGAATGCATAGGCAATTTACAGCAATTTCCAGGCTTTAAAAGCCTGTAAAAGCCGTAGAAATCGAGTGTCAGTGGGCGGGAGCATGAGGGACCTCCCTCCGACCCTCAGAGCAGCCAGCCGCTCACTGAGGGAGACTGTGTCTCGCGCGGGTGTCTCACAACAGTGTTGCAGAGCGAGCGAGAGCTAATAATTAGCGAGTTTTCCCGAATGTCTATGGCAACGCTGCGGGTGAACCCCGCCACCTACGAAGCTCGTTCTGATCTCATTTTGAAGCTATTTTTGCCTAGTTTTCAGCAGAATACAGTTCATTTAATGCAGATGCTTGATTAATCATTCAGGAGTGCCTGAACATGCCCTAAATAGCCCAAATAAGCTCGCAGAGAAAGGGTTAAAGCCAAGTTCCGAAGCATCTGGCCTATAATAAAGCATTGTCTTGTTTCGTTTGCGTTCAATACTGATTCAAATGGGTGCATCGCGATGTATGCTCCCAACCCCTTGAGGATTATGCTGCGTTTGGACAGATTTTATAAGAATTCGTGGACACCCTATGTTTATATTTATGCTATTATAACAATCTGGATGGATTTTTGGATAGAAGTTGCTTTTCAATAAGTAGCATGTATAGTTCTGTAGCTGATGTATAGAACATTATATTCATGAATTAGTTTCCAGAGATATACAGTACTTCCATAAATAGAAATAGGGGAACTCCAAGACTATTTATGAGTGGGGTAGAGTCTATGGCATCCGAGTGTACTGCGTTGTTTGGTGTATGGGACAAACTTAATGTTCAATATGTATTCAACGCAGCTGTTTGGCTGACGTGTGAATGACTATGACTCCCTCTCGCTCGTTTTCCCTCTCTCTTTGTTTCTCTCTCGCTCGCTTTCCCTCTCTCTTTGTTTCTCTCTCACCTCTCTCTCTCTCTCTCTCTCTCTCTCTCTCTTTTTCGCTCTCTCTCTCTCTCTCTCTCTCTCTCTCTCGTGGACCAAGTGATACCCCCTGTAATAAGGAGCAAGAGAGAGTGACAGCATAGAGAGAGAGAGAGAGAGAGAGAGAGAGTGAGGTATAGTATAATGAACCCAGCGATCAGGGCCATGTCACTTACTGCAGAGAGAGAGAGAGAGAGAGAGAGAGTGAGAGAGTGAGGTATAGTATAATGAACCCAGCGATCAGGGCCATGTCACTTACTGCAGAGAGAGAGAGAGAGAGAGAGAGAGAGAGAAAGAGAAAGAGAGTTAGTTACAAGGAGTTACAAGGAATAGTTTGTATCTCAGAGATCTTGCGGTCCATTCCGAGGAGATACTCGAAGTGGAAGGAGATAGACTGTTTACTGCACTCCAGTCATTAGAGTATGCAAAAACTATCTACTCTCTTCTTGAACTATTCTACTGAAGAACTGTTTACAACTTCTGAGGGAAGTTGGTTCCAGCCCACGAATTGTTATGAGTGTACCTCTAGAGATCAAACCAATCAACAGGAGAGAGAGAAAGAGAGAGCGAGAGTGAGACCCCCATCCATAGTCTCGTAATTGGACAGAATGGAGTGGCAAGCTGACCAATGGCCGCTCTCCCTCACCCCAGGCCAGCCAATCACGTCACAGTAAACAACCTCACACCCCCGGACCCAGCCAATCACCGTCACGGGACGATATCAAAGAGCCGTTTATAGGGAGTGAGGCGACAACTTTTCTTTGCAGAAAGAAAAAGAAGCTGGAGAGGTATAGGAAGAAAGAGAGACCAAGGAGAGAGTCTTTATATGAGAAGGATCTGGGGGTCTCAATTGTTATTTCAATTTAGAGTAGGGGCAACAGAAGTAAATGCGCGAACGTGGAGATGGAATGGAGGGGTGAAAGAATATGAAGACTGTTTGGGGGGGTGGGGGGGGGGGGGGGTGAAAAAGTGTGTGGACAGAAAGATGGGTGAGTGTATACAACTTATATTTTAGCCTATACCTTTTAGTATATATATTATATTATATTATATACCTTCAATTATATACCTTTTTTTTATAGATGTTTTATTATATACCTTTTATCATTTTTCTGGAAGAGGGATCTTGAGGGGAATTTTATAAACCTTGGTGGAGGTCTACGGAAAATAACTAAAGTAATTGATAAATAAATAAATACTGGTAAATATATAAATTAAACAACCCTTAAGTATATAATGAAACTTCTATAATATACAGTAAGGTATAACATCATAGGTGTACAGTATAAGTATAATAATTGGTATATACCATTTATTATACACCTGTTATTATAGACCTTTTATTATATATTTTTTATAATATGCCTTTTATTATTGTCAACTAATATGTACAGTCATTTATAAGTAGCATATGCGGATGTGGTAACAGAATTTTCCCCATAATAATTGTGAAAGATTTTTTTTAGCATCATGTGTGGACGTGGTAGCAGAACTCTCCCCATAACAATTGTGAAAGAAAACGTCATGTGAGGATGTGGTAGCAGAATTCTCCCCATAACAAGTGTGAAAGAAAACGTCATGTGTGGATGTGGTAGAAGAACTCTCCCCATAATAAGTGTGGCAGAAGACGTCATGTATCGATGTGGTAGCAGAATTCTCCCCATAACAAGTGAGAAAGAAAACGTCATGTGTGGATGTGGTAGCAGAACTCTCCCCATAACAAGTGTGAAAGAAAATGTCATGTGTGGATGTGGTAGCAGAACTCTCCCCATAACAAGTGTGAAAGAGAATGTCATGTGTGGATGTGGTAGCAGAACTCTCCCCATAACAAGTGTGAAAGAGAATGTCATGTGTGGATGTGGTAGCAGAACTCTCCCCATAACACGTATGAAAGGAATGGGCTTAGTGATGGAGCCGACCAATCACGTCAAGGGATACTAACGGCAAACGACATTATTTAAAGATATAATATTTATTTATTTATATATTTATTTACTTATTTATGATTAGCCTATTATAGTAATGATAATAATAATAATTGATTATTATGACAATTATTTGTATTATTATTATTATTATTATTAGTATTTTTTGTTTTATTTTCCTCCGTAGATCTCTATTAGGCTTAAACAATACCACTGAGAGATAAATTTGTGTATTTTTCGTTAAAAAATGTCCCCTGCTTAATTGCAGGCTTGCTATCGCGCGCTTGGAAATAGTTCACACCAAAATGGTACGAGAGGTCATCAAATTTACAAAAAAAAAAATTGGTGATAGGTCTTAAGATTGACATCTTAATGTAGCGAACATCTTTAAATGGAGCTAAACATTCCTGGCTAGCTATAGCGAACCTGTAATTCAAGATGAACCGGTTTTACCCAGCTTAGGAAGGGCCTTTAGGTGAGAAATGGTCAAGTTTCATGGTTAGGGCAATGAAGAATTGGGTCGGGATGAAAAATTTGCCAACATTTAGAGATTTTTTTTCTCGACAAACTGGACAATATGGGACTTCCTCAAGATCAACATAATAGTGTGAGGGGAACTAGAATAAGTTAGCCTTGATTAAAAAGTTTGTGTTTTGACCATTCAGTAGTAATTAAGGGGAGGTTTTTAGTTTGTTCCCTAGACCTCCATCAGGCTTAAAATTGTACCCTCTTGAGCCCCTTTCAAGATAAATTTGTAAACATTTTCGGTAAAAAAAATTCCCGGCCGAAGGCCGGTTCCTCTTGAATTACAGGCTCGCTTTCGCCTGCCAGGAAAAAATTGACACATAAATGAGACGAAAGGTCTTAAAATTGACAGAAATGGGGTGAAAGTTCTTAAAATCGCCAAACTAATGGGGGCGAATATCTTCAAATCTAAAATACAATGGGGCTAAATATGAGGGAAAAAGAGGGCCAAGATAAAAAATCCCTCAAGTGGAAATCTGCCCTTAACTCTCCGGTGATATATAGTGCCACCCAAAGTTGTTAATAAACCCGTGTTGATGACGTCACTGGGATTGGCCTTTATTGTAAACACTAATATTCAACTTTGACTACGGGTGTTCCTTTGGTAGTGGTGTGTATGTGTGTGTGTGTGCGTGTGCGTGTGCGTGTGCGTGTGCGTGTGTGTGTGGTGTTGTTAGTTAAGGGGGGGGGGCGGGGGGGGGTTTATGGCCCCCTTCTTTTGATAGGCCTTCTATATGCCGCTTGATTTCCTTTGTACTCCTTCCTTCCTTTGTACTCCTTCCTTCCTTTGTACTCCTTTTCTTACGTCAAATGGGTGTATCACTACCTACACACTTTTAACCTATCCAATACCGTTGATATCCATTCTATTATATTCTCCCAAGTATTATATCATTTGCATTCAGCTTAGGAAGAACGTCTACCAATTAAAAGGCCACAGACTATCTCAATGCATGCTTATTATTATCATATTATCCTTCCTAAGCTTCATAACCAGTTTCTGAAATGTAGCTGAACTGATATAAAATGGCGTCACCGGTACTGAAAGGTTTAACAGAACAAATTAATAAAGATACTTTAATTGATTCATACGTTTTAATAACCCACAGTGTTGACATTCTAGCGAAGTGGTGAGGTAGCGAACTGTCACACTCCTATATATTCCCTTAAGGCTAAACTATTATAGACACTTTCATTATTGACTTATCCTACGTTTGCTAAGGGGGGGACAGTATTATTTCCTTACGGCTAAATTTTATAGACACTTTCTATTGACTTATCCTACGTTTGCTAAGAGGGGGAGCGTATTCCTATTCTCCTTAAGGCCTAAAATTATTATAGACACTTTCATTATTGACTTATCCTACGTTTGCTAAGGGGACGTATTTATTCCCTTAAGGCTAAATTATTATAGACCTTTCATTATTGACTTATCCTACGTTTGCTAAGGGGACGTATTTATTCCCTTAAGGCTAAATTATTATAGACACTTTCATTATTGACTTATCCTACGTTTGCTAAGGGGACGTATTTATTTCCTTAAGGCTAAATTATTATAGACACTTTCATTATTGACTTATCCTACGTTTGCTAAGGGGACGTATTTATTCCCTTAAGGCTAAATTATTATAGACACTTTCATTATTGACTTATCCTACGTTTGCTAAGGGGACGTATTTATTCTGGATCCCCTTTTCCCCTATGTTTTTAACCCCATATTGTTATAGATTTTTAGACGTTCGCCTCATTTGCTTGGGGATTTTAAGAGCTTTTGCCCCATTTCTCTCCCAATATTTAGACCTATCGTGCCATTTCGCAGTCGATTTTTTCCTGGAGAGCGATAACGAACCTGTAATATAGGAGGAAGCGGCTTTCGGGTATTTTCTTACCGGAAATTGTACACATTTATTTCGAAGCGGGTTCTTTGGGGGTATTTATTTGTTCATTTATGTATATATATTTATTTATTTATTTATTTATTGATTAATTTATCTTTTTAAATAAGTATATTTAGTTTTCTCTCTCTAAAGTTTGATAGAGGTGAAGGGAGCAAACTACCCCCCCCCCCCCTTCCCCTTAAACTCATAAATTTGGCAGCGTTGAGATGTGGTGATGTAGCGAGATGAGGAGGGGGTGGGGGTGGGGGGGTGGGGTTTGGTGGGGGGCGGATGTTTATCATGGGGAGTGTTGGGGGAGTTTACCAGACGGCTTGGAGTGGAATCTAATTATTATGTGTGTGTGTGTGTGTGTGTGTGTGTTTATCTTAGGTATGGTGTGTGAGTTTACCAGACGGCCAGAAGTGGAATCTAATTAGTGTGCGTGAGAGAGAGAGAGAGAGAGAGAGAGTGTTGTGAAGGTGTACTGTATGTGCAAAGCCGGTATAACATGAGCGCCTTTTCACTCACCATTTATCCTCAACACTGGTCTGGCAGCTTATGAGGTCAACATTTAAAATATTTATGTCTCCTAAATTCATCAATCATCAGTCTAGATTCCGATACCAGAGCAAAATAAACCAGAAATGTTGCCAGATTTGTTTTTTATTATGAAAGCTCCCGTGTGATACCGGCTTAAGTGTATGACTGTATATGTATTTGGAATGAGTCTATGTACGTGTATGTATGTATGTATACTGTATATGTGCGTATCTCCCGTACCCTTCCGCTCTCCTTTACGTTAGTCATTAAGGGGAGATGGGTCGTTTTTCGGGTCCTTCTTCTTCCTCATGTTTAGCCCCATTCGTTTTCAGATTTTATGATGTTAAGCCCATTAGTTTGGCGGTTTTTAAGACCTTTCGTCCCTATTCATTGTCAATTTTAAGATCTATCATACCATTTAGGTGTCGATTTTTTCATGGCGGGCGAAAGTGAGCCTGTAATTATAAGAGGAAACGACCTTCGGCCGGGATATTTTTCTACCGAAAAATGAACACATTTATGTTGAGGGGGAGGGGGGGGGGGGGTCTAGGGGATGTTTTTCTAAGTGTGAGGGATGTCTAGCGAGGAAACTAAAAAATAAATGAATACATAAATTAATAGGCCAAAAAAGCAGCCACTATCCCCCTTAAGAGCACAAGTTCCCGGGTAACTCGGCAAAGTGGGCGGTATAAGTGCGTTAGCTGACGACACTGGCGGAAATAAGTTAATCGCCGCTCCTCCAACCAACCCTGCCATGCCGACGGACACTCTTTATACATTAAAGTTCGGGGTGCTTAAACTACGTTCGGCCGCAGCGCTCATCTCCGTATAATTGACCCTTTGCAGTATTTTAATGTATGTATGTATGTATGTATGTATGGGGTAGACCTGCTGCAAACTTGCGACTCCTACTGTACTTATTTCATTTGTGTGGACGATCATTATTTATCATATTTTACCGCCAATTCTAATCTGATATGTACATAGCCTATTTGATTGTTTTGTTTGTTTTTATAATTTACTGTAGCTCCTTGCTATCTAATTTCGATACTAAATAAAATATATAATTTTGAAAGTGTAGCCAGATTTTGTTTTCTTTCTAAATTGACAGAATATACACTCGTCTGATTAATTATTTAGTGTATGCATGGTTTCACATAATAAAATGCACTTTTCGTTTTCAGGTAAGCGCTTTTGGGAAACCCGAGCATCATTCCCAGTCGTGCAACAGCTGTAAGTACACTCATTACAATACTACTTGTAAATAGAGAGATACTGAGAAATATACTTTATGGGGAGGTGGGCCGTTTTTCTGGTTCCCCTTCTTCCTCTTGTTTAGCCCTATTAGTTTTCAGATAATAAGACGTTCGTTTCATTAGTTTGACGATTTTGAGACCTTTCGCCCCATTTCTTTGTCCATAGAACCTTTCGTGCCATTTAGGTGTCCATATTTTTCCTGGCGAGCGATAGTGAGCCTGCAATTTCTACCGAAAAATGTAAATATTTATCTTGAAAGGGGTTCTTGGGGGTGTTTATTTCAAGCTTGATGAAGGCCTAGGGAGGAAACTAGAAAAAACAATGAACAACAAAAATCGACTAAAAAGTGAACCATCTCCCCTAAAAAAGTTGACAGAATATGTACATTTTTCGGTAGAAAAATGTACCGGCCGAAGGCCGATTCCTTTTAAAATGCCAGGCTCGCTTTCGCTCGCCAGGAAAAAAAATCGACACCTAAATGGCACGAACGGTCTTAAAATTTACAACGAAATGGGACGAAATGTGTTAGAATCGCCAAACTATTGATCCAAACGTCTTATAATCTCAAAACAAATGGGATTTAACACGAGGGAGAAAGGGGACCAGAAAATCGGCCCATCTCCCCTTAACCTCCGAGAACACTTAATATTCTCTTACTCTCACACCTCCCCGACTATTATTGAAATATACATAATTGGATAGCATCGATACATTTATACTGGATAGACAGATGTACAGACAGGTGGATGGCTACATGAATAGATATGTAGATATAGTTTATTCAGTATCTTTTTATAAATCTTGGCAGTACAGATATATAATGACACAAATATGTATTCTCCTCCACTCTCTCTCTTTCTCTCTCTCTCTCTCTCTGGTTAAATGAATGAAAACAGAGAGTAATTATTCATGGAGTTGAATCAAGGTGGACTCCAGCGACTAATGGAGTTCCCCAGGCCACAGTCCAATATTGTTCACAATAGCCTATATATAAATGATGTAAACAATGGTATCAATAATAAGATTTCCAAATTCGTCGATGGCACCAAGATAGAAATTGCAATAATCTCAGAGAGCAATATAATTAGCCTGCAGTCAGATCTAAACAAAATCACGGAGTGGTCAGAAAATTGACAGACGCCCTTTAATGTAAACAAATGCTCCCAAAACAATAAATACGAATATCCTACCACATGAACGAAAATCTAAAAGCTACAAGCCAATGCACCGCAACAGCTAACAAAGCAAACAGAGCACTAGGATTCATTAGAAGAAATGTTCAATGTCATAATTATTAAGACATAGTTATCTATCTATCTATCTATATGCTCAGTCCCAATCCCCATTTTGGGGGTAGCCGACTCAAGACAGAGCAAGAACAGGGAAAACACAAAAACAACATAAAACAAAAAATAAACACTGATAAAAAACACAAACTCACACACATCCAGGTCACCCAGACAGACATAGTTATACCATTATACAAAAGTATTGTGAGGCCACATCTGGAGTATGCTGTGCAGTTTTGGTCTCCCTACTTAATATAAGACAGAAAAACTCGAATCCGTTCAGCGTAGAGCAACAAAGTTGATACCTTCCCTTAGAAATAAACCATACAATGAGAGCTTAAGAAAACTCTATCTGTTTTTGCTTAATACACGGAAAATGAGGGGACAGCTGATAGTGTTTTAAGATACTAAAAGGATTTAGTAACGTAAATTCCAATAATCTATTTAAGATAGCCAAAGGGAGTTCCACAAGAGGAAACAAATTAAAACTAATGGGCAGGAAAGCGAACCTGGACACAACTAAACATTTCTTCACCCACAGTATAATTGGTGAGTGGCATAAACTCCCTAATGAAGTTATAGACAGTGGTTTAATTTTCACATTTAAGAAAAGGTTTGACTCATATCACAGAGAAGGTGGTTCTGGAGTAGAATAGGATTACTGACAGAGAACCTGGCAGAAATTAACACTGTTTTCAGTTGAAGAGAGCAGAAGAAAAGGTGAAGATATGCATAACATTTCCCTTCCATTTCTAACTTCTATAAATTCCTTCAGGCGATTTCCAAGCCATGTAAAGTTATTCACTTAAAACTGTTTTAATGTAGGCTACGGAAAATTGCCGGAGGGAGCGGAGAGAGGACAGAGAGCCTTCATCTTTTCTATCCTTTCCTTCCACTTTCTCTTAGAGTTGCTATCCTACCAGGATTAAGCCCTGGCCACCTCGCAGGGATCGTAAGATCTGTGTGGCCAATATATATATGTAAATTCTCTCTCTCTCTCTCTCTGCCCTTTTTCATTTCTCTGTCAAATCTATCTCCCTCCCCACCCCTGTTTTTGTCAAGTCTTGGAACATCTCTCTCTCTCTCTCTCTCTGTCGCTTCCCTCCTTGTCTGTTACCGTTTTCTGTTTCTTTATCACATTTTAACTGCCTTTTTTTCTATTTTTACGTTTCCCTTTTCTCCATCTTACTTGTTATCAAATTTTCTGTCCCTATCACTTTTTTCATAGTCGACTTTTTACTTTTTAATTTCCCGTTTAAAATTTATCTCTTATAAAAGAAGAGTAATCCAGCTATAATTTATATCATTTGGGAAGAGTCGGCCAGGGAACAGGTGTGGTAATTTGCATCTCAATAGCTCTAGCCCTTTTCATGTTACAGAGGTAAGGGGGTCAATATTTCTGGCCTACATATAATGAATGGAGTATAATGTTTATCAGCAACACAATGTCCTCTCACTCTGTCTCTTTCAATATTTAAGAAACGAATGACATAGAGCATTATAGTCTCTCTCTCTCTCTCTCTCTCTCTCTCTCTCATTTGCTCTTAGTTTGTGTTCGCATCTCCTTTCCTTACAACATTTTATTTAGAATAACTCGCCCTCTGCTCCCTCTCTGCTCCCCTCTTAATTTTTATCACATATTCTATTTCCATCATTACTTCTCTCTCTCTCTCTCTCTCTCTCTCTCTCTCTCTCTCTCTCTCTCTCTCTCTCTCTCTCTCTCTCTCTCTCTCTCTCTCTCTCTCTCTCTCTCACACACACACACAATTCTCCCCAGAACGTGAATGTGTTTTGCTGACTGACTCCCTCACTTCATCTTTGACGGGTTTTATAGTTACACGTATAGGGAACTTTGTATTTGACTTACTATCTATTGTTATTATTATTATTATTATTATTAGTATTATTATTGTTGTTGTTGTTGTTGTTGTTCTCTCTTTCTCTTTCTCACACACACACACATGTATACAGAGAGAGAGAGAGAGAGAGAGAGAGAGAGAGAGAGAGAGAGAGAGAGAGAGAGAGAGAGACAACAACAACAACAACAATAATAATACAACAAATAATGATAATATTAACAAAAGTAACGCTAAATACAAAGTTCCCTATATATGAAACTATAAAACCCGTCAAAGATGAAATGAGGGAGTCTTCAGTCAGCAATACACAGTCACGTTCTGGGGAGAATTGTGTGTGTGTGAGAGAGAGAGAGAGAGAGAGAGAGAGAGAGAGAGGGGAGGGGAGGGAGAAGTTGGTAGAGGGAGAGGAGAAGGAGGAAGAGGAGGAGGAGACAAACATTTAATGGGTCTGGGTAAGTTTGAGGGAGGAGAGCTTATGTTGTCTGAAGTTTGCCAAGGTTGCTACAAGGGAGGTACTAGGAGGAGTAACTATCTCAACGACCCTGCGGCGGTACACTCATATACCATAATAAGTATATACGCTGAGTTGGACCTGTATCGAACCTAATGGAGCTGTATATCGTAAGGCTTCAGAGTTCGGATTTAAAGATTCATATATTCAAATGCTTCAGAGATTGGCTTTAAAGATTCATACATTCGAATGCTTCAGAGATTGGTTTTAATGATTCATATATTCAAATGCTTTAGAGTTCGGCTTCAAAGATTCACATAATGGAAATACTTGAATTTGGCTAAATGCTTCAGAGTTTGGCTTTCAAGATTCGAATATTCAAGTGCTTTAGAGTATGGCTTTATACTTCTGTATATTGAAATGCTTCAGTGTTCTGCTTTGGAGATTCATATATTAAATGCTTCTGAGTTTGGCTTTAAAGATTCAAATATTCAAATGCTCCAGAGTTTGGCTTTAAAGATTTAAATATTCAAATGCTCCAGAGTTTGGCTTTAAAGATTCAAATGCTCCAGAGTTTGGCTTTATAGATTCAAATATTCAAATGCTCCAGAGTTTGGCTTTATAGATTCAAATATTCAAATGCTCCAGAGTTTGGCTTTATAGATTCAAATATTCAAATGGGATTCATGTTTCTTATGTTTTGTTAATGTAGAACCGACCTTTGCCCGGGGCTCAAAGGGTCCGGGTCTTGGGGGTATTTTTTGTTTAAAGTTGATGGAAATCTAGGGAGCAAACTTTAGAAGAAGAAGGAAACATAATACTAAATTAATAATAATGATAATACATAGATTCTCCCCATAAGCTTACCTGCACCGAGTTTCTCCGCTTTTTCTTCTTGTGTAGAGAAGTAAAGTCGGCTAAGTCCAAGGTGTACAGTCGGCAATTTGTTTAGCGTTTCTAGGGTTTCTAGTATTCATGGTGTTTAAACTATTTACATATGAAAGAATTAGAAATGCAAAAGACAGAAATGAGCAAACTAGTATGTAGGTTAAGTCTGTATATATTGTTTGTCATTACTTTACTTTATTACTCTATAATAGCATACATACAATTAGCACTGGGCCAGGTGGTAATGTTGCCGAGTGTACAATCGGATGCCATTGTCTCTAACCCACTCCTAAATATTCGTGGACTTGACCCATTTCTAATTATGGAAGTATATATCTGGAAACTAATTTATGAATACAATTTGCTATGCATCATATGTTCTATTTATTGAAAAGCACGTTCTATAAAAAAATAAATCCAGATACTTAAAATTGCATAAAAGAAAAACAGAGGGGTCCACTAATTCTTATGAGTGGACTAGAGACTATGGCAGCCGAGTTTACATGAATCAGTCCGTGTATACGCAAGGCGTCTGAAGGACGTAAAGTCACTGGAACAAAAGTATGTTAGAATGAAATATTAAATAGTTACGTATGACGTCCTTTTCATCATATTCTGGCACCTATTTGACGGTTTTATTCAGCTTAGGAAGGAACTCTAATAATGAAACGGCTACAGACTATCTCAATTAATCCTTTTAGTTACGATATATCCTTCGTAAGTTTAATAAAATCGTCTAAATATATCATACAAAAAAATGAAAAAGACGTTGCTGGTACAGAAGGGGTTAAGGTGTGTGTGTGTGTGTGTGTGTTTATTATAATGTTCGTATTTTTGTTATCCCTACACCTCTACCAAGCTTAAAAAAAAATACCCACAAGAAGTATAAATACCTCGATGAAGGAAGTCTGGGAAGGCGGTTTTGTTAGCCTAGTGGACAAACTAATTTACATTGGTCTAAAAGGACAAAGACAAGCAAAATCCTCAATAAATATTACACCAAATATCCTAATAACCCTCAAGACGTCGAACCAGATGGTGCTACACCGCACAGGGTGTGGGTACCTTGGTTAGTTCGGCATGAAGCCATACACCTTGAAGCCTCTTGTGAGTATTTCTTAAAAATTGATGGAGGTCTAAAGAGCAAACTAGAAAACATAATTAAAAACAACATAAACAATACAAATAAAATACATTGCCTGGTATATATATATATATATATATATATATATATATATATATATATACATACATATATATATATATATATATATATATATATATATATATATATATATATATATATATATACATACATATTCGCAATGTGGTATTTGTTTAATCGACCCCGCTTTAAATTGGTAGTTCGTGGCAGAATGTTTATTGTTGAGTATTGGCCTTTTGGGTGATATGGTCTACCGATCTTGTTGCCCGGGTTCCTATACCCTGTTCCAAGTAGGTAGGCCAGAAATCGTGAACTCAAACCTCGAAAAAGGACTATAGCAAATGGGATGTACATTTCCATACCTATTCCCGGGCTGATCGTTTCCTATTCTATTATATTCTATATACTCAGGCCCAATCCCAACTTTTCCGATTTGTTTTTGTTTTTCCCCTCTTTTCTTTTTTTTTTCTTTTTTTGGGGGGGTGGCCGACTCAAGACAGAGCCAGAATAGGGACAACACAACAGAAAACAATGAACATACAAAAACAAACTACAAATTCACACACATCTAAGTTCCCAAATGGTAGAAATATTACCTGGAAATCTCTAGTCGTTTGTGAGTAACAGAGGTTAATGTTCAAGAGTTTTGGCCGACCTATTTGGAACCGGGTATAGTTGTATAATTCTCACTCTCATCTCCTACACATGCATGCCAATCTCGCCTCAAGTAACATGGGACATTCCTTAGTCAGGCAGGCTCTCTCTCTCTCTCTCTCTCTCTCTCTCTCTCTCTCTCTCTCTCTCTCTCTCTCTCTCTCTCTCTCTCTCTCTCTCTCTCTCTCTCTCTCTCTCTCTCTCTCTCTCTCTTCTTCTTCTTCTTCTTCTTTGCTATCCTTTCCTTCCACTGTCCCTTACTCTTGGGTTAGCTATCTCTACTAGAATTAAGTCCTGACCACCTCGCTGGGATCGTAAGGTCTGTGTGGTCAGTGTATCTACAGTATGTAAATCTCTCTCTCTCTCTTCCTTCTTCTTCTTCTTTGCTATCCTTTCCTTCCACTGTCCCTTACTCTCGGGTTAGCTATCTATACTAGAATTAAGTCCTGACCACCTCGCTGGGATCGTAAGGTCTGTGTGGTCAGTGTATCTATGTAAATCTCTCTCTCTCTCCTGCGACTGGGCTAGCCTTTTCTTCATCTTTTCTTTGTTAAGGGTAGAACTACTATATTAGAATCCCGTCCTGGCCACCTCGTTTGGATCGTAAGGTTTGTTTGATCAGTGTATCAATGTAAGTCCATGTAAATCTATCTATCTCTATGTATCCATCTATTTGTTCGCATATACTTTGTTTTCAAATATGTATTTCAATGCCTTATTTGAACTCCATCCTATATTTAACCCCTTATGTACCGGCGTTTTTTTTTTTTTTTTTTTTTTTTTGCCGTTTAAGAAGGATCAGTGGTAGTAAATACGATTAAGTTAGATAGTGGGAAGCCTGTAAATTGCTGGAGGCCTATTTTAAGCTGAATACAATCGTCTAATAGTAGCCGGATAAAGCTAAAAGGACGGCACCGGTTCTGAAAGAGTTAAGGGAGAAACGTAACAGGCAAAAGAGTCCTTAGCAAGTATATACTGTACTGTATAATAAAAGAGTCCTTAGCAAGTATATACTGTACTGTATAATAAAAGAGTCCTTAGCAAGTATATACTGTACTGTATAATAACAGAGAAAATGGAAATGTTGAAATGTTGGAACGGGTGACAGCGGGAAAAATACAAGTTAACAGTTTGGGACAACAATATATTAGGCCGGAAGAAAAATAAATAATATATACATAAAATACAAGGAAAAAAAAACGCGAACAGAATAGACGGCAAAATGAGACCCTGTGAAGTATGGTATGTTGGTGTTTTACATGGGAACACGAAACACGGGAAGAGGAGAGAGAGAGAGAGAGAGTACAAAGTACAAAGGAGTACAAAGGAAATCAAGCAACAACAGATCTAGTGACCCTTCTAGGCTGCTTGTCCTCCAAAACACTGAGGATCAAGTGTCCAAACAGTGGTTTAGAGTGGGTAAGGGAACATTGGAAAGGGAACTATTGCTCTGGAACTAATGTCCGTGGCAGGATTAGGAAGTTAGTAGGGGACAGATGGGTTAGTAACTGAGGGGAGGATAAAATAAAGTTATTCATTTACAAACGCAGTCAGTCGCGGGTTTGATGCGAGATATTTGTCTAGGGGAAGTTTAAATGAATCAACGGTGCTGCAGTCTATAACATCTCGGGGAAGCCCATTTCATAAGTTGACAACTCGATTGAAGAAGACATTTTTAGCTTCGTGTGAGTTAAAAGATTTACCAATAATTTTGCACCCGTTTCCCCGCGTGTAATTAGATTGGTCGATAGTGAAGTACTTACTACAGTTCACATTGTCGATGCCTTTTATGATTTTGAACACTTGAATTAAGTCGCCTCTTAATCTGCGCTGGGTTAAAGGAAATAAATTTATTTTTCTAAGACGCTCCTCGTATGGTTTGCTCTTTAGGCTAGGTATCATTTTGGTATCTCTACGTTGAACTCGTTCTAGATTGTCTATATCTTTTTGGTAATAAGGGCACCAGGATTGAACGCAGTATTCCAGAAGAGGGCGGACTAAGGAATTGTAAAGTGTTAGGATAACGTCTTTGGATTTATGCTCAAATGACCTGCCTATAAAACCAATTATTTTGTTTGCAACTTCTGAACATGGTTGACTCTGTTTTAGGTTACTCGATATTGTTACTCCCAGATCGGTTTCGCTGTTTACATTCTTAAGCCGAGTGCCACTCATCAAATAGTTTGCTTTCTCATTTTGGTATCCGATATGTAGTACTTTACATTTATCCGCATTGAAACTCATTTGCCAAATTTGGGCCCAACATGACAACTTATCTAGATTGTGTTGCATATCGTCTACTTGTTCTTTTGAGAGTACGCTATTTGCAATTTTTGTATCGTCAGCAAATTTTGAGATTGTACAGGTGAGACCCTCATCTATGTCGTTGATGTAAATTAGAAAGATAATTGGTCCTAGTACCGATCCCTGGGGTACCCCGCTACTTACATTGGTAGAGAGAAAGAGAGAGTATATACTGTATGTGAAAGAGAGACGCACACAAGATAAATGAGGATAAAACAAACGGAACATGGAAGAAAAGCCCAGAAGGCGCAGGTGGCAAAAAGAAAAACACAAGTTAGCAGTCGGACGTAAAAAATATTATTGTGTGGCACCGACAAGTTAAGGTTGGGGAAAAACACAGGACAAAAATATATACGTAGGAAGAGAAATAAGAAGTTAAAGTGAAAAGACTAATAATTGTAGCTGAGTGGCATTTTGTAAGAGGTTCAAAAGTAGATATAAATATGAATAATGAATGAATAAAGTGGGATGTGTGCGAAAAAAAAGTTGGAAGAAAGGGAAACATTAATAAATAGGAAAAGGGAGGGGGATGTGAATTATTGCTGTGTGGTATTTTGTAAGTGGTACAAGGTTAGTTGTAAGAGTTACTGAAGTGCGCAAAGTGGGAGGTTACTACAACTTTACGCTGAATAAAAAATAAACAAACAAAAACTGAAAAATACCCAAGAGCTGAGAAGAAAAAACTTACCTGGTAAAGTGTAGCACTCTGGTTTTGTTTTTGTTTTTTTGCAAGTGGTTATATAATAGCTGTAAGGACGAGTAAAGTGCGCAAAGTGGCAGGATGCGCTAATTTAAGGATGAGAGAAAAAAATATATACAGTATACAAAGGCAAAACAATAAATAAATACATAAATACAAACAATGTATAAGTAAAATAAAATAAATACAGTATGTCTAAGAAATGTTAACTGTAGATTTATGGTATTTTGTAAAGGTTTCAAGGGTTTGTAAGGTTAAATAAAATACACATTAGGCAGTACGCTACAGGTTAACAGGGAACAAAATATAGATAGGTGAAAACAAATAAACAAGTAAATAGATAAAGACGTTAAGGGGGAGGTAGATTGTCCTTTTCTACCTTATGTCTAGTCCCGTTAGCTTTGATAGCTTTAGACGTTCGTTCCATTAAATTGGCGATTGTAAGACCTTTCGCTCCATTTCTTTTTCAGATAAATACGTTTAGGTGTCGATTTTTCCTGGCAAGCGATAGGGAGCCTGTAATTCTAGGAAGAACCCGGGACATCTTTCTATCGAAAAATATACAAGTTTATCTTGAAGGAGGGTCTTGGTGGTGCTGTGGTGTGGTGGTGTGGGTGTGTGGTGTGGTGTGTGGTGTGGTGTGTGGTTGTTGTCGGTGTGTTTGTGTGTGTGTGTGTTTGATGTGTGTGTGTGTGTGTGTGGTGTGGTGTGTGCTGTGTTATGTGTATGTGTGTGTGTGTGTGTGTGTGTGTGTGTGTGTGTGTTTGAGTTATAGAGGTTAGTGGTCAAGATTTATAACCTAATTATAATGGATAGAGTATAGTATGAGGTGTCTTGGGAGAGATCTGTAAACAATTATGGCATATGATGGGAACAAGTTTAGGTCAGCTGTGAGAATAATAAAGTGGTGATGATATACACACTCACACACCCACACACACTCATATTTCACCGACACACACACACACACTCACTCATATTTCACCCGCACACCACCAACACACAATAACTTTTCCTCGACACACACACACACACACACTCTTTCACACATTTACACTCATATTTCACCGACACACACACACACACTCACTCATATTTCACCCGCACACCAACACACAATAACTTTTCCTCGACACACACACACACTCTTTCACACATTTACACTCATATTTCACCGACACACA
>CM064486.1:12184732-12246862 GCA_032716605.1 Paralithodes platypus | reverse complement strand
TGTCATCAAGCTTTATATCTAAAACCCTATGGTGCAGAGGTTTAGCGTTAACCCAGGAGTCCAGACTGACAGACCCTAGTTGTAGTCCATAATTATGGTTCATTCTTGCTACTAGGTATTCTCGATCCTTCCATTTCCAGCATGTTGAGCACGCATTCCTATTTGGATTTACTGAGTCAGTCTTTAGTTGCACATGTTGGTTTGTATACAAAGCACCTTCATATGTTTTATATGGTCAAAAGCTTGGAGCTTCCGTGGGTCTTGCCGGAGGTGATTGTGTCATTTGCTCATTTTTTGTTTTGTTATTACATATTGTGTTTAAAGCACAAAGGGTTCAGTAGCTATGCAGTTTCCTTCTCCAATTGTTTATACGAGAGTATTCTTACAATTAGGAAAGTTTGTGAGCCTGTATATATTGACGGTTTTTACTGTCTATGTTCGGGTTGATGGAATGAAAGTTGCCCGGAGTGCATTTTTAAGCGCCACGGCAGTGTAACCCCAGTGAAGAGTGAGTGTTGGTTTAGGGGGTGTCCCTCCTTTAGCCATGGTGTTCTCCTTTGGCAGCCTATTTTAGTGTAAGAGTTTATCCTGGTATCCTTCCAGTAATGTCGTTCTTCTTCTGCCTATCTTACCGTTGATAACCGCCTTGTTAGTTTCCTTAGTTAGTCTTGATTTTCTTGAGTTTAAATAGCCATTTCTTTTTACACAAACGCAGTACACCAAAAAACGTGCAGTGCATATGTAGCCATCACTGTGACAAAAATATATAATTGTTGAATACGATCTACGAGTTTGTTAAGATTTACAAGCTCCTGATAGCCTACAATTATTGAGCATAGAGTTTCCTTGCCTGGGTCCGCTCCTGGTGTCACTCACCAAGCATGTTATTACACTGGATTAGACTATAGCGTTGATGTACACAAATGTGTATTCAGTAAACAACTATAATTCTTGTTTAACCTCTAAACTGCATTTATTGGTATGACATTTTGGTGTCCATATTTGACCAAGAACATTGATAAATCGAGCAAGTGCAGCGTAGAGCGGCTGTTGGATACTGTCACTGAGAATTATATCATACCACTGAATAATCTATATTTTTTTTTTTAACAAAAGAAGATTGCGCCAGTGTCCAATTAATTGAATGTTCAGATATTAAAGGGCATTGACCAACATTAATGTAGATTTCACCGTTCAAAATCAATAATCATTTGTCACAACATCGGGGAAATGGGACATGAAATCTCGATGTCCCAAAGCCATTCTTAACCAATAGTGTGTCAACGACGTGGAGCAAATTGCCAAAGAAAGACTACATAGCTGTAATACAATTTGAACACATTTATAGGGAGGATAGACAGTCATTTAGAGAGTTTTTTTTTTTTTTTTTTTTTTTCGATGGCCCGGATGAGGGAGACAAAAGGCAAAACTGCCTGTGACGAGTGCAACTCAAGGAATGTTTGAGCCAAAACGCCAGGACACACAGAGTGTCAAGTAATAGATGAGGAAAGGTGGATTTAGGGAGAGGTTAGAGCTCAGCGTTGAATAGAGACAAATGAGGAATATTTTCAACTTTTGGGTTGGCAGTTGCACCAACCAGGGTGGGATTGTGTTCAAGCTGAGTGCTATATTTTACGTAGAGGAGGCGGTATACTCTGAGACTCTGAGCAACACTAATTATTGTAATCCAATAGAGATACCCTGAGCTGCACATTCTGGCACCAGAGAGAGCGCATGTTTGGTGTATTTGATACTGCAAACGAGTCACATGTGCATTGTTGGATGGGATTTATGCAGAAAAAACTTTTAAACAAAAAACGTCTAGCTTATACCACTTCAATCTCACTTATCGAAGCGCTGTGTGATTATCCTCCTTTCTACACCCATGTAGCATCTATCTCCATCAATACAGGCCGCCTGTGCCACTGTCATGGCAAGAAGGCCTTGCCATGGGAAAGACCTCTCGGGTTTCGGTTGACACCCCCACTTCTGGGAAACTGTTTAGCAGATCTTGATTAAATAATGATGGTCTCTTCCAGAGATATCAGAAGAAAACCGAGGCTAAAGAATTACAAAACACTGTAGGTTAAGCACAAAGTAACTACATTCATCAAACTTATTTCTATGATGATTACCTCAGCTATGTCATTCTGCTTGGGGGTCACTCGTTTCTCCACAATCATGAATTTCATGACACGCAAGGTAGGAGGGGTAGTGGGTGGGGAAAGACCTATGCTTGCTGTATGTTACCTTTCCTTAACATTGTAACAAATCATGAAGAACTTAAAGTCGACTGCCAAGTGGGTCGCAATTGTGTTTTGTTTTATGTAACTCACTCCACCACTCACTCTCTCTCCTCTGTCTAGTGTTTTCCCCATGATGATCTCCCCTTCTCAGCCATATCCTGTGCCAGTCTATCCCTTTTGTTCTGAAATAAATCACCAACTATACTCCTAGCATAGCTGGCTCCTCAAAAGTGGAAAAGAGTGTTGGGAGTAAGTAAGTGTGTGTTGTGTGTGTGTGTGTGTTGTTTCATAAATATGATATATCAGAAATATCAGTAGTCGAGGGTCCTGTATTTCCTTTTGCAAGGAATGATAACATAATGTCCAATATACATGAATATGCTCAGTATACATTATTTATTAGTAAGCATGTTACGATATGTATTGAAGTTAGTAGGTTAGTAGAGGGCTCGCTATAACCCAATTAAAAACAATGGATAATGCTGAAAAAATTATATATATATATATATATATATATATATATTATAACCAGGTTATTGCTGGGGTTAATTGGATTAATTAGGTAAGTTCTTAGTTGACTGGAGAAGTTGAATCCACATAAACACATGCACCAAGGTAATAGAGGATAAATATAATAGAGTACACAAATAAGTATATTGTTCAAGGTAATTAAAATTACTGTCAGACAAGATAAATGTTTATCAGTTTATAACGCACGAACGAGGATCCACAATTAATATCCCAGAGGAATGACACTGCACTATTATGATGTCACACTGAGTACTTCCTTCGATAAGGCACTTCACTAGTACTTCTTCGAGGTCACACTAAGTATTTCAATAATAAAAGCACTTCTGTAGTATTCCGACGAGGGTCTTGGCCGTGGTGGTGGTCCTGACGTGGATGGTTGACAGCGGATGGATGTCGATATAGAACTCTTTGGTGCTGGGTCTTCAACAATACAAAAATCAATTCTCTCACTCATATATCTCAGTGTCTCTTTCTTCTGCTCTCACTTGGAAGGACCATATTCCAGTCTTGCTAAGGCAGCCTCCCAGAAGCTGAGTGTGCTCAACTGCCTCGAAGGAGTTCTTTACCCCTGCGCAGCTTCTTGCTCTATATAGGGGTACAGTGCGTCCTTGTATTGAGTATTGTTCACATGTGTGGGGAGGTTCCTCTCACTGCACTCCTAGACAAAGTAGAAAGGAAAAGCCTTTGTATCATTCATAACATCACCAACTCTCTGCAATCTCTCTCTCTTCGCCGCAATGTTGCATTCTCGCTATTCTATCGCTACTACAATAATCAGAGTTCCTCGGAGCTTTCACAGTATATACCACCTCTATGTAGGGTACATAGTACCCGTCTTGCAACACAATCCTACCCCTACTCTGTGAAACTCTCCAATCCAAAAGTGAAATGCTATTCTCAGATTTTCTTCTATTCAAGCTGAGCTCTGGAACTCTCTCAGAATCACTTTCCCTCTTCCTATGACTTAAATTGCTTCAAACTCCGTTTGTCCAGGCATTTTAGCTCAAACCTCCCTTGATTTTGGCCCTGTCACTCTTTCAACTCTAGGGGAGGCACTCGTTGCAGGCAGTTATGCCTTTTGTCTCCTTCATTCACATATACAAAAAAAAAAAAAAAAAATACGCAAGTGCAAAGGTGGGAACAAATTGAATATTAATCCGAGGTAAAGGTCCAGCGTTAAAATCAAAGTTTAATATAAAAAGCATTTGCGGTTTCACGAAACTCGTTGGTAGTTATAATACAAATTACCTTTACAAAATCAGATATTATTCCTGCATATAATCTTTCTAAGAAAGTTAAAGTTGACGGGGGATAGAAAGGATGGGGTCTATGAATCAGAGAGAGTAAAGGGAGAAAGAAAGACAAAAGAAGAAGATAACAAAGGGTGATTTTTTTATATTTATATATTATTATTATTTATTATTATTATCATTTCTTTTTGTTTTATGACGAATTAATTATATTATGCTGAAAATCGTTCGAATGAATCTATGAGAATTACTTGAACAACCCCAGCCATCTAACAGAGGATTGATAAAACCCAAAGTTAATGCCGAAAAGTTTGTCCAGTTGTGCACATGGGTTGTCCAGAATAATGGTTGTGGAGGCCACAAACTACCGTGATGGAGAACCACCAACAGCGACAGACTGGCAGATTTGTTGGTGCTGTTGTACCGGGAATATGTGGCCCGACATTAACCTATTCTTTAATTTTATTCTAGCTATTTTTAGTCGATTTTGTGTAGTTAGTGAAAATATGTTATAGTTCGAAGTCGGTTGATTGTTGGAGGCCTTTATCAAGCTGAATAACATCTTGTAATAGTAGCCATAATAGAGTACAAATGCCTGCCCCGGAGTGACTGTTAAGGTATAGGACCAGTTGTTCTGGGTTATTGGTTGTGTAAGACCTATACTAATATACTGTATGGTCATGGTGACCAGAGAATTACAGTGATACACACATTGTACAGATTTTGTAGGACTTACCAGGCAGTCCGGCCTTAAATCTAGAAAGGATATGCTAGTTAGGGTGTAATGGAAGGACAGTAACGTATCTCTTCCTGCCCACAATCTCTACGTATTTTGGGTCGACAAGAAACATAGTTATAGAGAGAGAGAGCATTGCATTGGTTAATGGTTAACAGTTGTTGATGCAAGTGTGTTGATCATGTACAGTTTTAACATTACAGATAATATATACATTTGAAAGGTAGTTTTCTCCAATATACATTGACAATATTCATATCGAGTTTGGCAAGTTATTCAAATCTCATATTTGGAAAGTTAGTTTATTACTGATTATTGCCATTTATCCGAATTGGTAACTGGAACACAGAGGCATACTATAAATTAAAGGTGGTGTCACAGGAGCGATTATTCGGTATATTCTTACGAGAATTATTGTAGAATGGCAGCTTCAAAGTTCAAGTTCCGTTTAAATAAAATCTCTATCATACTTTACCTTTGATATAATATCCGATTCAAATGTGAAAAGCCTCAAATTTACGAGGTTAAACTTGTTAATACAAATTGCCTAACAAAGCACTTGTGTGACACTGACGTAACAGCACGTATCTGTAAACAGTCGACAAAATTGGTATAATAAGAAATTATGGAATATAAGTCGACATACTTATTTCACTTTCATATTATTTTAGAATGACTGAATTTGATTTAATGTTTCCCACTATATTCAATTCACTTGTTAGTCTTCACCTGAAATATTGTGTAATATGTCGCTTGAAAAATAGCATGTACATTTGGTTACAATTATATAACCAGGATAGACCAACTGGAGGATTAAAGTTATTATTCGTGAACAAAGAAGTATGCCAAACAAGGACGTTGTTAAACATCTAAACGTATTCAGTCGTACAAAGTGTAGGGTCTGAAGGAACCTTGTCTCCCCTTTCTCTCCCCAGGGAAATAAAGTGTTATATAGTATATATATATATATAATATATATATATAATATATATATATATATATCCAAACTTCTGGATGATACTAGGCATTTCTGGGGAAAACAAAAACACTGCCAAAAATGCGTCATGATTCTCACAGGGTTAATTTAATAGTATGGCAATTCGGATAAATTGGTAATAATCGAATACAGCTACATTGACAAATAAGAGCTTTGAACATTATGCCAAACTCGATCAGGCTACTTCAAGCCCCGCTTAATCCTGGATCGGCTATGTTTAAAAGTGTTTGTTCACAATACTGTGGGAGTTTGGATCACGGATTGTGAGTGGTGTTGCCACTTGGAATACTTGAGCATTGCAAACATCACATGTCAAACAACAATACATTATTTTCTCTCTCTCTCTCTCACTCTCTCCGTTAGAAAAGAACCTAAAGAGAAAGAATCATCCGCAAGAAGGTAATCCATATATATATCTGTCTTTCTCTCCTGTACAGGAAGAAGAGCTGCGGTAACCGGAACGGAATATCGAGTGTATCACCAATAACTAGCGGGGCCGTTGGGAAGACTGGACCACCAATATTGGATAATGATGATGGCGTGATGTTTACCTTTATCTGACCAAACGGTAATCACTCCTGGAAGAATGACAGGAGGATTATGATTGTCGGTGTATGTGAAAGAGAGAGAGAGAGAGCCTTTATGGGAATGTGTGTGTGTGTAAAGCATATGCGAAGTATGTACAGCTACTGACAAATGTTCGCGAGTTTGTGCACATTTCTGTATGCAAATATCCATTAATTGATATTCAGATCATATAAGCTATATATTGATATAATTATAATTTATTTATTGCTGATTTGATCTGAACATCAATCACAATGGATTATATGGATACAGAAAATCGCAAAAGCTCACGAACATTGGTCAGTAGTGTTACGACTGAGCTTTAAATATATCAGGGCTCTTATTCATGGACTAGTAATGGCTAAATGCTACAACGGAAAGCGCTAGATCCAACCTCTGATGTATATTCCCAGTGAACAAAGAACACAATACTCTACAGTTCTATATGCAATAATAGGCTATCAAACTCTCAATAGTGCGTCTACTCTAGGCTAATGTTATGTGAAAACAGCCTATTACTACCTATAACCGAAGGTGCTTGGTTATGGTATGCAAAGTAGGTGGTAAGAGAAGTTACAGCTTACGTTACTTTAATCAATAAATGTCAGGCACTCCTGCATGAAAGAAAGTGCACTAAAGTCCTTCAACACCAACAAGGAATCTTCTTTAAATGTTAGATGCTATAAAGATGCTCGTATCGGAAATGGAACCCAAAAAGACTGGCAGCGGAACAATGGTGCAGGCTATGCACACAAAAAGGCAGAATATATAATGCAGTCGGGGCCAAGAATATCCTAAACGCTACAACAATAATAATGATCGCCACAACAATGCAGTATTCCTCTCAACAAAAAGAGCCTAAGTCGGTTGTGTCTCAATACATCAAACTAGGCTGCGAAATGCTTGTGTAATCATAAATGGGTATGCATAAAAAGAGTAATTGGGTTAATATACTTAATGTCTACTATGACTGATAAAGTCTAGCTAGAGTCAATGATACGAGATACTGGTGCGCATGGCATGCCGCATTGCCTAGTGCAAACCTCAAGTCTGTGCGTCAAATATCTTTATAGGGAAGGGTAGCTCTCTTGAGAAACCTTAATACCGAAGTATTAAGCGTTCTCCTGGCGTACCTCAAAGACAAACAGATAGACAGACAGATAATCCTAATCATAATTCCCACCTACTGGACTTATTTTTAACAACCAATTCAGAAAATTATGATGTTACAGTGAGGTCCCCGCTTGGATCTTCTGATCACTGTCTGATACAGGCCACCTGTCTATCACCTACCACACCTTCCCACTCTGAACCTGTTTTGGTGACTAAATGGCATTACGATAGGGCAGACTGGGAGGGTCTTCAAGGTTTCTTAATTGATATTCCCTGGACCTCTTTCTTTTCTAATGATGCACACTCCACCTTGAGCCACATACAAGATTTTGTAAAAATTGGAATGGACACTTTTATTCCTCATCAAAAGTACAGTAACAAATCTAATTCACCTTAATGGTTTGACCATAAATGTGCTAGAGTAACTGAACAAAAGCAATAGCCTACAATGCATACACAAGATCAAAAACTCATGAAGCCTTTAATTACTTTAGAAACATCAGAAATCATGCCAAAACTGTATTAAACCTAACTAAATCAAACTTTCTCCACAAGCAGGCAAATAAACTTCTAAATAATCCAAATGATAACAAAATATTTTGGTCTACTCTTAACTCATTTAAATCCAACTTCACTACTGCTTCATCCATTCCACCATTAAAATCTCCGACTGGCAATCTTGTAAGTGACCCACGAGGTAAAGCTAACCTTCTTGCGGATATTTTCTCCACCAACTCAACCTTAGATGAAATAAATCAAGATGTCCCTGTACTTAATTTTAATTCGCCTGAAATTCCCTCACTTAAGATCCACACCAGACATGTCAAAACTATTTTGCAGAATCTCTCAGTAGATAAGGCTCCTGGTCCAGATGAAATTCCTCCAATAGTACTTAAGAATTGCTCCTTGGTGCTCGCTCCTGTATTGGCAATTTTTTCCGTCTGTGTACTCATACCTCATGCTTCCCAGTACCCTGGAAAGAAGCAAACATCCATCAGTTCCTAAAAAAGGTGCCTCTTCAGATCCATCAAACTACAGACCAATAGCTATAACTTCCACTCTTGGTAAAGTCTTTGAAATTATATTAAATAATCACATAATTAAGCATCTTGAGAATAATAAATTAATCAGTGATAGGCAATATGATTTTAGACGATGTCGATCAACTGCAGACATGCTTTGCCTTCTTACGCATCAAATCAACCAAGCTACAGACCAACATGGTGAAACACATACAATAGCACTGGATATATCAAAGGCATTTGATAGAGTCTGGCATCAATCCTTATTGTCGAAGATGTCACACTACGGCCTTGCATCATTAGTTCCACTAATTTCTTCTTATCTTCATAACAGAAAAAACGTGTAATGGTAGATGGCCTTTATTCTCAATTTCACTCAATAAATGCTGGTTTCCCCAGGGATCAGTTTTGGCCCCAATTCTGTTCCTCATTCATATCAATGATCTCATATCTACCACTCATAATCCAATACATTCCTACGCAGATGACTCAACACTCCACAGTTCCTTCACATTTACCAATTCTTTCACCCAACCCGATCTTATAAATTCAAAAATAAACACTGCAATTTCTCTGAACCAGGACCTTTCTAGAATTAATGGATGGGGACAAAAGAATCTAGTTTCCTTTAATGCACAGAAAACCAAATACATTACATTTTCTAACCGACAGAATCTCACTGACTCCCATATATTTTTAATGATGTAAATATTCCCACTTCCCCTAGTATTGACATTCTCGGTGTAACATTAACTAACTTGAGCTGGACACATTATGTTAGAAGCATTGCTAAGAATGCCTCTAAAAAACTGGGACTCCTGTACAGAGTTCGAGAATTCTTCACTGGCGAGCAGTTGGCCGTGATATAAAAGTCATGTGCGTTCTCAGATGGATTACTGTTCACCTCTGTGGGGTGGAAGTGGAGTGGTTGCATTGAGGCAGATGGACAAAATTCAAAATAAAGCTATTAGATTAATCAATAACCCTGCAATCACACAGGACCTTCCTACATTATCCATATGAAGAAACGTTGCATCCGTTGCATTATTCTACAGATATTTTCACAGCAATTGTTCCGAGGAACTTGCTTCAATTGTGCGCCTCTCACATCTTTCCCCGTAGAACTAGGGCAGCTGAGAGCGTTGAATTACACAATGCAGAACTTCTGCTTATCAGAATTCATTTATCCCAGAGCTACTACTCTTGGAATTCACTTCCCTCGAATTGCTTTCCACAAACTTACAATCTACAAATGTTTAAATCCAGTTGTTACAAACATTTTATGAATGGAGGATGCCTTTAGGCACATCCTTTTTGTTTTATCTGTGTTTTCCTTCTCCGTTCGTCTCTTAAAAAAAAAAAAAAAAAACAACGAGCTAGAACAGTGCAGAATGGTATAGGCAAAAAGCCCTCATTCGTGCATGCTCCACTCTCAATGGCACACAGACTAGAATTTACTCAATCAACTCCAGTTCTCAGGTATGTCGTGCAGCTTTAACTAAAGCCAGCACTCATAGGAAACAATACCTTATAATATCAGACTCCTAGTCTAGCATTATCTAATCCAGCAGAACACTAATAATTATAGGAAGCGGTACTTAAACAATAAATGCCAACCAATGCTTCGTGATCAACTTATCTTAACAACTAACATACATGGGTTATATCAGACCTTAACGCACAATACAACTGGCCAGCATGAAGCTGATTTTGCAGAGTTAACCAGAGGGGATATGGTATTAATAAAAGGTGGTGAAAGATATGGAAAAAGAGAGAGGTAGGCAGAGGAAAAGATTCTCAGGTGCAGAGCGGAGGACAGGTATCAAAGGATAAAGAGAGATGCGTTCTAGAAACCAGATCTGAGGGAGAGAGTGGCGAGGAACCTGTATATATACCGCACTAGTTTGCACCGCGCAGAGTAAAGCGGTAACAAGTCCTCTAGCCACTAGCAAAGAAGCTAGCAACATGGTTATGACCTCCCCCAACCAACCACCACAAGGCAGCCAGCCGTGACGTCATCGAGCGGGACAAAAACACTGCGCGCCCCTCTCACTCTGGTCTACTCTTCTCTCTCTCTCCAGATCCCATCATTACTAGTTAATGATAAAACATATACTTTACAATTAAATATATAAAGCCTTGACATGGGTGAAAACAAAGAGCCTTTCTGGACTGCCCATGACACGAGCTTTCATATGAAATAAAGCACCCTAATACATAAACTGTAGCCACATCCACTGCCCTGGCGATCCTAGCGAGTCACTGTAGGACAAGCCATGCGGTTCTAACGGAGTGGTTAACGTCACACCCCCCCAAGATTTTTCTCAGAGGCCCCAAGGCTCACAAAAATCTGATGGTTAGAACCCATGCTATATCTCCTTTCCCATCACCCAGCGGCAGTAAAATATCTGGCACAGTTCTTCAACAATTTTTTTTACAAAATTATAACCCTCCCCAACACAATAGGTTAAATTATATGTAGTTATGCTCCTCAAGAGCGAGCTTCTCTAGCCCAGCATTCTGAGAGGAGTGCAACTCAGAATTACTGCTATAACATACTGAAAAAATTCAACTATCAAAGAAAGTTTTTTATTTGATTTTTATGTTTTTAATTTGTTTATTTCGGCTGCACTATAGGGGCAAGCCTAGTTTTTTCTTCTATACCAAATGCTCAACTGCTTTACGACTCAATACGCTGGGCTACAACCGCGAGCCAACAAGCACCAAGCGCAAAATACTATTCAAACTAAAGCAGGAGGCTACCCGTGTGTCAATCTACCCAGGATCATATACCCTTGAAAGACAATCTGCAACCACGTTGTCACAACCGGCAATATGGCGTATGTCCAGGTTATATACCAATAACCTTAGTGACCACCTGGTCAGCCTCATATTCCGATTGTGAAACTGGTCCAAAAACTTGAGAGGGTGATGATCTGTGTAAACTACAACGACCGGACCATAGGCTGGAACATAGACCTCGAAATGCCCCAGCGTAAGCACAACCGCCAGCAGCTCCTCCTCGGCAACAGAGCAGCTCCCCTGGGCCGAATTGTACTTCTCCGAGCAGAAACTAACAGGATGCTCCAGCCCATCATCGTCCTTTTCCACAAGGACGGCACCAGCCCCCACACCACTAGCCTCCGTTGCTAGTTGGAAAGGTAGGCTAAAGTCAGGGGCCCTGAGGATCGGGTGAGTGCACAACAGGTGTTTTACTTCTCTAAACACCTTCTCACACTCAGGCGCCCATTTGAACTTCTTATCCTTCCAGTTATCCTCCACCTGAGCTTGACTGTCCCGTTCTCCTTCTCCACCTTGACTGCTAAACGTCATCACAGGCACAGTGAGAGGCTCAGGGGGGTGCCTCCCATACTCCTTCACGAAATTAACATGACATAACTGATTGCGCTTCCGTCTGTCTGGAGTGGCTACCAAGTAATCCAGGTCTGATAGCTCCTCAACCACCCTATAAGGACCAGGTACTTCGCGGATAAGGGGTGACCTACAAGGGGCAGTAGAATCAACACCTGACCCACGTGAACTCCCTGAGTTCAACCTTGAGGTCGTACCTGTCCTTCCTGAGGGCCTGAGAGCTAGTCAAATTACGGCCAGCCAACTCCAGACTGCGCAACATCCGTTCTCGACTGTTGAGGACACACTTGAGCATAGAACAAGGTTTTTCTGCGCCCTCCCATACTTCTTCAACCATATGGAGAGGCCCTCTGACACGGTGTCCAAAGACGAGCTCATTAGGGCTGAATCCCAAACTTCCCCAGGTACCTCCCGCACAGCAAACAAAACACATGGCAGGCCAAGATCCCAATCCTTCCCACTCTCAAAGCAACAACAACGAAGCACAGATTTCAAGGCTGAGTGCCATTGCTCTAACACACCCTGGCTCTCCGGATGATACGCAGATGACACAACCCCAACAATCTCATTCTGCGGCATTGCTTGAACAAAGAGGCTAGAAGTGAAGTTGGGTCCCTGGACTGACTGAATCCCCTGCGGGTAACCATACCGGGAAAAATACACTAGCAAGCTTCGGACCACCGTCTTCGCTGACCCATTTCTCATAGGGTATGCGTCAGGGTACCTTGTCGCTACATCTCCCGACTGTGCATCACTGTCCTCCTTCAACTCTTTCGTCTTTTTAAGCCCATCCTCTGCCTTCAGGAACAGTTACTGGGTCTTCTCCAGACTCGAAATGTGGTCCTAATAATGAGTCCCCGAGAAGGTCCGTTGATACTAAACTCTCAACCGCATCAACTTTCAACCCCTTCTCGGTACCCTTCCTCCGCTGATCTAAAGATTGTGACCAGAATGTGACTCCCTGGATGCAGGATCTCCGGTGACAACACACACCATAGGCTGCACCGGACACTTCTCAACCCACTCCTGCTCCTCCCTACTCACGTCGGCCGGCTTCTCGGCAACGACCAAGGGTGGAGCCTCAGAAGTAGGTCCCGCAAAGTCGTTGCCGAGAAGGAGGTCGACGCCCCCAACAGGTAACTTCTCCACAATTCCTACATCCAGGTCCCGAGTCACACCATCAACTTCCACCTTCATTCTTACAAGCGGGTATGACCTTGTCGCATTAACTCCCTGAACCACAACCACCCGCGCCGTATTGACAGGTTTACCAGTGAAATTTCTCAACAGTGTTTGCGATGCCCCAGTGTCACGCAAAATTCTCACCTCATGTCTTCTACCCCCCCACTCCACACAACCGAGTCCCCTGTGGTCACTAAAGGCATCACGGACAGGGAATAAGCCTTCCGGATCCTTCTGCACTGGCAGTGTATTTACCTCGGAAGAAATGCCTCTAACAAACTCCGATGTCCTCTTGAACACTCCAATGCCGTGAGCAAAAGACACGGCTGCCGGAGGAGGTCGACTAGGGCACTCATTTGCCTTATGACCCTCCTGGTGGCAACTAAAACACATAAATTTCGGTTTCGGCTTATACTGTGATGTAAAAGGCCCCTGACTTTTCACATACGGTGTGGTGTAAGGTTTGGATTCAGTTTTAGTTTCATGGCTCTTCTGTTTAAATGTGTCATTGTTACGGGGAGGGGGAGGATAACGGTCCTTAGCACTTACATCGTACTTCTGTGAGGACCCGCAACCCCGAATCAACGACAGCCGTCGATCAGCCATTTCTGCTGCTTCGACTAGAGTTCTTGGGTTTTTCTCCTTTAAGTTCAAAGTTAGATCACCGCCCGTGCTCTTAAAGAACTGCTCCAACATCATTAACTGCTTAATTTCATCAAATGTTGTGACCTTCTCAGATCGGAGCCAGTTCCCCATAGCATCGGACAAGTCCCGGGCGTGTTCCAAAAAGGTGCTATCTCTTCCCTTAGTTACACCCCGGAACTTCAAACGGTACGTTTCTGGTTGCAGTTCGTAAGCCCTCAGGACAGCCTCCTTGAGATCCTCATACACAATACATAACTCCAAAGGTAACGCATCGTAGGCTTTAAGACCCTTGCCTATTAATCTAGAGGATACAAGTGCTGCCCATTTATTCTCTGGCCACTGGTGTTCCTGGCACTTCTTCTCGCGGCGTGAAAAATTCTGACACCCACTCTCATCAAACACCGGAACCAGTTTCAATAAGTGCAGAGAGAGATTGATCATGAGCACGGTTACCAGCCCCAAGTCGCTGTCGTTGTCTCTCTCGCGACTTCTCTACGTCCCTGTAGGGCACAAGTAACTAGTCGACTCAGCTTGGCTTTTGCTAGCTCTATTGCTGCTGAGCTCACCTGCCTGTGTGCTGCTGAAGCTGAAGCTAGATACCCTGATAGCCTTTTCTCTCTCGATCTTAGCTAATTCGAGCTGATACAAATAATTCTGGAGTTAACCCTGGAGGAGGTGAAGGTGCTACAATGTTTGAAATTACCGGGTCCCCAGGGGCAACCCACCCTGCCAGTCACCACCCAACTGTGGAAGCGTACCCGGGGGCGGGGACTGGGGGATGGGTGGGAGTCGAGTGTAGGGGAAGCATGGCCGAAGGGCTCTGAGCACTCATCCCACCGCCAGTCACCCTGCCCAGTACACACGTTATCAAGTTATCCCTGGTCATGCTGCTAGTAACCGCATGACCGATAGCTGTGGCCAGGCATTGAAGACCGTACCGATCCAACCACCCCCAACCGCTCGGCAGTAACAGGCCATTGCAAAAATATCCTAGCATCCTCCCTCACAGTTCACCTGAACCATATCATACTGCTGTTCCTCAGTTTCGACATTACGTACTGTGTCTCCATTCTCCTCTGATCCGGTATAAGACATGATGCTCACAAAAATTTCCCACCTCAATATTCAGAAAAGAAGTACCCCAAACTCTTATACCTCAATATACACACAAAAATTCTCGGAAATACTCAAGGGCTATACTATGTTGCAAACAAAAATTATTCTTGCTGATCCCCGCAAAATAGTCCCCAAAACAACAAATGTTCCCTGCTAATAAATTGTAGGTTCACCAAATCCTAGGTAAGGGCGCCATTTGTTGCGACTGAGGTTTAAATATATCATGGCTCGTATTCATTTAGCTAGTAATGGCATAAATGCGACAACGGAAAGCACTAGATCCAACCTCTGATGTATATTCCCCAGTGAACAAAGAACACAAATACTCTTCACAGAAGGTCTATATGCCATAATATCTATCAAACTCTCAATAACTGTGCGTCTATTCTAGGCTTAATGTTATGTGAAAACAGCGTACTACTACCTATAACCGAAGGGTGCTTGGTTTATTGTATGCAAAGTAAGTTGGTAAAGAGAAGTTACGGCTTACGTTACTTTAATAAATCAATGTCAGGCAACGTCCTGCATGAAAAAAAGAAGTGCACTAAAGTCCTTCAACACCAACAAGGAATCTTTTTTTAAATGTTAGATGCTATAAAGATGCTCGTATCGTAAAATGGAACCCAAAAAGGCAGGCAGCGGAACAATGCTCGTTGCCGGCTATGCCACACAAAAATGCAGAATAATATAATGCCGTCGGAGCCAAGAATATCCTAAACCCTACAACAATCATAATGATCGCCACAACAACTGCCAGTATTCCTCTCAACAAAATGATCCTAAATCGTTTGTGTCTCAATACATCAAACTAGGCTGCGAAATGCTTGTGTACTCATAAAATGGGCTATGCATAACAAAGAGTCTTGTGTTTAATATACTTTAAATGTCTACTATGACTGATAACGTCTAGCTAGGAGCCAATGATACGAGATACTGGTGCGCATGGCATGCCGCATTGCCTATTGCAAATCTCAAGTCTGTGCGGCAAATATTACCTTATAGGGAAGGGTAGCTCGCTTGAGAAACCTTCATACCGAAGTATTAAAAGCGTTCTCACTGGCGTACCTCAACAGACAAACAACGATCTCAGAACTGTGCAGACTGGTATAGGCACAAAAGCCCTCATTCTTGCATGCTCCACTCCTCAATGGCACACATACTAGAATTTACTCAATCAACTCCTGTTCTCAGGTTTCTCGTGCAGCTTTTAACTCAAGCCACCACTCATAGGAAACAATACCCTTATAATAAGCAGACTCCTAGTACTATCATTATCTAATCCAGCAGAACACTATAAATTATAGGAAGCGGTACTTAAACAATATAAATGCCAACCAATGCTTCGTGATCAGCTTATCTTAACACATAACATACATGTGTTCTATCAGACCTTCCGCACAATACAACTGGCCAGCAGGAATCTGATTTTGCAGAGATTAACCAGAGGGAATATGGTTTTAATAAAAGGTGGTGAAAGATATGGAAAAATAGAGAGGTAGGCAAAGGCTAGATTCTCAGGTGCACAGGCGGGAGACAGGGAATCAAAGGATAAAGAGAGATGCGTTCTAAGAAACCAGATCTGAGGGAGAGAGTGGCAAGTAACCTGTATATATACGGGTACTAGTTTTGCACCGCGCAGAGTAAAGCTTTAACAAGTCCTCTAGCCACTATCAAAGAAGCTAGCAACATGGTAATGACCTCCCTCAACCAACCCCCACGATGCAGCCAGCCGTGACGTCATCTAGCGGGACAAAAACACTGCGCGCCCCCCTCTCACCTCTGTTCTAACAAAACTAGACCCTCTCTCGTCTCCCTCCCAGAGCCCCTCATTACTATTTAATTATAAAACATATACTTTACCAATAAATATATAAGAAGCCTGACATGGGTGAAAACAAAGAGCCTTTCCTTTCTGGACTGTGCCCATGACACAAGCTTGTGCATATGAAATAAAGCACACCCTAATACATAAACTGTAGCCACATCCACTGCCCTGGCGATCCTAGCGAGTCCACTGTAGGACAAGCCATGCTGTTCTAACGGAGTTGGTCAACGTCACATTATCTGTACATCCTATCTATATATACTATCTATCTATTGACAGACAACATGATCCCCGAAGAGGTGGCCACATATGAATCGCCTCCTCACCAGCCGGCGCCCCTCCCTCCACCCAACACCACTTCCACTTATCTACATCTCAACTCCATTCCTTCCACCTCAGTCTTGTTCGGGCCTCTCCTTCTCTGCATTCCCCCTCACTCTCGTCCACTCTCATCGTCATTCTCTCGCTCCTCATCAGTTCCACATGACCTATCCATGCCTCCAGGTGTTCTCTTCACACTCTCCAGCCACATATTTTGTAAGTTTCACCAATATTGGACACTGTTGCTGGTGTTATGGGAAAAAAGTGTTAGGTTCCCGGTGATAACTCCCTGATGAATAGTATTCTTTGTGTTTTACCCTGATTGCGACCAAGACAACAGGTAAAGCTGCCTGTGAACAAGTCCCCTCCCACCCCCCCAAAAAAAAAAAAAAGGTTCAAAGGGTTATAGAGAACCCACAATCAATGTACATTATAGGTCTTTAGGTTTGTTGGAAAGAATTGTGTGTGCTTGTTAGTGTTTAGTGAAATAAGTAGGATGAGGAAGTATTTGTGATAGCGAGCTGGCTTACTATCTTAGTAAGGTGACGCACAAATAGGCCATGATTGTTTGTGTGTGATAAAGAAAAAGAAATGTTTATTATTGGTTGTGTGTGATAAAGAGTATAGTTATTATGATTGTTGGTGTGTGTAAATAACTAGAGCAGTATTATGATTGTTGGTGTGTGATAAAGAAAGAGAGAAGTATTCTGATTGTTGGTGTGTGATAACGAAAGAGAGAAGTTTATGATTGTTGGTGTGTGATAAAGAAGAGAGAAGTATTATGGTTATTGGTGTGTGAGAAAGAAAGAGAAGTATTATGATTGTTGGTTGTGTGATAAAGAAGAGAGAGAAGTAGTATTAATTGTTTGGTGTGTGATAAAGAAAGAGAGAAGTATTATGGTTTTTGGGTGTGATAAATTAAGAGAGAAAGTAGTATGAATTGGTGGTGTGTGATAACGAAAGAGAGAAGTATGATGATTGTGGTGTGTTATAAGAAAGAGAAGAAGTATTATGGTTGTTGGTGTGTGATAAAGAAAGAGAGAAAGTATTTATTATGGTTGGTGTTTGATAAAGAAAGAGAAGTCTTAGGATTTTGTGGTGGTGATAAAGAGCAGTATTGTGATTGTTGTTGTGTGATAAAGAAAGAGGAGAAGTAGTATGAGTGTTGGGTGTGTGATAAAGAAAGAGATAGTAATGAATGATGGTGGTGTGGTGCTAAAGAAAGAGAGAAGTAGTATTGTTGTTGGTGTGTGATAACGAAAGAGCGAAAGTATTATGGGTTGTTGGTGTGTAATAAAGCAAGAGAGTAGTTTGTGATTGTTGGTGTTTGATCACGAAAGCGAGAAGTATTATGATTGTTGGTGTGGTGATAAGAAAGACGACAACGTGATATGAATGGTTGGTGTGTTATAAATAAAGAGAGAAGTATATGGTTGTGGTTGTGTGATAAAGAAAGAGAGAAGTGTTAGGAGGGTTGGTGTGTGATAAAGAAATAGAGAAGTATTATGATGGTTGGTGTGTGCAAAGAAAGATAAGTAGTATGGTTGGGGGGGTGTGATACAGAAAGAGAGAAGTAGTGTGATTGTGGGTGTGATAAAGAAAGATAAGTACTATGATTGTTGGTGTTGATAAAGAAGAGAAAAGAAGAGAATTGTGATTGGTGGTGTGTGATAAAGAAAGAGAGAAGTATTATGATTGTTGTGTGTGATAACGCAGAGAGAGAAAGTATTATGAGTTGTTGTGTGTGATAAAGAAAGAGAGAATTATTATGGTTGTGTTGTGATAAAGACATAGAGAAGTATTATGATTGGTGTGTGTGTGATAAAGAAAGAGAGAAGTATTAGGCTTGTTGGTGTGGGATAAAGAAGAGAGTAGTATTATAAGTGTTGGTGTGTGATAAAGAAGAGAGATTAGGTATTATGATTGGTGGTGTGGGATAAAGAAAGAGAGACGTATTATAATGGTTGGTGTTTGATAAAGACAGAGAGAAGTATTATGATAGTTGGTGGGTGATAAAGAAAAAAGAGAAGTATTATAATTGTTTTTTGGCAACTAACCGTACAGTATATAGGTGTCAAATTGAATTTTCTAACGTAAGCGAACAATATTGGTTGCATTGGCACTGGTTGAGAGCTACTGGTTTATAATGGTCCCACTGGTTGAGTGGTCCGGTAACCTGCCTGTATGTGTATGTGCGGAAAGTATGTGTCTGTGTATGGTTTGCTCAAAACGAATATATACAACTTAAGCACCCACATACCCCACTAACGGTTAGCTTTATGTTTGTCCTTTGTGTATTATTTTATTAAGGAGAAGTTGATAGGGAGCCAAATTCAAGCTACATTAGAGTCCTAGTAACTAGACACACATATCTTGAAGCAGTTTTAGATATAGCATTAAGGAAAGACAGATTGAGGGAGAGAGTCCAGAGCTCCCTTGTTGAGTAGAAGAAAGACGGGCAATCGGTTCAGTGTTGTAGTCAGCTTTCGTGATTTGCAAAACATTCCAAACTGCTGTCTTCGAGGGGATATTTTCCTGTTTTTGTTCTGGACACCCTTCTCCCACATGCTTAGCCCCATTAGTCTTGGATTTTATGACGTTCACCCCATTAGTTAGGCGATTTTAATTTTGGCTCATTTCTGTCAATTTAAAGATCTTCGTACCATGTAGGTGTGATTTTTTCTGGGTGAGTGATAGTGATCGTGTAATTTAGGAGGAAAAGGCCTTCGGCCGAGACACATTTTACCGAAACATTTGTACATTTATCTCGAAGGGGGGTCTTGGAGGAATTTTGTTATAAGTTTGGAAGTTTAGGTAGGAAACTACAATCTCCCCTCAATTTGATCGATAGTGGGCTGCCGAAATCATACAGGGAGTATAGAATCTGCTTCCAATAATGAACTATTATATGAATATTAACTACTGTTCAATTTACCCTATTCCAAGTAAGTTGGTGTTGTTGTTGCTGTTCCCCAAGTTGCCTGGCCGAACAGCCCAAGGCCCGGAGCAAGGCCAAGGCCATAACCGAGCACCCCCACAGAACCCTCCCTGTCCGACCACAATAAAGCCTGGGTGACCGAAGCCACTCCATGGCGGGGAGCTGAGGAGGGCGCGGAAACGCCCGGAAAACCAAAGCAGGGGCCCTGGGCCCAGGGCCCTGTGCCCCTCAGCAATTATGAAGAGAAAGTTGAGGGGCAAAGGAAAGATGGACGCTTTGGCTTCCAACCTTTGTAGATTGGGACGCCAACCCACACAAGACACTCCGTCACTTGAGATCTAGAAAATATCTAACTAAAAGGAACATTCTAGTAAGCTATGGGTATGGCAGAGATCGCTCAGTTCTCACTCTGATAGACCAGCCCATCACCACATTCCAAGTAAGTAGACCAAAACTATTAAACATTAACCTCTATACTCACAAACGAATAGAGTAATCAAGCTAATATGTCTACACATTGGGAAGGGTCAGCAAGGGAGTAGGTGTGGAAATGAATAATTGAATGGCTGGCCCTCTGCAGGGAGGAAAACGCCGGATTCATCAACACTAGGATGCCTTCTACCGTGAAGATCATCTGTTGTAGCGGATGGAGTCCATCTGAACCAGTAGATCAGTAAGATATAGCCTTCTGATTCACGACACAGTAAAGGATTTTTGGAAAAGAATCAGAGCCAACCGAGGACCCCAGGGACGAGGATCGAGGACAGCGAGGACCGAGGACAGACTGGTACATACATGTAGATCCGACCAGAACCAAAAATGTGATTAAAGAGCATTCTGTGAATATTATTCTAAAGCCACAACTTTAAAAGTTTTCTATGCAAACGCTCATACAATATGCAATAATAGTGTTTACAGTAAATTACGATGTTATTGACAAAACAGAATCTAGGCTCAATACAGAAGACAGAGACTTTTTAGCAGAGTATCACTTCCGGTTATGTACTTGTAATGCTTGAGAAAAGCCAAATTAATAAAAATGGAGCTGGCGTCTTACTTTTCATCAAAGAAAGTCTTAACCCGACCCTCCTGTCAAAACATCAACTTGTGAACGTCGACCATCCTTTGTGCTAATAAGAATTATAAAGGTACAAAAATAATAACTGCATTAATATACAGACCTCCAGCTAATCAGTGCAAACTGACTGATACATTTATGAGCAAATTGCAGATGTAAGTAACTTGGAAGATACCATCATTTTTGGCGACTTTAATTTACCTGTGACCAAGTGTTTACTTCACACTCTGGACAAGACCTGTATGCAAACTTGCAAGAGATTTCGATCGATCAATTTGTTAGATCTCCAACCTATGGAAATAATGTCCTTGACCTTGTACTTTCAACAAAAGAAGAATTGATAGAGAATTTGAATGTCAGTGATGAATTCAATACCAGCGACCATCGTACAATAACTTTCAGTTTAAAGTTTAGTAGTAACGAACGAAATAGCAGCAACGAGAAAGTCCCTAATTTCAAGAAAGCAAACTTTCGTAAACTTAAAGCAATGCTTAAAGAAACTGACTGGAGCTTTCTAATTAACAATAACAACATAAATACATCCTGGGAATTTTTCACAACCACTTACCTAAAAACAGTGCAAGACTGCATGCCATCGAAAATACGACGTAGAGTCCATGATGAGAAGCCTAACTGGTGGAATACAGATATTTCAGACTGTTTGCTTGCTAAAATGATTGCGCATGATAGATTAAAATCCTCACAAAATGACGAAGAATGTGTTAAATTTGTAGAACTACGAAGCAAAGCCAAAATATTAATTAAACAAACTAAAAAGACCCTGGAGTTACATGTTGCAAATCAAAGTAAACAAACCCAAAAGAATTCTATAGTTATATCAGAAAGAAGAAAGTAGTTACTTCGACTATTGGACCGTTAGTCAATGCAAATGGAGAATACACCAAAGACGAATTACAAATGAGTAATGCCCTCAATACCTTCTTTGTATCAGTGTATACAACAGAATACCTTAGTGATGTCCCTTCAGCATCTCTGGTTCAGATTGATAATTCTGACGTTCTAAGCAATATCAACATTACAGAGAGAGAAGTATTGAAATGTTTAGATAAATTAAAGGTAAATAAATCGCCTGAACCTGATACAATCTCACCTAGAGTTCTAAAGGAAGCTAAGGATGAGCTCTCCAAACCACTGACATTACTATTCAATAAATAACTGCAGTTGGGGACTATGCCTGATCAGTGGAAGCTCGCCAATGTAACACCGATATTAAAAAAAGCATCAAATCCTTACCCAATAACTATCGTCCAATTAGCTTAACACACAAAGAGCGGGTGGTAGGGTATTTTACACTGTGCCGCCCAGCGGGGGGGTTTTACCCTAAATAGGGTTGTTTCCGTGCTCATTTTCATGTATAAACAAGACCCAGAGCGTAAAACAAGTATCTATCCCTGAAAGGGCGTAAACAGAGCTTTCCAATGACACCCGAACCAACCTTGTACAACCACTGGTTCTCTTGCAACGATTGTGCAACACGAGTGCAAAAAAACTAAAATAAGGTAATTTCCGTACATATTCCCTGTGTAGCGAGTGAGAGAGGGAGGAGGAGGGTAGAGACAGCTCAGTACACCCACCGCGGTGGTGGGAGCGGTCATAAGGTTACTATCGTCCCACCACTCAGCTCTCTCTCAGAGCAACATTACGTGCTGAAAATTGCACTCAACATATGTGGTGCACCGCACATAGTCCATATTTATTCAACTCGATATGTCGTATGCCGTTGGTTAAGGGTTAATCTCAGATGTATGTAATATGCTAGAAACACCCATAAGAGACAGACTCGTAAATCCCTTAGAGGAAAAAACGTACTCAAAGATACTCAACACGGTTTTCTTAACAAACACTCCTGCTTAACAAACCTCTTAGACTTCCTCTACGATATCCTCAACCTAATGAGAGTAAACATGTAGATATTGCATACCATGATTTTCAAAGGCCTTTGACAACGTTCCCACAAACGTTTACTGCTAAAACTAAAAGCGCATGGAATACAAGCCAGTGTGTGGAAATGGATAGAAAATTGGCTCAGCGACAGAAAGCAATGAGTAGTCATAAACGGTAAGGCATCTAAATGGACCAATGTAAGTAGCGGCGTTCCTGAGGGATCGTACTAGGCCAATTCTCTTCTCAGTTTACATCATCGACATAGCTGAGGGTCTCACCTATACAATTTGAAAGTTTGCTGACGATTCAAAAATTGCAAATAGCGCACTCTCAAAAGAACAAGTTGACGATATGCAACACAATATAGATAAGTTGTCATGTTCGGTCAAAATGTGGCAAATGAGTTTCAATACGGATAAATGTAAAATACTAACATAATCATATTGAAACCGAAATGAGAAAGCAAACTATTCGATGAATGGCACCCAGCATTGGAGTATAGACAGACAAACTGATTTGAGAGTAACAATATTGAGTAACCTAAAACCCAGTCAAAAATGTATAGAAGTTGTTAAGAAGGTAAATAAAATAATTGGCTTAAAAGACAGGTCATTTGAGCATAACTCCAAAGAAGTAATCCTAACTCTTTACAATTCCTTAGTCCGCCCTCTTCTGGAATACTGCGTTCAATCCTGGTGCCCTTACTACTAAAAGATAGAAACAAGCTAGAACGAGTTCAACGTAGTTACCAAAGGGATACCTAGCCTAAAGAACAAACCATACAAGGAGCGTCTTAGGGAATTAAATCTATTTCCTTTAACCCAGCGCAGATTAAGAGGAGAATTAATTCAAGTGTTCAAAATCGTTAAAGGCATCGACAACATGAAGTGTAGTAAGTACTTCACTATCGACCAATATAATTACACGTGGGGAAATGGTTGCAATTTTATTGGTAAATCTTTTAACTCACACAAATTTAAGAATTTCTTCTTCAATCGAGTTGTCAACTTGTGGAATACCCCGAGACGTTATATAGACTGCAGCACCGTTGATTCTTTTAAACTTTGCCTAGGCGAATATCTTGCCTCATATCCGCGACTGACTGCGTTGTAAATGAATAACTTATTTATTCCCCGCTCAGATTCATCAAGGATTATTGTATATATACATTACTAAGACGTTACTCTTTTTTTTTCCAGATATACGAAAGATCACTTATAACTCTGTTATTTTACTAACCCATCTGTCCCCTACTATCATCCTAATCCTGCCAAGGACATTAGCTCCAGGGCAGTAGTTCCGTTTCCAATTTTCCCTTACCCACTCCAAACCACTGTTTGGACACTTGATCCTCAGTGCTTTGGGGACAAGCAGTCTAGAGGGGTCGCGAGACCTGTTGTTGCTTTATTTTCTTTGTACTTCCTATGTACCTCTTTGTATAGCGCATTTATTCTAGCCCTTTTTTAGATACAGAGGTTAGGGTTCCTGATCTCTTGACTACCTACTTGAAACAGGGTATAGGCTGTGCTGTAACCTCTAACTCCTCCTTTCATCGGATTTATAACGAGGTTGTGGATGAGGCCCCCAATAGACTGAAACACGGAGGCAACACCATTATCATTACCCACGTACACTCGGATGGCATAATCTCTACCACACTCAAATATTGTTGACTTTACCTATTTCTAATCTTGGAAGTATATCTCTTGAAACGAATTTATGTATATAATTGTATATATTGTGACGTCTACCAGCGTTGGCAGAATCGCCTCTCATTGGCCACTAGCGCTCGCCAGGGACATCGAAATGGGCTACAGTTATCAGAGAATGTTGTTCTTTCTTTCCTAGTAATCGCATTGTCACAGACAGTCCAGTGGTGGTCTTTGTTTTCGTCTGTGACAACGGGTTACATTTTATATCAACAGTAGTGATAATAGTACCATCATGTGAATGAGAAAGACTTTCAGAGCGAGGAGGTAGTAAGTGTCTGTATGTACGGGTGCATTCCTGCCTCTCGCTCGCCATTGGATGGCGTGTCTGGCTGTGTCCTATGACGCCTGCTGTCTTGTGACGTCTCGGCCCGTGATTGGCCGACCATCGCGCCTTTGCGGTCTCCTGTGTAACTTACTTCCTCCATGAGGGTCCCCAGGAGCTGTCCTCGTCAGGACAGGCTTGGCGCGCGTGCTTCTAACATCCCTTTGCATACTCTCTCCCGATCACCACCTTTATCACTGTTTCTCTCTCACTCGATTCTCTCTTTCCATACTCTAACCTTTATTAACTGCACAACACTCCCCTTGGGTTCTGCATACGGTTTTCATAGCCGGCCCATTGTATTGCATGCGCCGTCCCCAGAGATATTTACATGTACTTAGAATAGGTTTGAGGGTTCTTAGTTAGTATAGGTTAATAACTTTGTGTGTCTCCATTATTGATTTAGTGTTTCTGCTCTTTTATTTAATGCTAGACTGGGATAAGGTACTGTAGTCGTTGTCTCCGATGTGTGTACGGTTTGCTTATACCTACACGACTTCGACCGGTCCTGTGGTAGCCTGGGTTGTCTTTTCGGTTGCGTCCTTTGCGAGTGCAGCATTGTGTTGACTGAGGGTTTTGGCCTGTACCAGTTCCACACTTTGCTGCCTCTTTGCTTGTCTTTAGAGGGTCGCCAGGATAGAACCAGATACTTGTGATCTGGATCTATCGAGAGAGCCCCCTAGTCAATTAACGTAACTTAAAGGATGCAGTCTTAAGGACATCGCTAGGCTACGAGCCTGTCTTGCTCAACCCCAGTTCCTTACCTAGAGTATCCCAGGTAGACATCATTAATCGAGTAGACACTTGTTAGTATTTAATATAAGCTCTTTGATATGTGCGCATTATTATTCACAGCATTTATTAGTCTAGGTTGTTGCTGAGCCGCACAACCATAGCAGACTGTTTCGTTGATGAGGAAGTACTTCTTTTAGTGTCGAGCATTGCTACCGTTGCGCATTTATAGTATTCTCGTGTCAGTTAACATTATATGTCCTATCTTTTAGTGTATTCGATTTACACGTGTGGTGTCCTGCCTCCTGCCTTTATATAGTTCTAAATCAGTACGAGCATCTTATGAGCATCAGACTTTCTTCAGAAGTTTCCAGGTCTATGCTGTAGGACTATACTTCACTTTCTTTCAGATAGGAGTGAAGAGTTTATTGTTGTTTAGAGTAAACTGTATTGAAGCATCTTTTTATTGTATTAAATCTTGCAGTGATTTAATTGATCTTTCCATAGATTCCTTTTTATGCAATTTAACGTAACTTGCATCTTGTTTGTTAACAGGCTATACCAGAGCAGGTTAGCCTGAAGTAGAGTACATTTATGCCCAGTTAAGGATACCCCGCTATCGCAGATTAACCCTGGAGGGTATAAGTGTTTTGTTTGCCGGCATATAAGTTCGAGGGTTTGGATCTAGCGTACCGTTGTTGCATAGTGCCCTATTACTAGTCCAATCATTGAGTGTCCTTGTTTTATTCGTAGTCCCGGTCGTAACAAATGGCGACCTTGCCTAGTATCTTATCTTAGTCGTCATAACAAATGGCGACCTTAGTCTAGGATTTAGTGAACTAAGAAATAATTGCAGGATTTTTTTTGTGGAGATTTTTTTTTTTTTAATCACCGTTTGGGGGTCGATTGTTATTAATCACAGTTTGGCAGTGGACATTTGTTTTTGAGGAATATTTTGGACACGTTGGATTTTTTTTTGGGCAACGTAGTATAGCACTTGAGTTGTCTTCAAGCATTTTTTGAATGAATAGTGCCACATGAGAGTTTAGGTACTTCTTTTTTTTCATAAACGTTGAGGATTTCCGGTGGACACTATGTCGAACGACGGATCAGTGCACAGTGAGGACACAGTACGAGAAGCAGGCGAGGAGGTGGAGAAGGTGGAGTTGTCTAACGGCGTTCGGGTGGTGAACAATGAGGAGGATGCTCATATTTTTTGGAGGAGCCTGTGTCGGCGGATCGGGTGTCGGGGCTAGACTGGTACGGACTGCAGTGTGTAGCCACGGTCTTAGGGTTGTCCGGTACTAGCGGTTTGTCGAGAGGTGAGCTGGTTGCCTGGGTGCTCGGTGGGGTGCATGGGGCTTCGGGTGGAGCTGGGAGCTGGGGCACCTTCTGCCCAGCCCCCATTCCACTCGACTCCTATCATGGCGCCCCCTCGGGCTCCGGAACCGGGTACGTTCCCGCAGGCCGATGCCCGCTGGCGGTTGGGTATGCCTCTAGGTGATTCACGGGGTGGGTCCCCAATAGTAGCACCCCCTCTTCAGGGTTTGTCTTCGGAGATGTTGTTTCAGCTCGAACTTGCCAAACTCGAGCAGCGAAAGCATTAGGCTGAGCTCGAGCAACGAAAGTATGAGGCTGAGCTCGAGCAGCGAAAGTATGAGGTTGAGCTCAGGCAGCAGCAGCAGCAGCGGGAATCTGAGCTTATGATTCAGGCTGAGGAGAGAAAGGCCATACGTGAGGCTGAGCTTCAGGTTGAGGCTACGAAGTACTGTGCAGACATAGAGCTTGAGAAGAAGTCTCGGGTGGAGTTGACAGGGCAGCGTCTCGGTTCTGGGAAGCAGGTCTTGATCAGTCTTTCTCGCACCTTCTTAAGTTAGTCCCTGCATTTGACGAGTCGGGTGTCACCGGGTTTTTCCTGCGTTTTGAGAAGAAGTGCCCGGGGCACCAATGGCCCGAGGTTAAGTGGGCAGCCCTTGTTTCCTCTAGGTTGGTTGGCAAAGGACTCAAGGCATATGATGCGTTGCCCTTGGAGTCTTGCATCGATTATGAGGTATTGAAGGAAGCTGTTCTGCGGGCGTACGAGTTACAACCAGAGACATATAGGCTGAAGTTTCGGGGTGTTACGAGGGGTCGTGAGTGCACTTTTCTAGAACATGCCCGGGAACTGTCTGATGCTTTGAGAAATTGGCTGAGGTCAGAGAAGGTGACGACGTTCGAAGAGCTTTGAGCAGTTATTCCTTCTAGAGCAATTTTTTAAATGCACAGGCGGCGACCTGACTTTGAACCTCAAAGAGAAACATCCTAAAACTCTACAAGAGGCAGCTGAGTTGGCTGACCTGAGATTATCGCTGATTCGTGGGTGCGGGTCTGCACAACGGACCGATGCAGTTAACAAGGGGCGCAACACTCCACCTCCCCGAGTCAGTGATGCAACATTTAATAACAAAAGTAAGAGCAATGATACTAATTTTGATCACAAACCAAAAACCGTCCCGTTTAAGAAAGGTCAGGGCCCTTCCCCACCTCAGGGGAAGTCCAAGGGTGAAGTAGAGTGTTTTAAGTGTCATAAAAAGGGGCATTTTGCACGTTCCTGCCCTAGTAACCAACCTGCAGCAGTCGTGTCTTTGGCTAGCAACATTGGGGTGTCTCTGAGGTCTTCTGTGTTTACCCGGGGTGATATGTCAGATGCGGGGGCACAGCCAGTGAAGGAGTGTCCGGAAGGCTCGAAACCTGTCCGCGATGCTTTTTGCGACCATAGAGGGCGTGGCTGCGTGAGTTGGGCTGGTTGCAAGCATGGGTTGGAGTTGTTGCGTGATACAGGTGCATCCCAGACTCTGATGACAAACTTTACAGGCCAACCTATAAACGCGGCACGGGTAGTTGTGGTGCAGGGTATTAATGCTACACGGTCATACCCGTTGGTTCGAGTGGAGCTGGAGGTTGATGGTGTGACACGAGAGATAGATGTTGGAATCGTAGAGAAACTGCCAGTAGAGGGCGTCGATCTTCTTCTCGGCAACGACTTTGCGGTGCCTACTTCTGAGGTTCTACCCTTAGTCGTTGCCGAGAGGGCGGCCGACGTGAGTAGGGAGGGGCAGGAGTTGGTCGAGAGGTGTCATTACAGCAGATGGCGTGTGTTGTCACCCGATCTCGTGCATCTAAGGTGTCACAGCCTATTCTTCAATCTCTAGTCCAGCGGAGGAACGGTCGGAAGGAGAAAGCTAAAGTTGGGAGAAGTTTTGTGAGTTTTTGATCCAGCGCTCTTCTTGGCGACTCAGTATTAGCACCAATGTTTAGGTCCGGAGTGGCCCCAGAACCTGTCACACTTGGTGAGGAGGTAGGGCGTGAGAAAACTCCGAGACAGCAACGTTACACACTTAACCCGCTGAGTGCCAGGGACATATATATACGTCCTAGGGTGTTGTCACGCCCAGTGCCAGGGACGTATATATACGTCCACGCCGAAAAAAAATTGTAGCAGCGAAATGACTGCACCTATGGCTTTCATATTTTTACCACATGTACCTTACCCTTCTGGCTTCTTGCCACCAGCAACACAACTCCCTACCTCCACCCACTCGCTGACTATGAGTCGCCTCACAAGGAAAAAAAAGGAAAATCTGTGGCAGCGAAACAACTGCACCAATCGGTTCCATATTTGTGTGACAAATCCCTTACCCTTCTGCCTTCCCCCCCACCACACCCCCAACCGCCTCCCACCACCCACTTCCAGCGTATCCGTACGAAGAAAAGGAAAAAAAGGAAAATCTGTGGTGGCGAAACTACCTTACCAATCGGCTTCATATTTGTAACACGAGTCAATTACGCTTCTACCTTCCCCCCACCATCCCCCAAACCACCCTCCCACCACCCTCCTACCTATATGTTCCGATACCATAAAAGTCGATGATTTACTCTGAAAATTTCAGCTACATTTGGGACCATCGGGGACCTGATTTCTGGCGAAAATGGACAAGGGGAGTGTTTTTTTTTACCATTATCCTTCCTTTCTCACCCAACTTGCTAGATTTAGCCCCCAAAAAAAAAAAAAAATCCTCTGGCACTGGCAGATGCATAGGGTCAATAATTGTCTGGCACTCTGCGGGTTAAGCAAGATAGGATCGAACAGTCCAGTATCGGGGGAGGCCATAAGTTGCTCCGGGAGCACTTAGATAGATTGGCTCCTTCGGATATTTGTCGGCTGCAGATAGATGATCCTGAGCTTCAGAAGTGTAGCAACGGTGCGATTGAACTTGAGGAGGACGGGGATGCAAAGCCGGGGGACTTCTTTCGTGTGGAGGGCATATTGTACAGGCGTTTTCTAGATCCCAGACGGAGTTGGGAGGGTGGGTCGAGAGTGGTTGACCAGTTGGTTGTGCCTAGTGTGTGCCGTGATAGCCTACTGAGGTTGGCGCATGATGTACCGTTGGCAGGGCATTTGGGTGTACGTAAGACGGTAGCAGCATTGGCGAAATTGTTTTGGTGGCCAGGTATGAAGGCACATGTGGCGTCATGGGTGGCAATGTGCAGTACCGCTTCCAGATACTCGCAGACTCAGATGACGAAGCGGAAATAGAAGAAGTCCGGCTCGTGGGAGACTCGATGATACGTGGTCAGCTCACAGAGTTTTGTGCCAGAGCACCTAAGACCAGGAAGCGTTTTTGTATCCCTGGTGGTGGTGTGGACGACGTAGTTGCTGCAGTTGACGAAGTATCTAAGCTGGCCCCTGCTAATACAATGTACGTCATCCATGTTGGATCCAACGATGTACAGCGAACCCGGTCGGAAGATTTGCTTTTAAAGTATCATCAGCTGATCAAGTCGTTTAAGGAGAAGTCATCAAGGATCATCGTCTCAGGAATTGTCCCCCAGCTTGGTGTAGAGAGCCGATTTTACAACATAGCCACCAGCACAAATCGTTGTCTAGCAAACCTCTGCAGGAAGGAAAACGTGGGATTCGTCGACACCTGGGACAATTTCTACTACGATGACTATTTGTTTTCGGACGATGGAGTTCATCTGAACCAGGTGGGAGCAGCACGTTTTGGGCGTCTTCTCAACGATGCGGTGAAGGATTTTCGGAGAAGAAATCGGCTCAGCACAGGACAACCAGGAAGGAGGACCGAAGACAGCGAGGGCGGCAACCTGCGAAGGAATTAAATGCTAATCTGTCAAGAACCGCGAATTTGGATAAAGCTCCACCAACACGACCCAAATTCAAAACTGCCAGGGATAACGACCGAGGACCGATGTCAGCCATGAATGTAAATGTAGATCCGATCAGAACCAAATTTTTTATTAAAGAACGTTCTGTGAGTTCTAAAACCGCAACTTTAAAGGTTTTCTATGCAAACGCTCGTAGCATACGCAATACATTTTCAGATTTAGAGGAACTAGTGTTTACTGAAAATTATGATGTGATTGGTATAACAGAATCTTGGCTCAATACAATAGATAGAGACTTTTTTAGCAGAGTATTCACTTCCCGGTTATGTAATGTTTGAGAAAAGCCGAATAAATAAAAATGGAGGTGGCGTTTTTATTTTATATCAAAGAAAGTCTTAACCCAACCCGACCCTCTTGTCAAAACCTCAAATTGTGAACGTCGACACATCTTTTGTGCTAATAAAGAATAATAAAGGTACAAAAATAATACTTGCATTAATATACAGACCTCCAGCTCAATCAGTGCAAACTGACCGAGAAATTTATGAACAAATTGCAGATGTAAGTAACTCACAAGATACCGTATTTTTTGGCGACTTTAATTTACCTGTGACCAAGTGGGGCGATACTCTTACTTCACACTCCGGACATGACTTGTATACGAACTTGCAAGAGAGTTCGCTTTATCAATTTGTTCGAACACCGACCCGTGGTAATAACGTTCTTGACATTGTACTTGCAACAAATGAAGAATTAATAGAGAATTTGAATGTTGGTGATGAATTCAGTAACAGCGACCATCGTACGATAACTTTCACTTTAAACTTTACTAGTAACGAACCAAATAGTAGCATCGAAAAAGTCCCTAATTTCAAGAAAGCAAACTTTCATAAACTTAGAGCTATGTTTAAAGAAACTGACTGGAGCTTTTTAATTAACAATAACGACATAAATACATCTTGGAAGTTATTCGAAACCACTTACCTAAAAGCAGTGCAAGACTGCATACCATCGAAAATACGGCGTCCAGGCCATAATAATAAGCCCAAATGGTGGAATAAAGATATTTCAAACTGCCTGCTTGCTAACAAATTTGCTAATGATAGATTAAAATCCTCACAAAATGACGAAGAACGGGTGAAATTTGTAGAGCTACGACGCAAAGCCAAAAAGTTAATTAAGCAAAGTAAAAAGACCCTAGAGTTACATATTGCGAATCAAAGTAAAACAAACCCGAAAGAATTCTATAGTTATATCAGAAAGAAAAAAGTAGTTACTTCAACTGTTGGACCGTTAGTCGATGAAAATGGAGAATACACCAAGGACGAAGTACAAATGAGTAATGCCCTCAATACCTTCTTTGCATCAGTTTTTACAACAGAAGACCTCAGTGATATCCCTACACCATCGCCGATTCAGATTGATAATTCAGATGTTCTAAGCAATATCACCGTTACAGAGAGAGAAGTATTGAATTGTTTAGATAAACTCAAGGTAAATAAAACGCCTGGACCTGATACAATCTCGCCTAGAGTTCTAAAGGAAGCTAAGGATGAGCTCTCTAAACCACTGACATTACTATTCAATAAATCCTTGCAGTCTGGAACTATGCCTGATCAGTGGAAGATAGCCAACGTAACACCGATATTCAAAAAAGGCAGCAAATCCCTACCCAGTAACTATCGTCCAATTAGCTTAACCTCAGTTGTATGTAAAATGCTAGAAACGGTCATACGAGACAGACTCGTAAATCACTTAGAGGAAAATAACATACTTAACACCTTACGAGCGGCCTATGCGGTTTATTTATATGTACCGCACAGCGGGGTGTTTTTAGCCAAAATAGGGCTGTTTACGTGATCATTTTCATGCCTAAATAAGACCCAGAACGTAAAACAAGTACCTATCCCTGAAAGGGCATAAACAGAGCTTTCGAATGACACCATAACGATCCTTGTATGATGGATAGTTTTCTTGCAATAACCGTGCAACGCGAGTGCAAAAAGCAGGTAATTCGGTACTTTCGGTACATAATTGAGTATGTAGCGAGTGAGAGAGGGAGGAGGGAGCTGAGATTTGTGTCAGTAGGTTCGCCGCGGTGGTCTGGAGCAGTCATACGCTCGCTAGTCTCCTGCCACCACTTGTCTCTCTCTCTCAGCCACATTACGTGCTGAAATTGCCACTCGACCTATGTCGAGCGCCGCCACATAGTCCAGCTTTATTTAACTCGACTTATGTTGCTCGCCGCTAATTAAGGGTTAAAGATATTCAACACGGCTTTCGTAAAAAACGTTCCTGTTTAACAAACCTCTTAGACTTCTTCCACGATATCCTCAACCTCTACGATGAGAGTAAAGCTGTAGATATTATATACCTTGATTTTCAAAAGGCCTTTGACAAAGTTCCCCACAAACGTTTACTGCTAAAACTAAAAGCGCATGGAATACAAGACGATGTGTTGAAATGGATAGAAAATTGGCTCAGCGACAGAAAGCAAAGAGTAGTCATAAATGGTAAGGCATCTAAATGGACCAATGTAAGTAGCGGGGTACCCCAGGGATCGGTACAAGGACCAATTCTCTTTCTAATTTACATCAACGACATAGATGAGGGTCTCACCTGTACAATCTCAAAATTTGCTGACGATACAAAAATTGCAAATAGCGTACTCTCAAAAGATCAAGTTGACGATATGCAACACAATCTAGATAAATTGTCACATTGGGCCCAAATTTGGCAAAAGAGTTTCAATGCGGATAAATGTAAAGTACTACATATCGGATACCTAAATGAGAAAGCAAACTAAATCGATGAATGGCACTCAGCTTAAGAATGTAAGCAGAGAAACCGATCTGGGAGTAACAATATCGAGTAACCTAAAACCGAGTCAACAATGTTCAGAAGTTGTTAAGAAGGCAAACAAAATAATTGGCTTTATAGGCAGGTCATTTGAGCATAAATCCAAAGACGTAATCCTAACCCTTTACAATTCCTTAGTCCGCCCTCTTCTGGAATACTGCGTTCAATGCTGGTGCCCTTATTACCAAAAAGACATAAACAAGCTAGAACGAGTTCAACGTAGTTACCAAAATGATACCTAGCCTAAAGAACAAACCATACGAAGAGCGTCTTAGAGAATTAAATCTATTTCCTTTAACCCAGCGCAGATTAAGAGGTGACTTAATTCAAGTGTTCAAAATCATCAAAGGCATCGACAATATGAACTGTAGTAAGTACTTCACTATCGACCAATCTAATTATATGCGGGGGAAACGGTTTCAAAATTATTGGTAAATCTTTTAACTCACACGAATCTAAGAATTTCTTCTTCAATCGAGTTGTCAACTTGTGGAATGGGCTTCCCCGAGACGTTATAGACTGCAGCACCGTTGATTCATTTAAATTCCGCCTAGACAAATATCTCGCATCAAACCCGCGACTGACTGCGTTTGTAAATGAATAACTTTATTTTATCCTCCCCTCAGTTACTAACCCATATGTCCCCTACTAACTTCCTAGTCCTGCCACGTTAGTGGCAGGGCAGTAGTTCCCTTTCCAATGTTCCCTTACCCACTCTAAACCACTGTTTGGACACTTGATCCTCAGTGTTTTGGAGGACAAGCAGCCTAGAAGGGTCACTAGAACTGTTGTTGCTTGATTTCCTTTGTACTCCTTTGTACCTGCCAGACAGTAGGTAAACCAAACCAGTGTATTCCCAAGGCTCCGTTACACCCTATTCCTGTAATCGGGCCACCATTCAGTAAGCTTATAATTGACATGGTTGGCCCTCTACCCCCTACTAGTGCAGGCAACAAGTTCCTCCTCACAATCATGGCTGTTGCCACTCGTTATCCGGATGCATACCCCATGCGAAATGGCACTGCTAAGACTGTTGTTCGTAACTTGCTATTGTACTGTTCTAGGTACGGGTACCCGCAGAAATTGCAGTCAGACCAATGGTCCAACTTTACTTCTAACCTTTTCAAACAGACAATGCAGCAGCACGATATCAGTACAGTTGTCTCTTCAGCCTATCACCCAGAGAGTCAAGGGGTGTTGGAGAGGTGGCACTCGACTCTGAAAAGCATGCTGCGTTGTTACTGTGTTGAGAATGGCAAGGATTGGGATCTTGGGTTGCCCTATGTATTATTCGCTGCTCGGGAGGTACCTGGTGAAAGCCTAGGGTTCAGTCCCAATGAGTTAGTTTTCGGACATCAGGTCAGAGGCCCCCTCAACATGGTTAGAGAAATCTGGGAGGGCACAGCAAAACCATGTTCCATGTTAAAGTATGTCCTTGAGAGTAGAGAGAGAATGCTGAGAAGCCTAGAGTTGGCAGGTAGGAATTTGGTAGGGTCGCAAGCACTTATGAAGGACAGGTACGATGAGAAGACAAAACTCCGGGAGTTTAAGGTGGGGCAGGATGTGTTGATTCTGTTACATCTGCCAGGTCATCCGTTGTCTGCCAAGTACGCTGGTCCTTATAAGGTGGTAAAAAATATCTCTGACCTAGACTATCTTGTGGCTACTCCAGATAGGCGTAAACAGAATCAGCTGTGCCATGTGAATCTGGTGAAAGAGTTTGTGAGGCACCCCCCTGAGCCTCTCGCTGTCCCTGTGTTGACCTGCAGCGGTCATGGAGAAGGATTGAGGGACAGTGAAGCCCAGGTGAAGGATAACTGGGAGTGTCATGTCTCTGCTGACCAGTGGGCGGGGAACTCCAGACAAGTGGCTGACGATGCTCTAGACTAGTGCACCTGCCTGAGCAACACCGTGCAGCCGTGCAGCGCCTGTTTGCTTCATACCCCACTGTGTTTGCAGAGCATCCAGGCCTCACAACTCGAGTGGTGCATGACGTGGACGTGGGAGATCACCCCCCCTTTAAATCAGTACCCTACAGAATTCCACCCATTAAACTCCCAGCCCTCAGAGCGGAGTTAGAGTATATGTTGGAACGGGGGCTGATTGAGAAGGGGGCAGTTAGGTGGACATCTCCTGTCACTCTGCAGCCCAAGCCTGATGGGAAGGTTCGCTTCTGCATTGACTTTCGGAGATTGAACGGGTTGACTCCTGTTACGACTGAGGTTTAAATATATCAGGGCTCTTATTCATTGGACTAGTAATGGCATAAATGCTACAACGGAAAGCGCTAGATCCAACCTCTGATGTATATTCCCAGTGAACAAAGAACACAAATACTCTCCGAGTTCTATATGCAATAATAGGCTATCAAATTCTCAATAAATGTGCGTCTACTCTAGGCTTAATGTTATGTGAAAACAGCCTATTACTACCTATAACCGAAGGTGCTTGGTTATGGTATGCAAAGTAAGGTGGTAAGAGAAGTTACAGCTTACGTTACTTTAATCAATAAATGTCAGGCACTCCTGCATGAAAGAAAGTGCACTAAAGTCCTTCAACACCAACAAGGAATCTTCTTTAAATGTTAGATGCTATAAAGATGCTCGTATCGGAAATGGAACCCAAAAAGGCAGGCAGCGGAACAATGCTCGTGCAGGCTATGCACACAAAAAGGCAGGATATATAATGCAGTCGGGGCCAAGAATATCCTAAACGCTACAACAATAATAATCGCCACGACAATGCAGTATTCCTATCAACAAAAAGAGCCTAAGTCGTTTGTGTCTCCATACATCAAACTAGGCTGCGAAATGCTTGTGTAATCAAAAACAGGTATGCATAAAAAGAGTAATTGGATTAATATACTTAATGTCTACTATAACTGATCAAGTCTAGCTAGAGTCAATGATACGAGATACTGGTGCGCATGGCATGCCGCATAGCCTAGTGCAAATCTCAAGTCTGTGCATCAAATATTACGTTATAGGGAAGGGTAGCTCTCTTGAGAAACCTTAATACCGAAGTATTAAGCGTTCTCCTGGCGTACCTCAAAGACAAACAACGAGCTTAGAACAGTGCAGAATGGTATAGGCAAAAAGCCCTCATTCGTGCATGCTCTACTCTCAATGGCACACAGACTAGAATTTACTCAATCAACTCCAGTTCTCAGGTATGTCGTGCAGCTTTTTCCTAAAGCCAGCACTCATAGGAAACAATACCTTATAATATCAGACCTAGTCTAGCATTATCTAATCCAGCAGAACACTAATATTTATAGGAAGCGGTACTAAACAATATGAGTGCCAACCAATGCTTCGTGATCAACTTATCTTAACAACTAACATACATGGGTTATATCAGACCTTAACGCACAATACAACTGGCCAGCATGAAGCTGATTTTGCAGAGTTAACCAGAGGGGTATAATATTAATAAAAGGTGGTGAAAGATATGGAAAATGAGAGAGATAGGCAGAGGAAAAGATTCTCAGGTGCTAACAGCGGGACAGATAGCAAGGGATAAGATAGATGCGTTCTAGAAACCAGATCTGAGGGAGAGAGTGGCGAGGAACCAGTATATATACCGGGACTAGGTCGAGCCGCGTGGGAAAAAAGCGGCAACAAGTCCTCTAGCCACTAGCAAGGGAGCTAGCAGCATGGTAAGGACCTCTCTCAACCAACCCCCACGAGGCAGCCAGCCGTGATGTCATCGAGCGGCAAAATCACTGTGCGCCCCCCTCTCACTCTCTTCTACTCTCTCTCTCTCTCCCAGATCCCATCATTACTAGTTAATGATAAAACATATACTTTACAATTAAATATATAAAGCCTTGACATGGGTGAAAACAAAGAGCCTTTCTGGACTGCCCATGACACGAGGTTTCATATGAAATAAAGCACACTCTAATACATAAACTGTAGCCCCATCAACTGCCCTGGCGATCCTAGCGAGTCACTGTAGGACAAGCCATGCGGTTCTAACGGAGTGGTTAACGTCACACCCCCCCCAAGATTTTTCTCACGCCCCAAGGCTCACAAAAATCTGATGGTTAGAACCCATGCTATATCTCCACTTCCCATCACCCAGCGGCAGTAAAATATCTGGCACAGTTCTTCAACAAAAAAAAATTCAAAATTATAACCCTCCCAACACAATAGGTTAAATTATATGTAGTTATGCTCCTCAAGAGCGAGCTTCTCTAGCCCAGCATTCTGAGAGGAGTGCAACTCAGAATTACTGCTATAACATACTGAAAAAATTCAACTATCAAAGAAAGAGTTTTTTATGTTTTTAATTTGTTTATTTCGGCTGCACTATAGGGGCAAGCCTAGTTTTTTCTTCTATACCAAACGCTCAACTCCTGCTTTACGACCCAATACGCTGGGCTACAACCGCGAGCCAACAAGCACCAAGCGCAAAATACTATTCAAACTAAAGCAGGAGGCTACCCGTGTGTCAATCTACCCAGGATCATATACTGTTACGACCTGGCACTCGGGTACACAAGGGCTCTCAATCAGGACTCTAATACGGCTCGCTGCCACAACGGAAACACACGATCCCAACCCCTGAGTACTGCCAGCCGAACAAAAAACACCAATACCCTCCAGAGTTCAATCTGCTATAACGGGGTATACAAGAACTCGGTACTAGTGTTCAACAACAGACTAATAAAGAGACAGGAATTCTCTAGTCTGGTCAACAATCAAACAAAGAAGTAAGAAACAACAACACCAAAGAATAGTGTTGGCCGAAGCCGAAGTAATCCACCCTTGACTAAGAACTTAAGAAGTCCTCCACCCTCTACTTCGGATCGGCACTATTACGTTACGTTAATTAATAGTCCTTAAGCATCGAGCAAGGAATCTTCTGAAAAAAGTTAGATGCTTCTCGGATGCTCGTAAGAAGTACGTATCGGATTTTGAACAGTAATTCAATAAGAAAAACACTGGCAATTAAATACTATTACAGGTTTAAATTGGCATAAGAATAATTAAAAGAATATGCAATAGTAAATGGCAAACATTAAAAAGAAGTACTCCGCAAATGCAACGGCAATAGCCTACTCGGATTGTGCTCGTGGGCCACTAATCACTAAAGTAGCCAAGCTTGCAACACATGAAATCAATAGTGCATAAACAATATCATACATAAGGAAAGCTTCAATACTATTCTGTATCTACTAATCGAGTAAAGTCTAGCTGGGGTACTGTGGGCAAAAGGTAGCAGTGACTGAGCAAAAACGGCTCGTAGCCTAGCGAAGTCCTCACAACTGTTTAAAGTATTACGTTAACACTAACAAGTGCACTTTGAGAAATCCAGATCCCTTGTATCTGGTTTTCTCCCGGCTCCTTGACAAAGTAAAAACAAGCTGTTAATAAAATACAGGGTGGTTAGGCTCTTGCCCTCACGCACTGTAAATTATTAACTCAACACAGTCAGCCGCGAAGACAACCTAGGCTTCACTGAACCGAAACGAGTATGCAGGTTTATCGCTTAACCACTGCATCAAACAACAACTCGTAACACAGAAAAGCCTTACCCCAGTCTAGCATTACCTAGACTAGCAGAAACCAGGAATAATAATAATAACACACAGGGAAATGCATAGACAAGTGCAACAAACATAAATCAATCCTATTCTAAGTTAACCCTTCCAAAATAGGCTATCTAATAGGCATGTATCTCATGAGAACTCAAGCGATAATACGTTGGCTGACTAGCTCTGCACCAACGGGACCATGGAAGTTAAAAAGGGTAGGGAAAAGAGGAGATAAGAATGTAAGGTAGTAGAGAAAGTTCACATCAGTCAGAAGAATATATATAGTTAGCAAGGGAAATGAGAAGTCGCTCTGCCTAATGAGTTCTGATCAAAAAATGGCTAGACTTCCCTTTTTATACTCGGCCCTCTAGTGAGCCCAACGTGAACTACTAAGGACCGCCCACTGACAATCATTACGTAATTTCTCTCTCTCCTCTGGGATAGACAAAGGCTTTCCTAGCACTGAGGGGAGGGGGGAGGGGGGGGGGAGTGCTAGTGAGTTAGGCCCACCTCCCGCATGGCGCACCCACTGACCCCCAACTGTGGCTGCCGCTTCTCCCATCATTACAAATAAGTTTTACACACAATACTTATAACTAATGATATAAAATAGAACTCGTTGACTCAGATGAAAACAAAATACATATTCATATTACTTATAGTACAACGGCTCACATGAACTAAGTTAGGAAACTCTACATAGACTACAGCCAAAGTTCCTGCCCTGACGATCCTAGCGAGAGTGGGGCATGACTAGGCGTTCTGTACAGCATGCTCACACTGGACATGCGTCACACCTCCCCCAAGATTTTACTTGCTCAACCCTGAGCTAAAATCTGACAAACACAGAACCCCATCAAGCCCCTCACACCCAGCGACCCAGCGACCGCATGGCACTAAAACAAAGCTGAGTTTATCACCAAAACGCATCTTATTATTAACCAAAAATTCACATTTTATAACTCCTCCCAACAATAGCAAAAAGACACAATATCATGCTCCCAGAGCGAGCTTACAGCAGCTCAGCCGTTTGATAGTTTGTGGACTACTCAAACTCTATAGGCTATGACAAACTTATACGATTACCTATATCAAAAGAAAGAGTTTTTTATATGATTTTTATATTTTAATATGTTTTTCCCGGCTGCACTATAAGGGCAGCCTATTTTCCTCCACTCAAACCCACACACCTGTGATAGCCTACGACTGATCATCCACCCTTGATAAACAATCCGCGATCACATTGTCACATCCAGCAATATGACGGATGTCCAGGTTATACTCCTGCAACATCAAAGACCACCTGGTCAGTCTCATTGTGAAATTGATTCAGGAATCTCAAAGGGTGATGATCAGTGTAGATAACCACGACTGGGCCATAGGCTGGAACATACACCTCGAAGTGCCTGAGCGACAGCACAATCGCCAGTAATTCCTTTTCTATTGTAGAATAGTTCTTTTGTGCAGCATTGAACTTCTTAGAAAAGAAACTTACTGGGTGTTCCACACCTTCATTGTCTGTCTGTAGCAAGACGGCACCAGCCCCTACACCACTAGCATCTGTTGCCAGCTGAAAAGGCCTGTTAAAGTCTGGGGCCCTGAGTATCGGGTGAGTACATAGCAAATGTTTCACCAAAGTGAAAGCCTTTTCACACTCAGGTGCCCACAAAAACTTTTTGTCTTTAGATAACAAATCTGTGAGAGGTGCCAACACCGTTGAGTAACCTTTTATGAAGCGTCTGTAGTAGCCTATCATACCCAAGAATCTCATAATCTGCTTCTTGGTTGTTGGGTGCGGAAATTTATTGATAGCCTGTACCTTGTTCTGAGGAGGGCACACCTGTCCCCTTCCCACTACAAACCCAAGGTACTGCACAGTGGCTTTTACGAAGTCACACTTTGCCAAATTTACTACCAGACCTGCTTCACTAAGTTTCCGGAACAAGGTCTCAAGGTGCTCACAATGGCTCTCAAAGTCGTCATCATAAATGATTACATCGTCCAAATATACGGTGCAATTTGGAATGTCCTTTACAATTTCATTCATCAGGTTCTGAAACGTTGCTGGTGCATTCTTAAGCCCGTAAGGCATAACATTGCACCGGTAGGTACTCCCGTCCACAACAAAACCACATACCTCTTTAGCACGCTCGGACAAAGGTACTTGCCAGTAACCTTTTACTAAATCTACTTTAGACAAAAAACGAGCATTACCAATTTTGTCAACACTATCATCAACCCGAGGAAGAGGATATGGGTTAGTTGGAGTCAAACCGTTTAACCTACGGAAATCAATACAAAAGCGTACCTTGCCATCTGGCTTAGGCTGCAGTGTTACAGGGGAAGTCCACTTAACTGTGCCTTTCTCTATCAACCCTCTACCGAGCATATACTCCAACTCATCCCTCAGAGCTGGTAGTTTTATGGGGGGCACACGGTACGGGATTGACTTAAAGGGTAGATGGTCCCCCACGTCAACATCATGCATAGCCTGAGTAGTGAGGCCTGGGTGTTCAGCAAATACAGTGGGGTATGAACCGAACAACTGACGGATAGCATCAAACTGCGGCTCAGGCAAATGAGCTATAGCCTCGTCAGCCCTTAGGCTCGAGTTCCCCGCCCACTGATCCGCTGAAACATGTTGATCCCAGCTATCCTCCTCTGAAGCTTGACTGTCCCCCTCTCCTTCTCCACCACGGCCGCAACAAGCCAACACAGGGACAGTGAGAGGCTCAGAGGGGCGCCTCACATACTCTTTAATAAGGTTCACGTGACATAACTGGTTCTTTTTCCTCCTGTCTGGAGTGGCAACAAGGTAATCTAAGTCTGAAATTTTTTCTACAATTTTATAAGGTCCAGTGTACTTCGCAGAGAGGGGGTTACCAACCAAAGGCAACAAAATTAATACCTCTTGTCCTACAGTGAACTTCCGGAGCCTCACTTTGCGATCATACCTGTCCTTCATCAAAGCTTGTGATTCTGTCAAATTTCTACCTGCCATCTCCAGACTCTTAAGCATGCGCTCACGGCTTTCAAGCACATACTTTAATAATGGACAAGGCTGCACAGTCCCCTCCCAAATTTCTTTCAGCATGTTAAGGGGGCCCCTGACACGGTGTCCAAAAATCAGCTCGTTTGGACTAAATCCCAGGCTCTCACCAGGTACCTCCCGAGCAGCAAACAGCACATAAGGCAATCCAAGATCCCAATCCATACCGTTGTCAGCACAATAACACCTGAGCATGCTTTTAAGTGTAGCATGCCACCGCTCAAGCACCCCTTGACTCTCAGGGTGATACGCTGACGATACTACTGCTCGTATCCCATGCTGTTGCATTGTTTGCTTGAACATGTTGGAGGTGAAATTAGATCCCTGATCAGACTGAATCTCCTCCGGGTACCCGTACCTTGAGAAGTACCACAACAAGTTACTGACTACCGTCTTAGCCATTCCATTTTTCATAGGGTATGCATCGGGGTATCTAGTGGCAACATCCATTATGGTTAACAAAAATTTATTTCCCGCCTTAGTGGGAGGGAGTGGACCAACCATGTCAACAATAATTTTACTAAAGGGTGGCCCAATCACAGGAATAGGGTGTAACGGAGCCTTAGGAATAACTTGGTTCGGTTTCCCGACACGTTGACAAATATCACAGGAGTTTATCCATGACTGCACATGAGACTTCATCCCCGGCCACCAAAACAATTTCCCCAAAGCCGCCACCGTTTTTCTCACCCCTAGATGTCCTGCCAGTGGTGTGTCATGCGCCAACCTCAGTAGGCTATCCCTGCACTCCCGTGGCACCACCAACTGGTCCACTACTCCGGACCCCTTTTGCCAACTACGTTTAGGGTCTTGAAAACGCCTATAAAGGATGCCTTCTAAATAAAAAAAATCTCCTGGCTGTGCATCGCCGTCCTCGTCGAGCTCTACAGCTCCATTAGCACACGTTTGGAGCTCAGGGTCCTCTAGTTGCAACCGACTTATATCTGAGGGTGCCAAGCGATCTAACTGCTCCCGGAGCAATGCATGACCTTCCCCGATACTGGGCTGCTCCCTCTGTCTCTCTCGATGTACATAACGTTGCTGTCGTGGAGACTCGTCATGCCCAGCCTCGTCACTCTCGATGACAGGCCCAGGGGCTACTCCAGAATTAAGTAATGGTGCTAATACTGAATCACCCAGGAGAGCCGCCGAGTCAAAACTCTTAAAACCAACTCCAGCTTTAGCCTCCTCCTGTTGATCGTTCCTCCGCTGGTCTGAAGACGGAGGACTAGGCTGTGACACTTTAGCTGCCCGAGCTCGGGTGACAACACACGCCATGGGTTGTGTCTGGCACCGCTCGACCCACTCTTGCTCTTCCCTACTCACGTCGGCCGGCCTCTCGGCAACGACTAAGGGTAGAACCTCGGAAGCGGGCATTGCAAAGTCGTTGCCGAGAAGAAGGTCGACGCCCTCCACTGGCAGTTTCTCCACAATCCCGACATCCAATTCACGTGCCACACCATCCACCTCCAACTCCAACCGCACCAGCGGGTATGACCGAGTTGCATTAATACCCTGCACCACTACCACCCGAGCCGCGTTTATAGGGTAGCCAGTCAAGTTTTTCATCAGAGTCTGGGAAGCACCTGTATCACGCAAGACCTCTACTCCATGCTTGCGCCCCGCCCACATCACGCAACCCCGCCCTCTATGGTCGCAAAAAACATCCTGAGCAGGGTTCGAGCCTCCCAGGTGCTTCTGCATTGGCTGTGCCTCAGCCTCTGACGAACTGCCCCAGGCAAACTCAGATGACTTCGGAGACACACCAATGTTGCAGGCCAAAGACACAGCTGCTGTAGGTGGTTTGCTAGGACAGACTCTTGCAAAGTGCCCCTTTTTATGACAATGATAACACTCCACCTCCCCTTTGGGCTTCCCTTGGTACTGGGAAGGGCCCGGCCCCTTCTTAAATGGGACGGTGCTAGTCTTGTGGTCAGTCTTGGTATCATGGCTCTTGTACTTGTTTGCATAAGGTATATCACTAACTCGGGGGGGTGGGGCGTCACGCCCCTTGTTACCTGCCTCACTACGCTGGGCAGACCCGCACCCACGAATTAGTGATAGCCGGAGGTCAGCCATCTCAGCTGCCTCCTGTAGAGTTTTTGGGTTCTTTTCTTTAATAGTTAAAGTCATTTCTGCACCAGTACACTTATAAAACTGCTCGAGCAGAAACAGCTCAGTCAACTGTTCGGCCGTCTCAGCTTTCTCAGAACGTGTCCAGTTTTTAAGTGCATCTTTTAAGTCCCGGGCATGTTCAAGAAAGGTCACCTCCCTAGTCTTTGTAACACCCCGAAACTTCAATCGATATGTTTCCGGTTGCAACTCGTATGCCCGTAGGACAGCTCTCTTCAATTCTGGGTAGTCAATGCAAGACTCTAAAGGCAGTGCATCATAAGCCTTCAGACCCTTACCCGTAAGTCTTGAGGAGACTAGAGCTGCCCACTTCTCTTCAGGCCAATTATGCTCCCTACATTTCTTCTCAAAACGATTAAAAAATTCTGTGACTTCAGTTTCACTAAATACCGGCACCAATTTGACTAATTGGGCCAAGGACTGTTCTCTTACTTGGCCCTCACGGCCCATCCAAGTCCCTGTCGACTCTGCACGAGACTTATCTAAATCTAATTTAGCACAATATTTCTCCGAGTCGTACTTAAGCTCAGCCTCATGCCTCCTAACCTCAATCTCATGCCTCCTCGTCTCATCCTCCTGCCTCCTGGTCTCATTTTCATGCCTCCTGGTCTCATCCTCCTGCTTCCTAGCCTCAATCTTAGCAAGCTCAAGTCTAAATACCATATCTGGAGACAGACAGGAAGAGGGAGCTGCCACTACTGAAGGAGGGGGGGCAAAAACTGGGGAACCACCATGTGCACCACCCGAGGGCACTCCAATCTGCCAATTCTCATCCCTCTGTGGGAGAGTGCTAACCTCCGGTAACTGAGTGGACGGCACTGTGGGAGTCGAGTGAGAGGGGATCTGGGGAGGAACCCCCCCAAACGCCCTCTCCTCCGAAACCCCATGTCGCCCACGCAACACCCAGGAAATCAGCTCCCCCTTGGACATCCCTACTACATTGGAAATTCCCAAAACCTTGGCTATCAGGTGCAAGCCACAAACATCCACCCCAGTCAGCCTCTCCTCCGTCACGTGGTACCGCTTACTCACAAAAACTCTAGCATCCTCCTCACTGGTTACTAACGGCACACCTTCAAATGGCATCTCTCGCTCATCGTCAGTGCTAATGCACGACATACTGAAGTCCACAAAAAAATTCTCGAGACAAAAGTGTTAACTTCCTATGCAAGCACTAATTACTAAATTAACTGGAGTCTCTTAAATGCTTTACTAATTGCCATACAAAAACAAATATTCTTCAATATGCACGCTAAAATACAAACAAACAAATGTTGTACAACTCTGCAAAAATTTATACTGTTCACAAAATCCTAAGCAAGGTCGCCATTTGTTACGACCTGGCACTCGGGTACACAAGGGCTCTCAATCAGGACTCTAATACGGCTCGCTGCCACAACGGAAACACACGATCCCAACCCCTGAGTACTGCCAGCCGAACAAAAAACACCAATACCCTCCAGAGTTCAATCTGCTATAACGGGGTATACAAGAACTCGGTACTAGTGTTCAACAACAGACTAATAAAGAGACAGGAATTCTCTAGTCTGGTCAACAATCAAACAAAGAAGTAAGAAACAACAACACCAAAGAATAGTGTTGGCCGAAGCCGAAGTAATCCACCCTTGACTAAGAACTTAAGAAGTCCTCCACCCTCTACTTCGGATCGGCACTATTACGTTACGTTAATTAATAGTCCTTAAGCATCGAGCAAGGAATCTTCTGAAAAAAGTTAGATGCTTCTCGGATGCTCGTAAGAAGTACGTATCGGATTTTGAACAGTAATTCAATAAGAAAAACACTGGCAATTAAATACTATTACAGGTTTAAATTGGCATAAGAATAATTAAAAGAATATGCAATAGTAAATGGCAAACATTAAAAAGAAGTACTCCGCAAATGCAACGGCAATAGCCTACTCGGATTGTGCTCGTGGGCCACTAATCACTAAAGTAGCCAAGCTTGCAACACATGAAATCAATAGTGCATAAACAATATCATACATAAGGAAAGCTTCAATACTATTCTGTATCTACTAATCGAGTAAAGTCTAGCTGGGGTACTGTGGGCAAAAGGTAGCAGTGACTGAGCAAAAACGGCTCGTAGCCTAGCGAAGTCCTCACAACTGTTTAAAGTATTACGTTAACACTAACAAGTGCACTTTGAGAAATCCAGATCCCTTGTATCTGGTTTTCTCCCGGCTCCTTGACAAAGTAAAAACAAGCTGTTAATAAAATACAGGGTGGTTAGGCTCTTGCCCTCACGCACTGTAAATTATTAACTCAACACAGTCAGCCGCGAAGACAACCTAGGCTTCACTGAACCGAAACGAGTATGCAGGTTTATCGCTTAACCACTGCATCAAACAACAACTCGTAACACAGAAAAGCCTTACCCCAGTCTAGCATTACCTAGACTAGCAGAAACCAGGAATAATAATAACACACAGGGAAATGCATAGACAAGTGCAACAAACATAAATCAATCCTATTCTAAGTTAACCCTTCCAAAATAGGCTATCTAATAGGCATGTATCTCATGAGAACTCAAGCGATAATACGTTGGCTGACTAGCTCTGCACCAACGGGACCATGGAAGTTAAAAAGGGTAGGGAAAAGAGGAGATAAGAATGTAAGGTAGTAGAGAAAGTTCACATCAGTCAGAAGAATATATATAGTTAGCAAGGGAAATGAGAAGTCGCTCTGCCTAATGAGTTCTGATCAAAAAATGGCTAGACTTCCCTTTTTATACTCGGCCCTCTAGTGAGCCCAACGTGAACTACTAAGGACCGCCCACTGACAATCATTACGTAATTTCTCTCTCTCCTCTGGGATAGACAAAGGCTTTCCTAGCACTGAGGGGAGGGGGGAGGGGGGGGGGGAGTGCTAGTGAGTTAGGCCCACCTCCCGCATGGCGCACCCACTGACCCCCAACTGTGGCTGCCGCTTCTCCCATCATTACAAATAAGTTTTACACACAATACTTATAACTAATGATATAAAATAGAACTCGTTGACTCAGATGAAAACAAAATACATATTCATATTACTTATAGTACAACGGCTCACATGAACTAAGTTAGGAAACTCTACATAGACTACAGCCAAAGTTCCTGCCCTGACGATCCTAGCGAGAGTGGGGCATGACTAGGCGTTCTGTACAGCATGCTCACACTGGACATGCGTCACACCCAGCATTCTGAGAGGAGTGCAACTCAGAATTACTGCTATAACATACTGAACAAATTCAACTATCAAAGAAAGTTTTTTATTTGATATTTATGTTTATAATTTGTTTATTTCGGCTGCACTATAGGGGCAAGCCTAGTCTTTTCTTCTATACCAAACGCTCAACTCCTGCTTTACGACCCAATACGCTGGGCTACAACCGCGAGCCAACAAGCACCAAGCGCAAAATACTATTCAAACTAAAGCAGGACGCTACCCGTGTGTCAATCTACCCAGGATCATATACCCTTGAACGACCATCTGCAACCACGTTGTCACAACCGGCAATATGGCGTATGTCCAGGTTATATACCAGTAACCTTAGTGACCACCTGGTCAGCCTCATATTCCGATTGTGAAACTGGTCCAAGAACTTGAGAGGGTGATGATCTGGGTAAACTACAACAACCGGACCATAGGCTGGAACATAGACCTCGAAATGCCTCAGAGCAAGTACAATTGCCAGCAGCTCCTTCTCGACAACAGAGCAGCTCCCCTGGGCTGAATTGAACTTCTCCGAGCAGAAACTAACAGGATGCTCCAGCCCATCATCGTCCTTTTCCACAAGGACGGCACCAGCCCCCACACCACTAGCCTCCGTTGCTAGTTGGAAAGGTAGGCTAAAGTCAGGGGCCCTGAGGATCGGGTGAGTGCACAACAGGTGTTTTACTTCTCTAAACACCTTCTCACACTCAGGCGCCCATTTGAACTTCTTATCCTTCCAGTTATCCTCCACCTGAGCTTGACTGTCCCGTTCTCCTTCTCCACCTTGACTGCTAAACGTCATCACAGGCACAGTGAGAGGCTCAGGGGGGTGCCTCCCATACTCCTTCATGGGATTAACATGACATAACTGATTGCGCTTCCGTCTGTCTGGAGTGGCTACCAAGTAATCCAGGTCCGATAGCTCCTCCACCACCCTATAAGGACCAGCGTACTTCGCGGATAAGGGGTGACCTACAAGGGGCAGTAGAATCAACACCTCCTGACCCACGTGAAACTCCCTGAGTTCAACCTTGAGGTCGTACCTGTCCTTCCTGAGGGCCTGAGAGCTAGTCAAATTACGGCCAGCCAACTCCAGACTGCGCAACATCCGTTCTCGACTGTTGAGGACACACTTGAGCATAGAACAAGGTTTTTCTGCGCCCTCCCATACTTCTTCAACCATATGGAGAGGCCCTCTGACACGGTGTCCAAAGACGAGCTCATTAGGGCTGAATCCCAAACTCTCCCCAGGTACCTCCCGCACAGCAAACAAAACACATGGCAGGCCAAGATCCCAATCCTTCCCACTCTCAAAGCAACAACAACGAAGCACAGATTTCAAGGCTGAGTGCCATCGCTCTAACACACCCTGGCTCTCCGGATGATACGCAGATGACACAACCCCAACAATCCCATGCTGCGGCATTGCTTGAACAAAGAGGCTAGAAGTGAAGTTGGGTCCCTGGACTGACTGAATCCCCTGCGGGTAACCATACCGGGAAAAATACACTAGCAAGCTTCGGACCACCGTCTTCGCCGACCCATTTCTCATAGGGTACGCGTCAGGGTACCTTGTTGCTACATCTCCCGACTGTGCATCATGTCCTCCTTCAACTCTTTCGTCTTTTTAAGCCCATCCTCTGCCCCTTCTCAGGAACAGTTACTGGGTCTTCTCCAGACTCGAAATGTGGTCCTAATAATGAGTCCCCGAGAATGTCCGTTGATACTAAACTCTCAACCGCATCAACTTTCAACCCCTTCTCGGTACCCTTCCTCCGCTGATCTAAAGACTGTTGACCAGAATGTGACTCCCTGGATGCAGAATCTCCGGTGACAACACACGCCATACGCTGCCCCGGACACTTCTCAACCCACTCCTGCTCCTCCCTACTCACGTCGGCCGGCTTCTCGGCAACGACCAAGGGTGGAGCCTCAGAAGTAGGCCCCGCAAAGTCGTTGCCGAGAAGGAGGTCGACGCCCCCAACAGGTAACTTCTCCACAATTCCTACATCCAGGTCCCGAGTCACACCATCAACTTCCACCTTCATTCTTACAAGCGGGTATGACCTTGTTGCATTAACTCCCTGAACCACAACCACCCGCGCCGTATTTACAGGTTTACCAGTGAAATTTCTCAACAGTGTTTGCGATGCCCCAGTGTCACGCAAAATTCTCACCTCATGTCTTCTACCCCCCCACTCCACACAACCGAGTCCCCTGTGGTCACTAAAGGCATCACGGACAGGGAATAAGCCTTCCGGATCCTTCTGCACTGGCAGTGTATTTACCTCGGAAGAAATGCCTCTAACAAACTCCGATGTCCTCTTGAACACTCCAATGCCGTGAGCAAAAGACACGGCTGCCGGAGGAGGTCGACTAGGGCACTCATTTGCCTTATGACCCTCCTGGTGGCAACTAAAACACATAAATTTCGGTTTCGGCTTATACTGTGATGTAAAAGGCCCCTGACTTTTCACATACGGTGTGGTGTTAGGTTTGGATTCAGTTTTAGTTTCATTGCTCTTCTGATTAAATGTGTCATTGCTACGGGGAGGGGGAGGATAACGGTCCCTAGCACTTACATCGTACTTCTGTGAGGACCCGCAACCCCGAATCAACGACAGCCGTCGATCAGCCATTTCTGCTGCTTCGACTAGAGTTCTTGGGTTTTTCTCCTTTAAGTTCAAAGTTAGATCACCGCCCGTGCTCTTAAAGAACTGCTCCAACATCATTAACTGCTTAATTCCATCAAATATTGTTACCTTCTCAGATCGGAGCCAGTTCCCCATAGCATCGGACAAGTCCCGGGCGTGTTCCAAAAAGGTGCTATCTCTTCCCTTAGTTACACCCCGGAACTTCAAACGGTACGTTTCTGGTTGCAGTTCGTAAGCCCTCAGGACAGCCTCCTTGAGATCCTCATACACAATACATGACTCCAAAGGTAACGCATCGTAGGCTTTAAGACCCTTGCCTATTAATCTAGAGGATACAAGTGCTGCCCATTTATTCTCTGGCCACTGGTGTTCCTGGCACTTCTTCTCAAAGCGTGCGAAAGATTCTGTTACACCACTCTCATCAAACACCGGAACCAGTTTCAATAAGTGCGAGAGAGATTGATCATGAGCACGGTTACCAGCCCCAAGTCGCTGTCCCGTTGTCTCTACTCGCGACTTCTCTACGTCCCTGTCGGCACAGTACCTAGTCGACTCTAAATCAGCTTGGATTTTTGCTAGCTCTATGTGCTGCTGACTGATAGTTTTTCTCTCTTCTATCTTGGCTCTTGGCTAATTCTATTTGCTGCTGATGCTGAAGCTGAAGCTCACATACCCTGATAGCCTTTCTCTCTTCGATCTTAGCTAATTCGAGCTGAAGCAATAATTCTGGAGTTAACCCTTGAGGAGGTGAAGGTGCTACAATGTTTGAAATTACCGGTGGTCCCCCCAGGGGCAACCCACCCTGCCAGTCACCACCCAACTGCGGAAGCGTACCCGGGGTCGGCAAACTACTGGGATGGCTGGGAGTCGAGTGTAGGGGAAGCATGGCCGAAGGGCTCTGAGCACTCAACCCATCTCGCTCACCAGTCACCCTGCCCAGTACACACGTTATCAAGTTATCCCTGGTCATGCTGCTAGTAACCGCATGACCGATAGCTGTGGCCAGGCATTGAAGACCGTACCGATCCATACCCTCCAACCGCTCGGCAGTAACAGGCCATTGCAAAAATATCCTAGCATCCTCCTCACAGTTCACCCGATAACCCTTTCATCATGCTGCTGTTCCTCAGTTTCGACATTACGTACTGTGTCTCCATTCTCCTCTGATCCGGTATAAGACATGATGCTCACAAAAATTTCCCACCTCAATATTCAGAAAAGAAGTACCCCAAACTCTTATACCTCAATATACACACACAAATTCTCGGAAATACTCAAGGGCTATACTATGTTGCAAAAAAAATATTCTTGCTGATCCCCGCAAAATATTCTCCAAAACAACAAATGTTCCCTGCTAATAAATGTAGGTTCACCAAATCCTAGGTAAGGTCGCCATTTGTTACGACTGAGGTTTAAATATATCAGGGCTCTTATTCATTGGACTAGTAATGGCATAAATGCTACAACGGAAAGCGCTAGATCCAACCTCTGATGTATATTCCCAGTGAACAAAGAACACAAATACTCTCCAGAGTTCTATATGCAATAATAGGCTATCAAACTCTCAATAAATGTGCGTCTACTCTAGGCTTAATGTTATGTGAAAACAGCCTATTACTACCTATAACCGAAGGTGCTTGGTTATGGTATGCAAAGTAAGGTGGTAAGAGAAGTTACAGCTTACGTTACTTTAATCAATAAATGTCAGGCACTCCTGCATGAAAGAAAGTGCACTAAAGTCCTTCAACACCAACAAGGAATCTTCTTTAAATGTTAGATGCTATAAAGATGCTCGTATCGGAAATGGAACCCAAAAAGGCAGGCAGCGGAACAATGCTCGTGCAGGCTATGCACACAAAAAGGCAGGATATATAATGCAGTCGGGACCAAGAATATCCTAAACGCTACAACAATAATAATCGCCACGACAATGCAGTATTCCTATCAACAAAAAGAGCCTAAGTCGTTTGTGTCTCAATACATCAAACTAGGCTGCGAAATGCTTGTGTAATCATAAATGTGTATGCATAAAAAGAGTAATTGGTTTAATATACTTAATGTCTACTGTGACTGATAAAGTCTAGCTAGAGTCAATGATACGAGATACTGGTGCGCATGGCATGCCGCATAGCCTAGTGCAAATCTCAAGTCTGTGCGTCAAATATTACGTTATAGTGAAGGGTAGCTCTCTTGAGAAACCTTAATACCGAAGTATTAAGCGTTCTCCTGGCGTACCTCAAAGACAAACAACGAGCCTAGAACAGTGCAGAATGGTATAGGCAAAAAGCCCTCATTCGTGCATGCTCTACTCTCAATGGCACACAGACTAGAACTTACCCAATCAACTCCAGTTCTCAGGTATGTCGTGCAGCTTTTAACTAAAGCCAGCACCCATAGGAAACAATACCTTATAATATCAGACTCCTAGTCTAGCATTATCTAATCCAGCAGAACACTAATAATTACAGGAAGCAGTACTGAACAATATGAATGCCAACCAATGTTTCGTGATCAACTTATCTTAACAACTAACATACATGAGTTATATAAGACCTTAACGCACAATACAACTGACCAGCATTAAGCTGATTATGCAGAGTTAACCAGAGGGGGTATAATATTAATAAAAGGTGGTGAAAGATATGAAAAATGAGAGAGATAGGCAGAGGAAAAGGTTCTCAGGTGCAGAGAGGGAGACAGATATCAAAGGGATAAGAGGGATGCGTTCTAGAAACCAGATCTGAGGGAGAGAGTGGCAAGAGAGCTGTATATATACTAGCACTAGCTCGCACCACGTAGGCAAAGCGGTAACAATTCCTTCAGCCAATACCAAAGAAGCCAGCCAAACATGACATCACCAAGCATGGTAAAAAACTCCTCCAACCAATCCCCAAGAGACCAGCCAGCTGTGACGTCATCGAGCATGGCAAAAAACACTGCGCGCCTCCTCTCACTCTGTTCTACTCTCTCTCTCTCAAATCCTATCATTACTACTTAATGATAAAACATATACTTTGCAATTAAATTTATAAAGCCTTGACATGGGCGAAAACAAAGAGCCTTTCTGGACTGCCCATGACACGAGCTTTCATATGAAATAAAGCACACAATAATACATCAACTGTAGCCACATCCACTGCCCTGGCGATCCTAGCGAGTCACTGTAGGACAAGCCATGCGGTTCTAACGGAGTGGTTTACGTCACAGTATGTATATATATACACAGGCACATAGCCCCATAGCGGGGGGTGGCCGACTCGAGACAGAGCCCGAACAGGGACAACACGACACAACATAAAATACATACATACATAACATTTTAAGACTGAGTGCTCCACACATATGTGCAGCTTCAGTCTCTTGTCCTAATGGCAGCGTTCCAGGCAACCCTGTTAAGGGCAGCTTCACTTGTCAAGTTTTTGGATTTGAGATTGGCACGTATAGTCCGATCCCGGGCCTTCCTCGGTGCAGCTTCCTCCACAATCACAGACCTGCATTTTTTCACCCAATTATGTTCATCCATTCTCTCCACATGTCCATACCATCCCAGTCTACTTGTACGCATCACCTTGCTAATACTCTTTATACCTGAACGTCTTTTCAGCTCAACAAGTCGCATATATTTCTGAGGTCTTATGATATTGGGGAGCATAGAGTTACTGATGACTATTTTTTTTTTTTATTTATTATTTTTTTTTTTAATGGAAAAATTTAAGTTAATGTGAGCGCTTGTGAATCCACTTGGAGAATTGGCGCTCGAACAAATAAAATACCAGCATATTATTATTATTATTCTATCCTGCAGCTATCCATCTCACCATTCTCATCTCATTATGTTCCATTCTGTTGACATCCTCTACTTTAATGGCCCATGTTTCTGAGGCATACGTCATTGCACTTCTAACACATGAGGCATACACCTTTTCCCTTCAGGGGGAGAGGCATTCTTTTCATGGTCAGAATTGGCAGCAGTTCTCTGAACTTCCCCCAGCCACATCTAATTCTAGCGACAGTGGCAGCCTCGGCCCCACCACCGGCAGAGATGGTATCTCCTAGGTAACAAAACTTGTCCACCATTTCCAATGACTCACTTCTAAAATTCACAGCCACAGGATCATCTCTTAACACAAGCTCGCCTTTGCACATTACGCACTAAAAAAAATCTATTTCTGACTTATCCTTTGGCAGGGGTCCCTTATTCTACTACAGCGCTTACTCCCATGGTGCACCCAGCGTCAACAGATGCTACATTGAATCGCGTTAGCGCCCACACCCTTTCCACACACTGCAAATGGGTATGCACCGCTCTTTTCCACATTGCCTCATCTCAATCTACAATGCATAACCTTGGTTTTGTTAATATTGACGCTTAAGCCCTTGCTCGCCATGCCCTCTCTCCATCTTCTGAATTTGGCTTCAGCATCTTGCATATTGTCAGCTATTAGGACTAAATCGTCTGCATCAAACAGTTCCAACGGGAGTTCGCCTCTAAAAACTCTAGAAAGTGCCTCCAGGACCATAATAAAGAGGATGGGGCTTAACACTGAACCCTGATTAACTCCAAAATGCAAAATACAAAATTATAGGTTTGAGTCCCGGAGGGATGAATGAAAACCTAATATTTAATAGTGGCCCCGAAATCATTGACGATATGCCTATTAATATAATAGCCTCCTTTCAAGCGCCCGCGGGTAGCCAGTTTGAAACTCCCGCCGCGAGGAAAAGGAGTACTACATAAGTGTAACGCTAATTCTCTTATGGAATCATCTTATGATTGGGGTACACACTACGAAAACACTTTGTAAAAAATAAAAGAGAAAAAATAAACTCAAAACTTGTTTTGCTATAGCTTTCCATCTCGTGGATTTCTTGTGCGTGGCTTCTCGCCCAGACTGTGGCAACCGAGACGCCATATTTCCTTCTTCACTGATATATTAAGACTAAACTCAAGACATCAAACGAATGGGAAGGGGATGGAAGGGAGGGCCTTACATCGTCAATGATTTCGGGGCCACTACTAAATATTAGGTTTTCATTCTTCCCTCCGGGACTCAAACCTATAATTTATTAATGGCCCCCCCATCATTGACGATATGCCTGATATCTCAAGACTGGAGGGGGACATTCGTAATAATATCAAACCACTAATAATACCATAGGTAGAGACAAAGAATCGCACAGCAAATTATCAAAAGCTGACCTCTTTTGGGCAAATCAAATATAAAACATAATATATGTATATATTGGAGAGAGAGAGAGAGACACACACACAAAAAGACAGATACCAGTTAATATTGAAAATCTTGCCGGAAACGGATGGGGGAAAAAAAAGTATGTACACACAGATGGAACACCGGTAACGAACAGGAATGGAAAAAAAGAGGGCGGAAAGAAAGAAAATATTGGAGACAAAAATACGTGTGGAGGACGGACGAGTGACACACGAGATTCTTGGGTTACAGAGCTCGGCCAACCTCCGCCATCTTGGTGACCCTGGTGATATTATAATTATATGTTCCCTTGACACTCCAGTATCTTCATACCCATAATGAATATTCAGGAGTACTGGTATTGGATAAATAGGCAAGTCTTTGGATGTACAGTCGCGCTAATAAGTGATATCTCGCACCAAGTATCATTCGATCAATAATTGGTATCAGAAATGTCTAAAACTTGATTTATTCCTTACGAATGAGATATACAAGCATGTTCCTACACTTACCCATCCTATTCAACATCTGACAGACATTAATACAGCACAGAACGAACCAAACGTAATGACAGCTGGGACATGACTTATTAGCGCTACCGTACAGCCACCTCGTTTAATCCGCAGAGTTTCGGAAATTGTAGTTATGCAATTATATAATTTCAGATTGATGTAGGAAACGCTTATATATTTCTTGATTAATCCTTTCTCCATCTTACATATTGCAAAATTATTGTATACATTAACTTTTAACTCTTTGAGTACCAGCGACGTGTGTTATATTTTATCTTAGCTATATTTAGACGATATTATGCAGCTTAAGAAGGACCAGTATTGGTTAAAAGGGTTGATTGAGATAGTGTGAAGCCTTATTATTGCTAGAGGTCCTTCCTAAGATGAATTAAAGCGTCTAATAGTTGCCAGAATGGGATAAAAAGGGCGTCTTTGGTACTGTACGGGTTAAGCTTCTGATAAGCATAAATAATATTCTGAGACACTGCGGATTATGCGAGATGACTGTACATTATACATGATCAAAAAATAAGATATAACCTCGATGTATGATAATTGAGGCACTATAGCCAAAACTCTCGACCATTAACCTCTATATCTCATAAACGACTTGAATAATCAAGCTAATATTTCTACCATTAGGGAAGTGTCAGACAGGAAGGAAATAGGTGATGAAATTTTCGGCTCATTTACTTCAGCCATTTTAAAGTTACAGAGGTTAGAGGTAACGATTTATGGCCTACTTACAATGAATGGACTATAGCTCTTCGGTGTTGAAAAATATCAGGGAGGCATGATAATAAACTATGTTTTCTTGGGAAACTTGGAACATATATTTGTGCATGAACAATAATGATATTGCTTATTTGGAATAATTGATGTATCGTTTTTTATTTGGTTCAATCCTATGTCCTGTTTTGTGTCTGTTATATATATATCAATATATAATTCCCTCTGTACTGAATTCCTTTGAGGTCGAGGCTATAATAGTAAATATAAATATATTTCCCTTACAATTGCCTTTATGCTATTCATGAAAGAAAAAGGTATTGAAATTGAACCTGTATAGAATAACTGGATGGCCCACGTAGACCCAATTTAAAAAAAAAAATTAATGCATTATTGTTTGAAGTATTTCTATATGTGATTATTTAGCCCATTCGGGTGCAGATTTCCAGAATTATGTTTGATCCATAGTGAAGTTACCTCGACGAATATATAAATATGCTAAAATATGAATATATATATATATACAGTATATACAGTATATATACTTCCAGCCGGACTCGAACCTCCGACATTCAATACGAGTGTCCAAGCTTTAATCCACTACACCACTGTAGGGGATTAAACCTTGGACACTCGTCCTGAATGTCGGAGGTTTGAGTCAGACTGAGAGAATATAACATTTAGTAGTTCATGCGTATTTGTGAAATATACTTAAAGGTGGGGGCGCATGGGTTGAGGTAAACATGGACAAATAATCACCAACCTGCATATAATTATCCTGTAAAATGCAATGTCACTGCAATAATTATTAACAATGCTATAAAGTATTTTGCAGATCGTCTATACCGGGCCTGTGACGTCATAGTGACGTCACACCAGTATCCTCATCCTAGACCGGGTGGTGGACTTACACTCTTGTGACATCATAGGCCCGGTATAGACGATCCACAAAATCCTTTATACCATTGTTAATAATTATTTCAGTGCCATTGCATTTAGCAAGATAATTATGTACAGCTTGGCGATTATCATTCCATGTTTATCTCAACCCATGAGCCCCCACCTTTAAGCTTGATGGATTCCTAGAGACCAAACTAAAAACCTCCCCTTAAGCTCAGGAGGCAAGTTCCAGAGTTCACTGGTTAAATGCCAATAATACTGTGAAAATCGGCGCATTGTTTGGGGTTAGAGAGTTTGACAGCATAGAGGTGGGAATGTGTTGAAAGGCGGGTGCTCTATACTCTCCGTAAGGATGAAGGAGGTACACACTCAGAAAGCTCTAAAGAACATGGATTATTATAATGCAACAGTTACAATGAGTAGGGAGAGATTGGAGAAAATACACAAGACAAAAGTGGTAAAATGGTCCTTTTAAGGGAGAGGTAGTCGCTTTTCCTGGACCTCCTTCTCCCTCATGTTTATCAAATTAGTTATCAAGACGTTCGTTCCATTAGTTTGCCGATTTTAAGACCTTTCGCCCCATTTTTCTTGTCAATATTAAGACATCTTGCTATTTAGGTGTTGATTTTTTCCTGGCGAGCGATAGCGAGCCTGTAGGTCTAGCGAGGAAACCAACAAAAATAAATAAAATACTAAATACATAGACCAAAAAACAAGCGAAGTGGAAGGGTTGATTTGTGTGTTGTTGATGTGTAAAGGCTATAGTTGTGTGGAAGGTTGTAACGAGTAGATAGATGGATAAATGGAGTGTTGAAGACATTGAACACGAGGTCATTATCTCTGCCCCAATAGGAAATAGTTAATAGACCAGACGCTAGACTTCCTATGGCAAAATAGGGCGAGTTTTGAAGTGACTGGATGGAGTGGTCGCTATAGAAAGGTAGCTCAATAGTGCAGTGTGTGTGTGTGTGTGTGTGACTATGTATGTGTGTGACTATGGGTGTGTGTGTGACATGGGTGTGTGTGTGCTACTATGCGTGTGTGTGTGTGTGTGACTATGTGTGTGTGTGTGTGTGACTATGGGTGTGTGTGTGTGTGACTATGGGTGTGTGTGTGTGTGACTATGGGTGTGTGTATGTGTGACTGTGTGTGTGTGTGTGTGTGTGTGACTATGGGTGTGTGTGTGTGTGACTATGTGTGTGTGTGTGTGTGACTATGGGTGTGTGTGTGTGATTATGTGTATGTGTGTGACTATGGGTGTGTGTGTGTGACTATGTGTGTGTGTGTGTGACTATGGGTGTGTGTGTGCGATTATGTGTATGTGTGTGACTATGGGTGTGTGTGTGTGACTATGTGTGTGTGTGTGTGTGACTATGGGTGTGTGTGCGTGATTATGTGTATGTGTGTGACTATGGGTGTGTGTGTGTGACTATGTGTGTGTGTGTGTGTGTGACTATGGGTGTGTGTGTGTGATTATGTGTATGTGTGTGACTATGGGTGTGTGTGTGTGACTATGTGTGTGTGTGTGTGTGTGTGACTATGGGTGTGTGTGTGTGATTATGTGTATGTGTGTGACTATGGGTGTGTGTGTGTGACTATGTGTGTGTGTGTGTGTGGGACTATGGGTGTGTGTGTGCTACTATGCGTGTGTGTGTGTATGTGTGACATTGTGTGTGTGTGCTTATGTGTGTGTGTTTGTTTTCTGTGTTAGTGTGTGTGTGTGTGTGTTTCTGTGTGTATGTGTTGTTTACTGTGTGTGTTGCCATGTGTGTGTGTTGTTGTTGTGTATGTATATGTCTTTCTGTATGTGTGTGTGTGTGTGTATGTATTTGTGATTGAATGGGCCTTTTCAATATCAGAATGCATCTTTAATATCAGTCCAGCCTATATGAGAGAGCGACACAAAACTTTACTTTTCATATTGCAACTTCCATTTGTTTAACAGGAGTGCGTTGATTGAGAGAGAGAGAGAGAGAGAGAGAGAGAGAGAGAGAGAGAGAGAGAGAGAGAGAGAGAGAGAGGAGTACAAAGGAGTACAAAGGAAATCAAGCAACAACAGATCTAGTGACCCTTCTAGGTTGCTTATCCTCCAAAACACTGAGGATCAAGTGTCCAAACAGTGGTTTAGAGTGGGTAAGGGAACATTGGAAAGGGAATTACTGCCCTGGAACTAATGTCCGTGGCAGGATTAGGAAGTTAGTAGGGGACAGAGGGGTTAGTAACTGAGGGGGGGATAAAATAAAGTTATTAATTTACAAACGCAGTCAGTCGCGGGTTTGAAGCGAGATATTTGTCTAGCCGGAGTTTAAATGAATCAACGGTGCTGCAGTCTATAACGTTTCGGGGAAGCCCATTCCACAAGTTGACAACTCGATTGAAGAATAATTCTTAGATTCGTGTGAGTTAAAAGATTTACCAATAATTTTGCAACCGTTTCCCCGCGTGTAATTAGATTGGTCGATAGTGAAGTACTTACTACAGTTCATATTGTCGATGCCTTTGATGATTTTGAACACTTGAATTAAGTCACCTCTTAATCTGCGCTGGGTTAAAGGAAATAGATTTAATTCTCTAAGACGCTCTTCGTATGGTTTGTTCTTTAGGCTAGGTATCATTTTGGTAACCCTACGTTGAACTCGTTCTAGCTTGTTTATATCTTTTTGGTAAGAAGGGCACCAGGATTGAACGCAGTATTCCAGAAGAGGGCGGACTAAGGAATTGTAAAGGGTTAGGATAACTTCTTTGGATTTATGCTCAAATGACCTGCCTATAAAGCCAATTATTTTGTTTGCCTTCTTAACAACTTCTGAACATTGTTGACTCGGTTTTAGGTTACTCGATATTGTTACTCCCAGATCGGTTTCTCTGTTTACATTCTTAAGCTGAGTGCCATTCATCGAATAGTTGCTTTCTCATTTAGGTATCCGATATGTAGTACTTTACATTTATCCGCATTGAAACTCATTTGCCAAATTTGGGCCCAACATGACAATTTATCTAGATTGTGTTGCATATCGTCAACTTGTTCTTTTGAGAGTACGCTATTTGCAATTTTTGTATCGTCAGCAAATTTTGAGATTGTACAGGTGAGGCCCTCATCTATGTCGTTGATGTAAATTAGAAAGAGAATTGGTCCTAGTACCGATCCCTGGGGTACCCCGCTACTTACATTGGTCCATTTAGATGCTTTACCGTTTATGACTACTCTTTGCTTTCTGTCGCTGAGCCAATTTTCTATCCATTTCAACACACCGTCTTGTATTCCATGCGCTTTTAGTTTTAGCAGTAAACGTTTGTGGGGAACTTTGTCAAAGGCCTTTTGAAAATCAAGGTATATAATATCTACAGCTTTACTCTCATCGTAGAGGTTGAGGATATCGTGGAAGAAGAGAGAGAGAGAGAGAGAGAGAGAGAGAGAGTCGTGAAAGCAAGAGAATGAGAGAGTAAGAGTGAGTGTGTGCAAGAGAAGGAGGGTATTGTGCAGAAGAGAGAGAGAGAGAGAGAGAGAGAGAGAGAGAGAGAGAGAGAGAGAGAGAGAGAGAGAGAGAGAGAAAAGGCGGAAGAGGAACTGGAATACCAAAATATTTAAGGGAAGATGGTTACCTTTTCTGGACCCCCTTCTCCCCCATGTTTAGTCCCACTAGTTAAGAGATTTTAAGACGTCCGTCCCATTTGTTTTAACGATTGTAAGCACTTTCGCCCCATTTGTTTGTCAATGTTAAGACCTTTCGTACAATTTATGGTGTCGATCTTTTTTTTCCTGGCGAGCGATAGCGAGCCTGTAATATTGGGACATATCTCTATCGAATAATGTACACATTTATCTCTTGGGGGTGTTCTTTTAAGCTTGATGGAGGTGTAGGGAGGAAACTAAAAAAACAAAAATAATAATAATAATAATATAAATATGAATAAATAAGCCTCAATATCGTATCATCTATCTATCTATCTATCTATCTATCTATCTATCTATCTATTTATTCAGGCCCAATCCCCACTTTTTCCTTTTTTTTTTTCTTTTTTTTTTTTTTTATTATTATCATATCTATTTCAGCCTGCCCTAACCTAATATTATATTCATGGACGAGACGAAGCTAATGGGGCCTAGCGGGGTAACCCAATACCTCCTTACAGTGGTGACCCTACCTATAATGATATCCCCCTATCTCCTTCATGTTTAGCCTTGGCATTTAGGGGTCTTGGCCTTATTTTGTGTTTAGGGAGCCCACCTCGCTTGTTTTCTCTTTCTCTCCCTCTCTCTCTCTCTTTGGCTTGTATCTGTTCGGCCCCATTCAGCCTGCTGTTTTAAGACGTTTACCCCCATCCTTACACTACTCCATTAATTTTTCAGAACGCCCCAGCCAGCAATCCCTCAATGACAAACGTAATGAAGCCATAGAACTCTTAAATTCTGATCTAAATACTATCTCCAATTGGGGCAGAGAAAACCTTGTTACCTTTAATGCTTCTAAAACCCAATTTCTCCATCTATCTACCCGTCAGGATCTCCCAGCGGACTATCCCTTATTCTTCAACAATAAAAAATAAATCCTT
>CM064486.1:12159732-12179732 GCA_032716605.1 Paralithodes platypus | reverse complement strand
TTTTGTGTATTATTAGTATTATTATTAGTAGTAGTAGTAGTAGTAGTATTAGTAGTAGTAGTAGTAGTAGTAGTAGTATCATTATTATTATTATCATTATTATTAATTATTTATTTATTTATTTATTTACTTATTTACTTTGTTTTTTCTTGTTTTTTGTTTTCTTTTTAATTTCTTCAATCTTTGCAAGAGTTGTGCCTTACCTTCATAGTATGCCGTTTTATCCACCATCCAAAACCAGTCTGACCGTTCTCCCTCACCCACGTACATACCACATAAATGGACTTGCTGAATCAGTATAAAAGTTGGGGGCGTGTAGGGGAGGGAGGGAGAGAGAGAGAGAGAGAGATATAGAGATATAGACACTTCCCCCTATCACTTGTCATATCCGGGATTGTCTTGATCAATATTGGAAAGATTGGGAGCTAGGTTGGGTTTGTGGTGATTTGTGATCTGTTTCTTGTTTATGGTATGGAGATTGGATAGTGAAATGACGGGTCTGAAGACCAGCCCAACCGAGAATAGTTGCAGAATAGCCAGTCTGCAACTAACAGAACCTAAGAAAAAAGGAGAATGAAAGGAGAGAAGAAGAAGAATACAAGAGCCACCCCTGTTTCCCCGTGCTCTAATCCCTGCACAAATACAGGAGCGAGCGATCCCTGCTTCCCCGTGCTCTACGACAACAGCCACCAGCCTCAAGTATGGGATATTATCTCAACAAATCCACGTCCTGCTCTCCAGCCCTCACAACAGCCAACCACAGCGCAGCATTTCCTCAGCCCCCGGATATGCAATACAGTGAAGAGATGTTTATGCAAATAAAACATCAACGGCCCGAAGTCTACAGATACAAATGGATGTAGACAGGACAAATGATGATAGACCGGGAGATATCATAAACTTCTACCAAGAACAACTCTTAGGCGAACTATAACAACGTTTGTCTAGGAATTTAGCTCATGGACGATTCCGTACACATCCCATTTCTCCGTTATTAGTCTAAGTAACTAGCACCTAAGTAATTAATAAACTACCTAGTATATATGTACCAATGTAAACAGCCACTACGTATGCCTACGACAAGTAATTACCTCACAACTTCATCACAACCATTTCCCCATATCCCTATGATTTTGAAACCCTGTAAACGAGAGTCAAGAATAAAGCCGCACATTACCTCTAAGAAATTGTAGAGAAGTATGCAAACCTCAACTGCGGTACTACCCTAAGCCTGAACAAGGAGCAGAGTAGCTAATCACAGTAGTGGCTTGTACTAGCCTGCCCCTACCCTGCTCGGAGAGTGTGTTTGTCTGAAGTGCCCCCCTGAAGTCCTGCTTGAGTGACGCCTCACATTCCTGAAGTCTGGAACCTGAAGTCCTGCTCGAATGGCGCCCTCTACCCCTGACGTGTTGCTCAACGAACCTACGATCCACATCGGCCAGACCCGTACTCTCTCTGCCCTCCAATCTTACCCTAAGTGTTCCTGTGTATCTTATTTTGTGTTATTGTTGTCGAGGTATAGGTTAAAATATGTGAATTGTGTTGTGCTAATTCATTCTGAGATCTGTGCCCAAGATCCTTAATTGCGTACTGTGTTAATCCTTCTGAATTCTTATATAAAATCCTAGCTAGGTCTGTGTCCAAGACCTAGTTCTCATAATTAATTTATCTTCTCTAAAAACGTCCTACGCATACGTTATACATTTGTGTTCATTAATTCACATCACCACGCACTCACAGATTTTCCTAATATATAAATTCTGTTGTGTATGTTGCAAGTTGAGGTCGAAGTGTATTTCGTGTTATAATTCCCCTTCTTAATTCATCACTGATTACCTAGAACCTACACCCATTTTCATAATTAATTGACCTCCGTCTCCTCGTTGAGAAGCGTGTTATTCTATCAACATATTTGCTTCCCGAGTTCCCCAATCTATACTCTATTAATTAACTACCATTGTAATTATTTTATGAAATAGTATTTACGTTCATTTGATTACTGATGTAAGTAATTCTGATTCTTCGTGCTTAGGAATTCTAGCATTGCATAGTTTCTGTTACTTAATTGTTCATCATATTCCATACACCCCGTATTACGGTGTATATTCTCTTAAGACTCTGTTAACTCGTTCAGACATCTTGGTTATACTATTTTGAGTATTTCCTTAACACAACTTCGTCGTGTGCACTATCTCCTATTCATAATTATAATTAATGTTGTATTAATTATCAATTACGCTTTCATTTTATAAGTGTTTCCAGAGCATTCATTGTCTAAGTTTGTTTAGTCAATTATAATCTGTTCTTAAATACAATTAATAGATATTATTCCATAATCGACTCCTAATTGTATTCTAAATTTACATCTGAATTCCTTGACTCGTTTCGTTATTATTACATACGATCGTTTGAAGTGAATATAAGATTCCCATCATAAATTACATAATTTGTGTATCCTTGAGAATAAATTGTGCAAATAATTAATTAATATACTGCCACCAATTTCATAATAATATCATTGAAACTAAATTCATTGTTGCACTAATTCGAAACTAAATTTCCACCCCGCAGTACAAATATATGACCTGACCCCCCCCCCCCCCCTCCTAGTTAATGAGAAGGTCACCTTAGTAAACGCAACTACCTGGCTAGCGCGCTCCTACCTACCGTGTGACTCACCCAACTACCTGTGTGCTTATTTACCCTCTCAACTCACCCAGATTCTCTTAGTTGAGATTGTATTCTAGTTTCTTTCATTGTTGATTTATTCACGGAAGACACTCGACTCGCATCATTATTATTATTAAGGGTTGATTCTATAAGTCACGTGTATTATTTAGTTGCATATTATTCACCTTGTTTATAACCACAGTTGAAGAGCAATTGCTCCCCATTCATGATCTACTATTTATATGCCTTGTATACCTTGCCTGATAGTTCTGATAATTATCCAGGTAAAGCTGCATTCTCAGTTTCAGGTATAAATATCTTTGAATAAACTTGTGTATAATTGCTATGTGTGTTGTTATTGAGTTCTGTAGTACCTAATTGAATACCCATTTGTGAGATTAAGAACGTGTTCGGTTTGACGCTGTTGAGTTTATTTACGGTCTATAAGTCCAGATCTAGATTTTAGTAAAGACTATATCACGAGCTGTAAATATTATAGCCCGACATAACAGATAGTTTTTTCTTTTTCTTTTCTTTTTTCTTGACTCGTTCAAGGGGGAAAAATCTAACTTGTGGTTTGTGTGTTTATGTTTATGCGCCCGTGTATATGTGTATTCATAATTGTATTCATAATTGTAGTTTGACAGGAATTGAGTTTTTGGCTCGTATTGTTCCGCTTCCTAGACATTATTATCAATGACAATTACCAATCTCCTTGGTCAAGGGAGATGGTAACCGCCGGCTATGTCTCAGAAAACCTTTATAAACCTGAGCGAGATTTGAACCCGGGCCTGCTGGGTTGCAGGCAGGGACGGTACCACTAGGCTAGCGTGTGTGTGTGTGTGTGTGTGTGTGTGTGTGTGTGTGTGTGTGTGTGTGTGTGTGTGTGTGCTATTCCTGTTCAGTATAATGTGTATAAATGTCGGGCCTGACGGGGAAGGAAGGAAGATATACAGTAGACCCTAGCCATCACTTATCATATCCGAGGTTGTCTTTCTCAATATCGGAAATATTGGGAGCGAGTTTGGGTGTGTTGGTTTTGTGAGAGTTTGTGATTAGTTTTATGTATATGGTATGTAGATTGGAGAGTGTTTGTTGTTTTGGATTGATTCGTTATAGGATTTCTTTTTTACGTATGTGTCTGTGTGTGTGTGTGTGTGTGTATGTGTATGTATGTGTAGGTGTGGGTGTGTGATCCCTTTTCCCTATAATATGTACACAATACCCTCTTAGTGGTATGTATGAGGGAGGAAGGAAAATATATATATCACTTGTCATATCCAAGAATGTCTGCCTCATTGGAAAGATTGGGAGCTATGGTTTGGGTTTGTGGGAGTTTGTGATTTGTTTTTGTATTTATGGTATGGAGATGGGGTAGGGTTTAAGTTTTGGATTGACTCGTTTAAGGGAATTTCTTTTTCTTGTAATAATAATAATAATAATAATAATAATTGTCGGTTTACTGTTGACTTTCAGCCGTGAGGCTGAAGATCTACAATGTTCTTAACTTAGGTACAGTGCAATGAATATTATACCTTAACTGAAACCATGAGGTGCTGAGTTCCCACTATAGTACATACGCAGATGCACTGGTGAGAAATATGTGTAGGCTAACACAAGCTGCATGTGTGTGTTTGTGTGTGATTCCATTGTAATATAATCTGTATATAAGTTTACCCTATTAGTGATGTGTATAGGGGGGAGGAGGGAAGGCCTATACCCTGCCTATTACTTATCATATCTGGGCAATATACTAGAAGATTGGGAGCTGGTTTGGCTGTGTTGGTTTTTGTGAAAGTTAGTGATTTTGTGAGAGTGTTAATTATATTTTATTTTATTTTCATTTATTTATTTTTGGATTGATTCGTTATAGGGATATATTCTGACCTGTGCGTGTTTTATATTATTTGTATTTAATTTTTGGGAGTGTGTGAATTGCTTTACAGTGTAGAGATCGTTATTTTATTGTATTCATATTTATTATTAACATTATTCATTAAGATTTTCTCAGTTTACTGGGATTAATACTAAGCTGTGCGTGTGTGTGTGTGTGCGCGCGTGTGTGTGTGTCTACCTGTTTGTGCGAGTTATTCCTTTCTAATAATTTCATTGGGGATGTGGTGGTGAGATTAATAAAAATAATATTATCCGTACAAAACGTTTATCCTTGACTGTACCCGGTGGGGGGGGGGGGGGGGGGAGCTAGGACATGTACACGACCCGTCACTTATCTTAATGGAGGAATAGCCACAGATGGTCTCAGTATATGCTGCAAGAATGGGACACCGCTAAATTCTTTATATATTTGTCTTTTCTTTTCTCTTTTTGCGGGTTTGTGATTTGTTAATGGTATGGAGGTCGGATATGTGTGTGTTTTTTTTTTTTAATGTGTCTCTGAGCAATGGAAGATTCTGATGTAATAATAATATTAATAATAATTATTATTATAATAATTATTATTATTATAATAATAATAATAATAATAATAATCTGTTTGTTTCAAGCTGGCAGCCAATAAGGCTGAAAATATAGAGACTTAACCTAGATCTTATCTTAAGGGATCAACAGACTGATCCTGGCTGCTAACAAATTTGTATGTATTGTGTGAAGGGCCTGTTAAATGATACGGTACCACTGGAGTCGCTGTAGATATGAATGTAGTCTGCAATCAGTGTAATGAGCTTGCCTATGCTTATCAGATGCTAGCATATACATGTCTACATGCGATACTGGTCTATCGCACCTCTAATGTCCACCAGTGCAGCTAAGGGTATGGAAAGCCATGCACTTAGACGCTCCACCGGTTAGTGAACCCGGGGCCCATGAAACACGAGTCAAGTGCGGTACTGCTGAACCACACTACAGGTATACATTCTATACGTACAGTTGGTCAAAGTTCCAGCTGACCCACCCTCGCTCTGGGGCGCGCAGAATTACCTGGCAATACTGGTGTAGTGCTGCAGGGATACCAATTGCCATTAATGTGTTACCTGTGTCTGTCCTGTATATTACTGCAAATTAGACTATGTAATGTTCACGTTGTGAAGACTAAATGCACCTTCATTAAGCAGCCACCAATAAAACAGAAATATGTATTCTTATAAAATCGAGTAAAGTATGTTGTGGCAGCCAGCAGGTTTTACATGCGTTGCCAATCAGTGGATATAATAACTTTAATATTGAAGCAAATCTACGAACTTTGGGTGAATGTTCGGGATCATACATAGCGATGTATGCATTTTTATTTTAGATGGCTTACTTTTCCTTGTTTAGTATAATATGTTCTAACAATGATATAGCCGAAATCAGATCTACCAATCCCAATTTTTGTAAGACACACCTCCTTCCTACACCAGTATTGCCAGATAAATCTGCGAGCCCCAGAGCGAGGGTGGGTCAGCTGGAACTTTGACCAACTGTACATAGGTAGAGCTAATTTGTGTGAGTTCCCTAATATACCTGTAGAGAATACATACATACACATACACATACACTTATACACAAGGGGAGACTGTACAATGTTCATGGTGCCAGGTGTCAGCCATTAGTTGAGGAAAGGTTAACCAATCCAATATGATGCTGCATAAAATTGTCTAATGATAGCCAGAATAAACTATCAAAATGCGGTATATTCCTCAAGGCGTTAATCAGAATTCCACAACATTTGACACAATAAGGCTCTTAATCAAACCTATATTCAAGCGACCCAAAAACTCTCCTTACCAATGAATGTAATATTAACACAGTGATGCTAATTAAATAATCCTATATGCAAATGACAATAATAAAACTCCTTATTATCCCTATTCAACCGGAGTTGGAGTTTTTAGGACCTTCCCTGTTTCACCCCATTAGTTTAGACATTCTAAACCTCTAAGGCACAGAACGTGATTCTCTTGATTTGTTGCATATGTTGTAAACTTTGAAATACCCCAGATTGATTGATTGAAATATTTTATTTAGCAAGAAGTATTTATAATATGGATACAATAAGGGCTGAGCCTTTTGAGAGGGTCTCTCTTCAAGGCACATTGAGATTTACTCGAACATGGTTCATATTGTCATAATCATGCACCTTGAAAATGTTAGTTTAGTTACCCCAAACCTCTTCAGTTTTCTTTCAATGGTGGTTTAAGGAATTTTTTTTTTAGAGGACTGACTTCATTAAATTTTCCTAAGTACACATAATTAAATAAATATATATAACTGGCAACCGTGCACCTCAGGGGGACGCGTAATCCATTTAGTTTGGTGATGATCAGATGTTTCATCGCATTCAAGAGTGTTTTCTGGGGAGTTTCTGGGTGAGTGATAGTGAAACTATAACGCTGAAAAAAATTGGCCTTTGGCCGGGACATTTTTCTATCGTAAAATGTACAAGTTTTGCTTCAATGGTATAGTTTGAAGAAAATCTGGGAAGGTATTTTTGTTATCCTGGGCGACAAACTAAAATATATTGCTTGAAAATGGCAAAAATAAGCAAAATCCTCAATATTTATACAAAATGTCAATATATCCCACAAGACGTTGGATCAGATTGTACAGTATTAACCCTAGAACCGAGAAGCTCCTGTAACTGGAACATACACCGAGAGGTGGGGTACAGCATACCTCTACAATAAATATATTCGTAAACAAATATGTATGACTTATATTAAGCCTTCAATGGTAGTAAAATAATCTTTGGCTTTCTGGCCATCATATTAAGCATATTTGAGCAAGTTTCCATAAGTATTAAAATTAGCAGGCACTTTGTTATGACATTTTCTAAATACAAAAATTACCTTGATAACATAATTTATAAAAACAAATAATTACTGACCAAACTAGTTGAAACACTACAGGCTGATGGCCTGATGATAGGGGAACCCACTGTTCACCCCAGAACATCCAGAACATCCATGCTTACCTGTTGAAAAGTGGAGAAATGCAATGTATTAGAAACATTTATATAAAAGGTACATAATGTCAAATCACTGTAAATCAACCATAAATTAAGGAACGTAATATAAACACTATTAATTCTACCATCATATTGATATTGATAGATAGATAGATAAATTTAGATAGATAGACAGATAGAGAGGTAGATATATAGAAAGATAGATAGATAACTAGATAGATAGATAGATAGATCGACAGATAGATATCCTTATGAATAAAGGTATGGACAGAGACAACAAAGCCCACCAACCAATCCACATATAAGCGGTAAAAGACCTCTCCCCTGTGAATGGCGGCGGGAACAGACGGATCGGTAATAGAGGCGGTAATTAATTAAGGATATATATATATATACACGTTCATCTTACAGAGGGGTAGGAAGCCAGCACTATAACTAGATAACAGAGAGAGAGTGTGTGAGAGAGAGATGGGGAGAAAGAGTGTGTATGCGTGCGTTTGAGACAGAGAGAGATAGAAGGTGTGTGCCTGTGTGTGTGAGATAGAGAGAGAGTGTGATGTGCGTGCGTTTTAGACAGAGAGAGATAGACGGTGTGTGTGCCTGTGTGTGTGAGATAGAGAGAGAGTGTGATGTGCGTGCGTTTGAGACAGAGAGATAGGTGTGTGTGCCTGTGTGTGTGAGAGATGGAGAGAGAGTGTGATGTGCGTGCGTTTGAGACAGAGAGAGATAGAAGGTGTGTGTGAGATAGAGAGAGAGTGTGATGTGCGTGCGTTTGAGACAGAGATAGAAGGTGTGTGTGAGAGAGATGGGGAGAGAGAGTGTGATGTGCGTGCGTTTGAGACAGAGAGAGAGAGAGAGTGTATGTGTGTGTGTGTGAGAGAGAGAGAGAGATCCTTGCATTCTATTTCTAGGTAATAATCTTGGTGGATAGAGAGATAATGTCAAGTGCACTACAAGCATTGCAGTGTGGTGCAAAATACTTGTTTTTAATGTATTATATTTGTTCATGAATAGCTGACGGTAAAATTAATCTCTCGGCAGCTGATTATTCGATATCTGATGGGATAAAATGAAAGTACTGTGTCTCTGCCTCCTATAAATGCCAAGTGTTCGTAGTTAACGGCATATTTCGCTTCAGAATCTTCGTAATAACCGATTAATCAAGACGGGTGCGTGACAATTTACCATCAGCGGGACAAAATAATGACTATATTTACTTCCTCTTACTCTAGTGAAGCGCTATTTACAGCTGTGAGGGAAGTTTGTTCCATGTTGAGCAGATTTAATCCGTACAAACATTTCCACATCGGATAAGCTCAAAATACTTCAAATAATAGGCTCAGCGTATACCATAGTGTTCTCTCTCTCTCACTCTATCTCTTTCTCTCTCTCTCTCTCTCTCTTTCTGTTTTTCTTTGTCTCTTTCTTTCATGTTCTCTCTCTCTCTCTCTCTCTCTCTCTCTCTCTCTCTCTCTCTCTCTCTCTCTCTATCCTATATTTCTTTATGTCTTTCTTTTTTTCTGTGTCTTTCTCTCTTTCTTTGTTTCTTCTTTATTTATCTCTCTCTCTCACTCTCACTCTCTCTCTCTCTCTCTCTCTCTCTCTCTCTCTCTCTCTCTCTCTCTCTCTCTCTCTCTCATTAGTCCCCACCTACTGTGTGTAATTAGTGGAGTGACTCAGGGATCGTCAGGCCAACTTAAACCAAGGGAGATAAGAGAGGGAGAGAGAGAGAGTGTGTGTGTGTGTGTGTGTGTGTGCGAGAGAGTGCTTACCAGATAAACACAGGAGGAATTAAGCATATAGAGCGAGTTAGAGAGAGAGAGAGAGTGTGTGTGTGTGTGTGATAGAGAGAGAGTGAGTTATTAACACATACACAGGAAAAAGCATATACAGCGAGTTACATATAGTTACATAGAACTACATAGATACACAGACTGCACAGACCTTGCCATCCTGCTAGGCAGTCCGGACTTAATGCTAACATACAATCTGCTAAAAAGTGGAAGGTAAGGATAGCAATACCGAGAGAAAGGGCGAGAGAGAGAGATATAAAAAAAGAGAGAGAGAGAGAAACAAGACCCTCCCAACCCTTCTCACTTAAGGATCAAATCGCCTAAAAAAAAAGAGTGTCTCGTTAACCCGGCAGATCCAAGGCGAACAATGGCACTGTCTGAGAATAGCCTAATTAGTCTAGGGGGAGAGAGAGGGGTGTGTGTGTCTGTGTGTGTGTGATTTCTATTCAATTTAGTGTGTGTGTGTGTGTGTGATTATATGTGTGATTTATTTCCAATATAGTGTGTGTATATGTGTACAGGTACGTGTGCGTGTGTAGCGGGGGGGGGGGGGGGACTTAACTGTAGTCCCGTTAGGCTATACAGACTTTGGATAACTGGTATGGCTTCCGTGATTGGTCAAGCCAGGTCACGTGAGAAGGAGTCTGTTGCAAGCCTAAGGAACAAACTCGAAATGGGAATACAAAACACTGTACACTACTTAAACAAAATATCATGATCACCCCCCCCCCCCCACCCCCCCACCCCCCAAGACCTCGGATGAGATAGCGTTAACCCCTTCGGCACCATGATGTAATGTGGTTGTGGGAATATATTACAAGAGTTTATAATATAGATTCCTACTGGACTAAACACAATAGCCCCACAGTTGCTGCAGATAAGGAGGATAATATTGTAACGTAAAGCGGCGCCACCGTGCATTTCAATCCACACAATGAAGGCAGCTTGGTAAATGAATCCGTAACCTCCCCCCCCCCCCCCCCACACACACACACACCGCCCGTAGCCTAGTAGGTAGAGCTCTCGTCTCACACACGAGGGGTCGGGGGTTCAATCCCGGCCGGGCGGAGACAAATTGGGCTTGTCTCCTTTCATGTGTTAGCCTCAGTTCACCTAGCTGTAAATAGGTACCTGGAATAAGTGGACGACGTTGTGACGTCCCATCTGGGGTTGGCAAAAATGGTACAAGGCGAGATGGGTATCATATGGTTCACCTAAGCTGATGGCTACCTAAGCCTTCGGGCGAGACGGTACCGTCTATAGTGAGAATGGTACCATACAGATCCACCCTAAGCCTTCGTTTCCGATGTCGCTAATTGGCTAAATACAGACTACACACACATCCACAGCCATTCCAACAGTACATAAAACACTTAACATGCATTTCATGCAATACATTCCCAGTTAAGGAGGCGCGATAATAATGAGCTTAGCTCGCATTGCGTGGATTCCCCTTGACGAACAAGTAACTGAGTAACTATCACTGTCCAAAAGCTATAACGCATCTAGTTAAGGGGAGTCACCGGCCTTTTACATCTTTCTCTCCTTTTCTCTCTTTGGCTTGTATCCATTCGGCCCCATTCAGCCCCATTCAGCCAATGTTTTAAGACGTTTATCCCCATCCAGCTGTCAATTTCTTCCTGGCGAGCGATAGCGAGCCAGCATTGTATGGAGAAATCAGGCTTCACCGGAGACATTTTTCTATCGAAAAATTTACAAATTTAGCTTGCTGTCAAAAACAAAAATATATATATGCTGGCTCGCTACCACTCGCCAGGAAAATATTGACACCTAGATGGGGGTAAACGTCTTAAAACAGTAGGTTGAATGGGGCCGAATGGATGCCAAAGAGAGACCGAAAGAAAGAGAAAAAAAGCGAGGTGGGCTCCCTTAACTCTTAACCAGTAGGCTGAATGGGGCCGAATGGATACAAGCCAGGGAAAGAGAGAAAAAGAGAAAAAAAGCGAGGTGGGTCCCTTAAGGTTAAATTATGCCCGCTCTTTGGTAAATGCGTGCGGTTCATTTGATCATTACTACGAGTGTCTGTCTGTCTGTCTGTCTGTCGGTGTATACAGTATATTACCGGGTGCTTAGCGAGGCGTCTAGTGGAGTGGGTGAGTGTTGCCGTTATTGCATTCATTTACATAGTTATTTCATTCGTTTATATCGTTATTGCATTCATCTATATCATTCTTGCATTCATTTATGTCGTTATTTCATTCATTTATATTATTCTTTCATGCATTTATACAATTTTTCATTTATTCGGACCAAATAGGGCTAAACTAATCAATATCCACTAACAAATCACTATCATTAAGTAAGGCAGCGACTCTCAAAATCAAACACAATCACTTATTAAAACTCAACTATCCTCACCAAACCAATAAATCACGATGATTAATATTGCCTCCCGTATCACAAAACACAATCACGTTTATTAAAAGAGTCAACGCCCCTCTCGTTAAGTGTGCAATGAGCCTTGGTATTAATGATATAGATGTTGTTGAGTTAATTACGAGTGTTTGTCGTCATACGGCCGCTTAAGGGGGTAGTGCTTGGTTTTTGGTCTATACAGTATATTTAATTATTTATTTATTTTTGAGTTTCCTCGCTAGACCTCCATCAAACTTAGAAAAACACAACCTAGACCCCCTTTCAAGTTAAATTTGTAAATTTTTCGTTGTCCCGGCTGAAGGCCGATTCCTTGTAAAGTTAGAGGCTCGCTTTAGCTCGCCAGGAAAAAATCGACACCTAAAGGCCACGAAAGGTCTTAATATTGATAACAAAATGAGGCGAAAGTTCTCAATATCGCCAAACTAACGAAACGAACGTCTTAAAACCTCAAAACTGATATGCTAAACATGAGGAAGAAGGAGGGGGTCGAGAAAAAGCGAGTAGTAGTACCCCCGCTTAACACAACGAGGGAGAGCAATTAGGTCGGACTTTGGGCATCCGTCATTATGATTGGCTTCCAGTGAGTGTTGATGGGGGTCGCCGGTCAGTCATAATATAAGGGCTAGGTGACCGGTTCGCAACTTTAAAAAAAAAAAAAAAAAAAAAAAAAAATCAAATCGCAACTTAACGGACGGGGTAAAGAGATGATTGGATGGATGGGTAGATAGATGGAGGTATAGATAGATATATAGTCAGTCAGTCAGTCAATTCTTTATTTCATTAAAAGCTATACATAGTAACTTTTTACATATTTACAGATACAATTAGAATTAAAGGTGAACAGGTAGATAGATAGATAGATAGGTAGGTAGATAGATAGATAGATAGATAGATAGATAGCTAGATAGACAGATAGATATATATATATAGATAGACTGATAGATAGTGAAAACAGAAATATTGAGATGGGTATAAATACGCAAATAATACCATTATCTTGTATTAGATAATTAGACGAACGTATATTATCACCTTTACGCTAATAAAAGTATACAGAGTTGGTGTAGTTCTTTGTTCTCTCTCTCTCTCTCTCTCTCTCTCTCTCTCTCTATCTCTCTCTCTCTCTCTCACTTTACTACTAAATGTATACAGAGTTGGTGTAGTTCTTTGTTTTCTCTCTCTCTATCTCTCTATCTATCTCTGTCTCTCTATCTCTCTCTATCTATCTCTCTCTCTCTATCTCACTCACTCACTCACTCACTTTACTACTAAATGTATACAGAGTTGGTGTAGTTCTTTGTTCTCTCTCTCTCTCTCTCTCTCTCTATCTATCTATCTATCTATCGCTATCTATATCTCTCTATCTCTCTCTCTATCTATCTATCTATCGCTATCTATATCTCTCTCTCTCTATCTCACTCACTCACTCACTTTACTACTAAAAGTATACAGAGTTGGTGTAGTTCTTTGTTCTCTCTCTCTCTCTATCTCTTTATCTCTCTCTATCTCTATCTCTCTCTCTATCTCACTCACTCACTCACTCACTCACTTTCACTCACTCACTCACTTTCACTCACTCACTCTCACCCACATATCATCATCTTTATCACTAGTCATCTATATTTCATTCTGCCCACTATCATCATCATGGCAGAGGTCATCCTAACAACAATTAAGGGAGCCCACCTCGCTTTTTTTTCTCTTTCTCTCCCTCTCTCTTTGGATTCTATCCATTGGGCCCCATTCAGCCTACTGTTTTAAGACGCTTACCCCCATCCAGGTGTCAATGTTTTCCTGGCGAGCGGTAGCGAGCCAGCATATATATATTTTTGTTTTGACAGTAGTAAGACAAAATTTGCTATCATATTTCGATAGAAAAATGTCTCCGGCGAAGCCGGATTTCTCCATACAATGCTGGCTCGCTATCGCTCGCCAGGAAGAAATCGACACCTGCATGGGGATAGACGTCTTAAAACAGTTGGCTGAATGGGGCCGAATGGATACAAGCCAGGGAAAGAGAGAAAGGGAGATAAAGATAAAGAAAGCAGGTGACCCCCCTTAAACAAAGCCATTACAACAACCGACACAGATTACAACTAAGGAGGCACATAGTTTGCAGGAAATTGATGTTTAACTGCTTCATATTATATTAAGGATAATTATATACTGTATATATTCGCTATATACTAATAATTAGAACAACATATAAAGCGCCATACAAATTGATGAAACATAACATTACCTACATTACAAGTATAGGAATAATTAATATAAATATACAGATTATGTTTATATGCTGCCATTTGTAATGATAGTGCCTCGTTCAAATGCATGGTATACTATCCTAGTTATTATGGTATATATTCATGGTATACTATCCTAGTTTGTAGGTAGTAGGGGTAGGCAGCCCCGCCCAGGGAAGTACTACCGCCAAGGTTTCGGGAGACTCAGGGAATAGCCTGAGTATTTTCTCTCCCAGGCCTGGTAGCTGGAGACATATCTGTCTGCCTCACACATCAGGGGTATCAGGGAAAACCCTCTTTATATAACACATAAACCATCCACCTACATCCTTTGACTTGCCCTATACTGTAGTGCTATATCTCTATCCAACTAAAACACTACTCTTTTCCACTACATATCATACATGTATCATAACACCAATACATTGGCCTTACCAATCTTTACAGTCCGTACACATTTAATTAAGAGCAACTGGGTACCTCGGATAACACACCCGGCAGGGTTTCATTGAAACAGGGCCCTCCCTGGTCGTCATCATGGGTGTCAAGAGCATTGAACGTCCCAAGATGCTCGGTGCGTTTTTTTCTTTGCATATAAGCGGCGGACATTAGAATGTTATAATTCTGTGACTCCAATTCTTCACAATCTCCCCTACTCTCCTTTTTTTGACAGAGACTCAAGTAACATCCACATCGACACCCGTCTAGATTTATTTCTCCCGGGATTATCAACTTCTCCAAAATGTCAGACCTAAAGAGGTGTATGTTCTCTTCGCTATCTGAAATTGCCTGGAGGAAGGGTTACATGTTGTCAATTGTCCCTATTTGATTATTTATATACAAATTAATTTCTGCTGGGAAATTTAAATACATATGTGCATCTACCGTTCCCCAAAATACCCTAAGAGCAAAGTCTTTTTCGATTCTCTGTCCACAATCAGTGTCCTCAACCTTAAATGCTTCTTCTGAAATCACTGTGTGGGGGATTTTAATGTCCATAATGTTGAATGGCTCACTTATTCAGCCAGGACTGATGTGATGCTGGTCTTGAATGTGAGCTATTTGCAGAATCATTTAATATCACCCAAACTAGTCAACCAACCCACCGTAACAGATAATCCTAATCATAATTCCCACCTCCTGGACTTATTTTTAACAACCAATTCAGAAAATTATGATGTTACAGTGAGGTCCCAGCTTGGATCTTCTGATCACTGTCTGATACAGGCCACCTGTCTATCACCTACCACACCTTCCCACTCTGAAACCTGTTTTGGTGACTTCTAAATGGCATTACGATAGGGAAGATTGGGAGGGTCTTCAAGGTTTCTTTATTGATATTCCCTGGACCTCTTTCTTTTCTAATGATGCACACTCCACCTTGAGCAACATACAAGATTTTGTAAAAATTGGAATGGAAACTGTTATTCCTCATCAAAAAGTACAGGATAAAAGATCTAAATTCACCTAAATGGTTTGAACCATAATTGTGCTAGAGTAACTGAACAAAAAGCAATAGCATACAATGCCCACAAGACAATCAAAAAACACCATGAAGCCTTTAATTACGTTAGAACATCAGAAATCATGCCCAAACTGTATTAAACCTAACCAAATCAAACTTTCTCCACAAGCAGGCAAATAAACTTTCTAAATAATCCAAATGATAACAAAATATTTTGGTCTACTCTTAACTCATTTAAATCCAACTTCACTACTGCCTTCATCCATTCCACCATTAAAATCTCCGACTGGCAATCTTGTAAGTGACCCACGAGGTAAAGCTAACCTTCTTGCGGATATTTTGTCTCCACCAACTCAACCTTAGATGAAATTAATCAAGATGTCCCTGTACTTAATTTTAATTCGCCTGAAAATTCCCTCAACTTAAGATCCACACCAGACATGTCAAAACTATTTTGCAGAATCTCTCGGTAGATTAAGGCTCCTGGTCCAGATGAAATTCCTCCAATAGTACTTAAGAATTGCTCCTTGGTGCTCGCTCTGTATTGGCAAAATGTTTCCGTCTGTGTACTCATACCTCATGCTTCCCAGTACCCTGGAAAGAAGCAAACATCCATCCAGTTCCTAAAAAAGGTGCCTCTTCAGATCCATCAAACTACAGACCGAGAGCGATAACTTCCACTCTTGGTAAAGGCTTTGAAATTATATTAAATAATCACATAATTAAGCATCTTGGAATAATAAATTAATCAGTGATAGGCAATAGGTTTTAGACGATGTCGATCAACGGCAGACATGCTTGCCGTCTTACGCATCAAATCAACCAAAGCTACAGACCAACATGGGTGAAACACATACAATAGCATGGATATATCAAAGGCATTTGATAGAGTCTGGCATCAATCCTTATTGTCCGAAGATGTCACACTACGGCCTTGCATCATTAGTTCCACTAATTTTCTTCTTATCTTCATAACAGAAAAAATACGTGTAATGGTAGATGCCCTTTATTCTCAATTTCACTCAATAAATGCTGCTGTTCCCCAGGGATCAGTTTTGGCCCCAATTCTGTTCCTCATTCATATCTATGATCTCATATCTACCACTCATAATCCAATACATTCCTACGCAGATGACTCAACAATACACAGTCCTTCACATTTACCAATTCTTTCACCCAACCCGATCTTATAAATTCAAAAATAAACACTGCAATTTCTCTGAACCAGGACTTTTCTAGAATTAATGGATGGGGTCAAAAGAATCTAGTTTCCTTTAATGCACAGAAAACCAAGTACATTCAATTTTCTAACCGACAGAATCCCACTGACTCCCATATATTTTTTAATGATGTAAATATTCCCACTTCCCCTAGTATTGACATTCTCGGTGTAACATTAACTACTAACTTGAGCTGGACACATTATGTTAGAAGCATTGCTAAGAATGCCTCTAAAAAAACTGGGACTCCTGTACAGAGTTCGAGAATTCTTCACTGACGAGCAGTTGGCCGTGATATATAAAAGTCATGTGCGTTCTCAGATGGATTACTGTTCACCTCTGTGGGTGTGGATGGAAGTGGCGTGGTGCAATAGTGAGTGCAGTTATGGACCCAAAGTCAAAAAATTAAAGCTGATTGTAGGATTAATCAATAACATGGCAAACCCTGCAATCCACACAGGACTACATTCCTACATATCCATTCCATACGAAGAAGAAACCGTTAATCCCTGCATCCTATCATGGTATTCTATCAAGTTATTTTCACAGCAATTTTTCTCCGAGGAAACTTGGGCGTCAATTGTGCCGCCTTCAATCTTTCTTTCGAGTTAGAACTAGGGCAGCAGCTGAGAGCGCCCATGAATGAATTACACTTTAGCATCCACAATACAGAACTTCTAGCAATCAATGAATTCATTTATCCAGAGATACTACTCTTTGGAATTATCAGGAATTGCTTTCCACATATTATCCCAGAGTACTACTAGTTGGAATTCACTTCGTTACAAACGATTGTATGAATGGAGGATGCCTTAGGACAATCTCAAAGGACCTTATATAAGCAAGTTGTTACATCCTCCGTTCATTGTTCTCTCTTAAAAAAAAAAAAAAAAAAAAATTGTATGAATAGGAGGAGGCCTATATGTTCACTGGTACCTTTTGTTTATCGGTACTATTCCTAGGGATTATCGGGTATATATCTCTGGTATACTATCCTAGTTATTATGGTATATATTCATGGTATACTATCCTAGTTATTATGGTATATATTCATGGTATACTATCCTAGTTATTATGGTATATATTCATGGTATACTATCCTAGTTATTATAGTATATTTTCATGGTATACTATCCTAGTTATTATGGTATATATTCATGGTATACTATCCTAGTTATTATAGTATATTACATGGGATCTATCCTAGTTTTATGGTATATATTCATGGTCTAATATCATAGGTATTATGGTATATATTTATGGTATACTCTCCTAGTTATTATGGTTATATATATCATGGTATACCTATCCTAGTTATTATTAGTATATATTCATGGTATTACTATCCTAGAATTATTAGGGTATATATTCATGGTATGACTTATCCTAGTTATTATAGTATATTTTCATGGTATACTATCCTAGTTATTATGGTATATATTCATGGTATACTATCCTAGTTATTATGGTATATATTCATGGTATACTATCCTAGTTATTATGGTATATATTCATGGTATAAATTGTAATTTGCTCATTTAACTTTGCATATCATTCTTTCTATATAGTTTTTTTGTTCGTATTTACATTCTAATGTTCACGATTTTAAAGTTTGACTTATTGATCTTTCTAGACTATGAAAATATAACCTCTTAAATGGAAATGGGTCGTTTGTATGGACACACTTCTCCCTATGCTTATCCCCTTTAGTTTGGCGATTTTAAGACCTTTCGCCCCTTTTCTATATCAATATTAAGACTTTTCGTGTCATTTAAGTGTCGAATATTACCTGGTGAGCGATAGCGAGCCTGTAATTTAGGAGGTATCGGCCTTTAACCGGGACAGTTTTCTACCGAAAAATTTACACATATATCTTAAAAGGGGATCCTTTTTTTTATGAAGGTTTAGCGAGGAAATAAGATAAATTATATGTAAATGAAAAAATCGACCAAAAGGTGAATTTAATTTAATTTAATCTATTTATTAGATTCGAAAGATACATGTAGATAGATGGAAAGATAAATTAATACACGGATAAATAAATAGATATATTGTTTGATAGATAGCAAGAGAGATAGAGGCTGAGATAAATAACACAAAATAATTGAATAGATAAATAGGCACTTATTGGTCATTAACCTTTCCCATCATCCCAAACATGCGCTTTTAGCTACGTATTTATATAACCCCTGCTATTGAAAGCAATCCTCGATATTGACATTAAACCCTTACTAAATATTTGACTCTCAATAAGTGAACTGAAATTACTCGTGCAATTTAATAGAAGGGTAATTACGTCTAATTTCGCCTTCGTATTTCTCAGTCATACATTTCTCTCGTCGTAAATTTTGCCGTGTGTCAGATCCTTTTCAAGAGTGTGTGGCAATTATGTCGTAATGATGGGGAGAAGATAAGGCTGCGAGCTGGGTGTTAATTACAAGGGGTTTATGGACAACTTCGCCATTTTTGTTCCCATGTAGATTCCATATTGGTAACAGTGCTTCGTGTGTTGTAGTATTTAGGTTCCGGTATGTACAATTGTGGAGTAATGATCCTGAACAGTTTTTTTATCGAAAACAAAAACAAACATATTTGTCTTGAATGGGGGTCTAGGGGGTGTTTTTTGTTTATGCTTGATGGAGGTCTGGGGAGGAAACTGAAAATAAACATATAGAAAGATAAATATACAAGCAAATAAATGCGCCCATCTCCCAGCCTATGTTAAGGTTTATAGATACTAAAGACCTCGGCCTACAGATTTATAGTCGCCAAAATAAGTGTTCTTAGCACCAAATATGTATTGATCAAAAATTAGTATTCAGCAAAAATGAGACTTGATGTTTTAAATACGAGGGAGATGCACACTTACGACACCTACACTTACACACCTTACTCAGCATCAGGCAGACATTAATACAATACAGAGCAGCTAACCAAACACAATGACAGATGATATCACTGATTTGGCCCACTGTACCTTATTCACTTGTATTCACTTCAAAGTTAGTGTTTCCCTTCCACCAATGCTCACTGTCTCAAACGTATCTTGCATTAGTGTAGCAATTACTTATGCAGTCGAGTGTATAATTGCCTGTACAAATACCTGGTCCATTATCATATGATAAACTTGAGATACAGTGAACATTGAATGATGAGAACGCTATCTTGGGTATGTTTTAAATTATAATGTTTCAAAATATTTAATCGGTGTCATAATTGTTTAGCAAAATATGTGCCATTTTTCACTGTAATCGACTGTACGTGTGGTCAAAATTTGGTTGCATTAAATAATCTCGGGAAGGGAAAGGG
>CM064486.1:12148530-12159632 GCA_032716605.1 Paralithodes platypus | reverse complement strand
TAGATATTCAAAATAACTTCCAATGTGTCAGAACCAAATGAGATATAATCATCTGTGCCACTGACAAATGATTTATATATTCCATTATAAAGTGTAGCTAAGAGGCGTTTTCATATTCCAAATAATGTACAATCTGTCGTGAAAAATGTCCTCGTAATTCTCAATATGCCTGACATGAAGTTTGACTAATTATAAATGTATAATGTGGGTGCTAGGTGTTCCCAAGCCCCCAATCTGTATTCATGGGTTTTCTGAGAACGGTTGATGAGCTTCTCAATTGGGTTCCAGGTTTGCATAGGCTATTTATTGACTGATAACTTTGACAAAATATAAAATAAAATAAATAATAATAATAATAATAATAATAATAATAATAATACAAAAAAGTGTATGTCTGTGAGGGAGGGGGGGGGGGGGATTTGATTGATTGGTTGATTTATTTTTATTTATTTATTTATTCATGTATTTTTATTTTTATTTATTTTTAGTTTGCTCCCTAGCCCACCATCAAGATAATACACACAAAAAAGCTAATGGGGCGAACATCTTAAAATACCATAACCAATGGGGCTAAGCATGAGGGAGAAGGGGGTACATATAAAGCAAATACCGCCCTTGCCTACGGGAGGCATCTATTTGGACTCCCCGTTTCACTCCTTTGGATTGGGAGATTTGAAGATGTTTCACCTCATTAGTTTGGCGATTATATGACGCTTGATCTCATTCAGGTGTCGATTATCCTGCAAGATATTTTTCTATCAAGATATGTACACTAGGATGCCATAATAGTCTCTGGCCCACTCATAAGAATTCCTGGACCCCCTATGTTTTTCTTTATGCATTTATTATTATCTGAATTGATATTTGGATAGACATTGCTTTTCAATAAACAGTATATATTGTTATGTAGTTGATGTATTGAAATGATATTCATACATTTGTTTCCAAAGATATACTTTCATGATTAGAAATAGGTTAGGTCCAAGAATATGCATGATTGGGCTAGAGACTATGGCACACGAGTGTACATAGTAGCTTCAAGCCTGTCTGAGACTGCGTTATTTTTTGTTTTTATTATTATTATTATTATTACCGGCATTATTTATTTTATTTTATTTTTTATTTTTTTTTGGGGGGGGGATTTTGTTCAGTTTAGGAGGCAGAATATAAATACATTGCTCGAAATGGCAAAAGTAATCAATGCTTTCTATAATAATGAAACAAAATGTCATAAATCTCCCCCCCCCCCCTCCAGACGTCGCACCAGGCAGTGTTAAGGGGATATTTTATTTGTTAATTTAGTTATGGTTTAGATTCCTCCCTAGATCTCCATCAAGCTTTACCAAAAAAAAAAAAAAAAAAAAAAAAAAAAAAAAAAAAAAAAAAATTATTGGTAGAAAAGTGCCCCGGGTTCTTCCAATTGCAGGCTCGATATCGCTCGCCAGGGAATAATCGACACCTAAAGGCCACGAAAGGTTTAAAAAAAAAATAATAATAATAATAATAATAATAATAAATAAAATGAGGCGAAAGGTCATATAGTCGCCAAACTATTGGGGCGAACGTCTTAAGATCTCAAAACTAAACCACCATCCTCCGTCATTTATCCATCATTCTCCACCACCATCACTACCACCTCCACTCTCCACCACCATCCTCCACCAACTCTCCATCATTCTCCACCCCTCTCCACCATCCCCACCACCATCTCCACCACAGCTGCACCTCATCGTCCACTTTATGGGAAAATCTCGCTTACATTTCCCTCCGTGATTAGAACCACCTGTTACTAACCGGGTTATTATTTGAACCACCTGTTCCTAACCGGGTTATTATTTGAACCACCTGTTCCTAACCGGGTTATTATTAGAACCACCTGTTCCTAACCGGGTTATTATTTGAACCACCTGTTCCTAACCGGGTTATTATTTGAACCACCTGTTCCTAACCGGGTTATTATTTGAACCACCTGTTCCTAACCGGGTTATTATTTGAACCACCTGTTCCTAACCGGGTTATTATTTGAACCACCTGTTCCTAACCGGGTTATTTTTTATATATTTATTTATTTATTTATTTTATGTTCGAGTTGGTCCTTTTGGCTACTCTATCCGGCATTTTGGCGGGGCTTTAAGGGGGGTGACCTGCTTTTTGTTATTTCTGTCCTTTTCTCTCTTTCTCTGGCTTGTATCCATTCGGCCCCATTCAGCCAACTATTTTAAGACGTTTATTCCCATCTAGGTGTCGATTTCTTCCTGGCGAGCGATAGCGAGCCAGCATCATATGAAGAAATCCGGCTTCGCCGGAGAAATTTTTCTATCGAAAAATTTACAAATTTAGCCTGCTATCAAACAAAAATAAAAAATATGCTGGCTCGCTACCGCTCACCAGTAAAAAAATGACACCTGGATGGGGATGCACGTCTTAAAACAGTAGGCTGAATGGGGCCAAATGGATACAAGTTAGAGAAAGATAGAAAAGGACAGAAGAAAAACATGTCACCCCCTTAATGGTTGTTATTTGTATTATTATTTTGTATTTATATATTTTATGTAGGCCCTATACAGCATATTCATAGTTTATATTTATTTTGTTTATGTATTTATTTTATATAGATAGTCATTCATGTACTCTGGGGGGAGGAGGGGGGTAGGAATGTTGTGTGTGTGTGTGTGTGTGTGTGTGCGTGTGCGTGTGCGTGTGTGTAATATGTTAATATGTTTTCCATACATAATATAATATAACCGTTTTCAATCAGCTTAGTACTCCCCATTGAGCATTTACCAAATAATATTTGTACTTCTCTGCCTTAGCTCGCCAACTCTTATATATATTGTTTTTGTTTATGCAATATTTCAACTAAGCTATATTTATTCCATTTGTTTTTCTGAATGAGTAAATGTTTATATAATTTTTGCACCCCCCCCCCCCACCTTTGAAAGAACTTGTCAATACATATATTGTACTATTAATCTATATTATTATAGTATATATTTGTTATGTTTCTCGGCGAACATTCCCTATGGATTTGCTTATTCTATTTGTATTTATACATTTACCTAGGCACATTTACCTAGGCACATTTGTATAATTGCACTCAGTATCTTTTAGCGTTTATCTTGAGTTGCTAAGCTCCGGGGGTTTTGGTTGAGAAGAACAAAAAGAGAACACACATTTTCTTACCTTATAGTCTATTCATTATAATTCGGCCAAAACTCTTGACCACTAACCTTTATAACTCCAAAGAGACTAGGAGAATCGAGCTAATATTTCTAATATTTGGGAAGAGTCCACCAAGGAATAAGTATGGACAATTAACAGCCCATTTGTTCAAACCCTTTTTGAGTTTTAGAGGTTATTGTTCATGCTTTTTGGCCTACTTTTAATGAACGGATTATGAATTGTTGTATCTTCCAAGGTGTGACAAAACTTCAGGACTTATTGTTTCATTCATAATAATATTACCCATTTACACATGGACACTTAAGCTCATCCAAACACACACACACACACACACAGTTAATAAATTAATAAAATTAATAATAAAATTAATAAATTAATAAATGTGTAAATGTACTGTATATCACTTACTCTCATGGTTATTTTATGATAATTTGTATTCTGCACATGCATCATTATTGTATTTATTTATTTTGTTTGTAAACTAAGCTTACCATCCTCATATCTGTACATCTCATGTTCATCCACTAAATTGTAAAATGTGTATTTTCAGCTCATGAGGCTGCCATTCTTTAATAAACCGTTTATTATTATTATTATTATTATTACACACACACACACACACACACACACACACACACACACACACACACACACACACACACACACTACCAAACGCATATACACACAACACAGGCCAACTTACGTTCATAAGCTGATAGCCCCGAAAAGCATATCCCCGTCTTACACAAGCTTACACTCCCATGGTATCCAAAGTTTCACCGAGTCCAGCGTGAATATTGATTGAGCACGACAGGCAAGGCGTTAGGACAAGCTAAGCCACTCTCCTTGTCTGATGGGGGGGGGGGGGAGAAGGATATACAGGTAGGAGGGTGGTATATACAGGTAGGAGGGTGGTATATACAGGTAGGAGGGTGGTATATACAGGTAGGAGGGTGGTATATACAGGTAGGAGGGTGGTATATACAGGTAGAAGGGTGGTATATACAGGTAGGAGGGTGGTATATACAGGTAGGAGGGTGGTATATACAGGTAGGAGGGTGGTATATACAGGTAGGAGGGTGGTATATACAGGTAGAAGGGTGGTATGTACAGGTAGGAGGGTGGTATATACAGGTAGGAGGGTGGTATATACAGGTAGAAGGGTGGTATGTACAGGTAGGAGGGTGGTATGTACAGGTAGGAGGGTGGTATATACAGTATGTGTAAATAATATTGTAGGTGATTTGTAGAGAGAGAGAGGGGGGGGGGGGACGGGGGGAGGGGAGAGAATGAGGAGGAAGAAAAAATAAGGGTGGTTCGCAGAGGGAGATAGAGTACAAAGGAAATCAAGCAACAACAGGTCTAGCGACCCCTCTACGTTGCTTGTCCTCAATAACACTGGTGATCAAGTGTCCAAACAGTGGTTTAGAGTGGGCAAGGGAAAATTGGATAGGGAATTACTGCCCTGGAACTATTGTCTGTGGCAGGATTGAGAGATGTTAGTAGGGGACAGTTGGGTTAGTAACATAACACAGTTATAAGTGATCGTGTATCTGGGAAAAAGAGAGTAACATCTTAGTAATTTATAAATGCATTAATCCTAACCCCCCTGGGGGTTAGGGAATAGAATATGCCCCACGTGCCTTCTTCGTGTCGTAAGAGGCGACTAAAGAGGTTGGGTCGGTGGGCTTGCGACCCCCACCCGGAAAAAATATCGAAGCAAGGAAAAACGAACGAACAGCCTCGGATGCGGACGGAACCAACGTTGACGAACCACGACCGACTAAGGACATGCCTTCGGACATTCTGAGAATGGCTACGTGGAATGTTAGTGGCATGAATGATGGCACAAAAGAGAGAGAGGTTCTGGAAGTGTTAGTGAATGCCAGGCTGGATGTATGTGGAATGACAGAGACCAAATGGAAAGGTTCAGATGTGAGAGAGTGGGAGTGTGGAATGGGTGTGTGTGCTGGAGTGAGTGAAGGAACAGCGAGAGAAGGTGCATGTTTGTTTGTAAGTAGCAAATGGAAGGAATGTGTAAGAGAGTATGGGTCTGTGGGTTCAAGGATTGTGTGGGTGAGAATGAAAGTAGGAATACAAACGTGGGTGATTGTATGCGTGTATGCCCCGACAGAGGATATACTTGAAAGAAAGAAAGAGGAGTTCTGGATGAATGTGGAGGCGTGCCTGGAGAAGTTTGACAAGAACGAAAGAATATTTCTGATTGGGGATATGAATGGTAAGGTGGGTATAGGAAAGTTGAGGGAGTGGTGGGAGGGTGGGGGGTACCATCAGAGGTGAATGGGAATGGTAGTGCACTTGTGGACGTATGTGTGGGGAGGAGGCTGTGGATAGCCAACACCTTCTTCCGACACAGAATGATCCACAGGTACACGTGGAAACGGATGTTGACGATGAAGGATAAGACAGTGGTGTAACGAAAGTCATTGATTGATTATGTATGTGTGGATGAACGAATGAAGAAATCTGTGATGGATGCTAGGGTGTATAGGGGTATTGGAGGGGGTCTGTCTGATCATTATGTAGTGGTAGCTAAGGTTAGGATACAAAAGAAGTGGGTGAGGAGAGCGGGAGGGAGGCGAGAGGAGGGTGGGGAGGTTGCAGGAGGAGGAAATCAGGGAGGAGTACAGGAGAGCAGTGGAAAGACGACTAGGAGGGTTCGACCTGGAAGTTATGGAGGAAGTGGAGGAGATGAGCAAGGTGTTTAAGGATGAGATCTGTGCAGCATGTGAGGAGGTGTGTGGAGTGAGGAGAAGAGGGAGGGGAGTGAAAGGTACAGCATGGTGGACAGAAGAGGTAAGAATAGCTGTGGAAGAAAAGAAGAAAGCATATAGAGAGTGGTTGGGTAGTAGAGGGAATGAAGATTCCGAGAGACAGAAACGAGCGAGGTACGTGGAGAGTAAGAGGGTGGTGAAGAGAGTAGTGAAGGAAAGTAAGAGAAGAGTAGATGAGGAATTTGGAAGGAATCTGAGTGTAAAATGGAGGGAGAGTAAGAAACTGTTCTGGAAAGAAAGTCAAGAAAGTTAGGGAAGGTAGCAAGGGAAACAGTAAGGGTGTGAAAGATAAGAATGGGAGAATGCTAGCCGAGAAGCAAGAGAGAGTCGAAAGATGGAGGGAGTACTTCAGTGAGTTGCTAAATGAAAGGAATGAAGAGCCAGCAAACATAGCTGGATATGGTATGGGAGGGAGAAGAAGAGAAGTAGTGGAGGAGGAGGTGGGGATCAGGAGGTCAGAAGTGTGGGAAGCCATGAAAAGAGTGAAGTTGGGGAAAGCACCAGGAACAGATGGAGTGTGTGGGGAAATGTTGAGGTATGGTGGTGAGATAGTGATAGAATGGGTATGGAAAATGTGCAAACTAGCATGGGAGAAGGGGAGTGCACCCGATGACTGGAAGACTGGCATAATAGTCCCCCTATATAAGGGCAAAGGGGAAAGAGGAGTGTGTGGTAACCACCGAGGAATATGTCTTCTAAGCGTAGTAGGGAAGGTATACAGTAGGGTAGTGATTGAGAGAGTGAGAGTGAGAACGGAGAAATGGATAGGCGACGAGCAGGGAGGTTTTAGGAAGGGAAGAGGATGTGTAGATCAGATTTTTACCCTGAATTGTGTTGTGGAGAAGTATCTGGAGAAGAAACAAAAGGTGTATGTTGCCTTTATGGACTTGGAGAAGGCCTATGACAGAGTGGATAGAGAAGGTTTGTGGAAAGTACTTAGAATATACGGAGTAGAGGGCAAGTTGCTGAAAGCAGTGAAGAGCATGTATGAGGGTGCAAAGGCGGCAGTACGTGTGGAGAGTGAGCAGAGCGAGTTTCTTTGACCTGAATGTTGGTTTGAAACAGGGGTGTGTGATGTCCCCGTGGTTGTTTACTGTATATATGGATGGAGTTATGAAAGAAATACTATCAAGAGCAGTGGATGTTGGTGTATCGCTGAAAAGGGAGGGAATTGAGTGGAAGCTACCTATACTGCTGTTTGCGGATGATACAGTTCTGATGAGTGATAATGAATGGGAGTTTGCAGGGTCTGGTAAATGAGTTTGGAACAGTATGCGAAAAACGGAATTTGAAGGAAAATAGGGGGAAGAGAAGGTTTATGATCTTCGAAAGGGGTGAAGTCACAGAGTGTGAGGTGAAGCTGAACGGTCAGGCTATGGAGATCGTCAACTCTTTTAAGTATCTGGGCAGTGTGTTGAGTAAAGATGGGACTATGGATGAAGAGGTGCGGGAGAGGGTACAACAGGGGAAGAGGGTTGTAGGAACGCTAAAAGCAGTAACAAGAAATAGGGTGGTCAGTATGGAAGTGAAGAAGTCCTTGCATGACAGTGTGGTAATCCCGACACTGACTTACGGAAGAAAGCATGGACGTTGGTTGAGAGACTCAGACCAAGAGTGAGAGCAGTGGAAATGAATTACTTAAGGAGTGCGTGCGGAGTTACATGGAGGGATAGACAGACTAATGAGGAAGTAAGAAGGAGGTGTGGTGTGGAGGTAGATGTGCTGGAAAGTGTGAAAAGGAACAACTTGAGATGGTTCGGCCATATGGAACGTATGGAAAGCGAGAGAATGACTAAGAGGGTGTACGAGAGCGAGGTGGAGGGACAGAGGGGGAGAGGTAGACCGAATATGAGGTGGAAGGATGGAGTGAGGAAGTACATGAACGAAGGCGGTGCTGGTTGGGGGGAGGGGCGTCGACTGACTGGGGACAGAGGTGCATGGGGGCGGTTCGTTCGTGGCCACCCCTTCGGGGATCACGGCGTCAGGCAATAGATAGATAGATAGATTAATCCTTGATGAATCTGAAGGGAACAACATAAAGTTATTAATATACAAATGCATTCAGTCGCGGGTTTGAGGCAAGATGTTTTTATATGCGAAGTTTAAAAGAATTAACGGTGCTGCAGTCTATAACGTCTCGGGGAAGCCCATTCCACAAGTTGATAACTCAATTGAAGAAGACATTCTTAGACTCGTGTAAGTTAAAAGATTTACCAATAATTTCGCAACCGTTTCCCCGCGTGTAATTAGATTGGTCGATAGTGAGGTACTTACTACAGTTCATATTGTCGATGCCTATGATTATTTTGAACACTTGAATAAGTCGCCTCTTAATCTGTGCTTGGTTAAAGGAAATACATTTAATTCTCTAAGACACTCCTTGTATGGTTTGTTCTTTAGGCTAGGTATAATTTTGGTAACTCTACGTTGAACTCGCTCCAGTTTGTCTATATATTTTTTGGTAGTAGATGCACTAGGACTGACCGTAAACAGAGAGACAGAGAGAGAGAGAGAGAGAGAGAGAGAGAGAGAGAGAGAGAGAGAGAGAGAGAGAGAGAGAGAGAGAGAGAGAGAGAGAGAGAGAGAGAGAGAGAGAGAGAGAGAGAGAGAGAGAGAGAGAGCTACTTAATTTAATATTCTGGGTACATCGTATCCTATTTACCCCTGTAATAAGGTTAAACGTGTACCGCTTAAAGGATTAATATGCGTTTATATTTAATCATCAAACTAGCCATGCACAATTTCAGACACGCAATGGTTTAAAATAATTAGAGGAGGTGATTTTGGCAGGGAATTTTGCAGAATATATCCTCTTATAAGTAGATGGTGTGGATAGTAAAGTAATTGTATGTAAATGTGGATAATAGTATTTAACATCCATCAGACAACTATTTCTATACTGGTACTTAAATTATGTGATAGTTTGATTATTTTACTTTAGGAATGACCTCAATGAATCACTTGGTCAAAGGAAGATTTAGATTTACCTGTATATGTTAATTAATTAATTAATTTATCATAACTGTTTTATATAAATATATAAATATATATATATATATATATATATATATATATATATATATATATATATATATAATTATATATAATTATAGCATATTAATATGAACACATCATAAAAATATATAACCTTAATATAATTATAAACATAAACACTAATTACGGTTATTTTGTCTTTCCAGGTGAGTGTTGTGACATTTCGACTGTGTGATCAATATCCAGCTATTGGTAAGACCTACAGTATGTAGCATGTTGGTGTAAGCCCCGACTCTCTCCCTCCTATTTCAGTTCCCTTCTTCATCACCTATTATTTCCTCTGCTTGTGCTTTCTGTGTTTTTTTTTTATCACTTCCCATTGATTTTTTCTGTTTATATATATATTTTTTTATTTGTGTTTGTCTTTTCTGTGTTAGTCATTGAAAGCTGTGTATTGTCGAAATCCATATACATTTGTTTGCTTTCTGTTTATAGTATTGCCGTTAAGAATGTCTCTCTGGATGTGTTCTGTTTTAACCCCTTATGTAGCGGTGACGTCTTTTTCATTTTAGTCGAGCTATTTTAGATGACTTTGTGCAGTTTAAGAAGGATCTGTGGTTGTAAAAAGGGCTAAGTGAGATAGTTCGAAGCCTGCTAATTGCTGGAGGCCCTTTTTAAACTGAATAAAATCGTCCAATAGTTGCTAGAATAAAACTAAAAAGACGTCGCCGGTACAGAAGGGGTTAACTAAGTCCTTTTTCGGTTTCTCTCTATTTTATTTCATTAATTCTATTCTTTCTATTGCTAGCCTTACCATTAACTTTGTAGTAAAACATTTTAGAATTACGTCCGGACTGCCTATTAGGGGCCGCAAGGTCTGTGTATCTCTGTAACTCTATGAAACTCTATTGCAGGGAGTGAAAACTGTGTGGCACCAGAATAGGATTACATGTTTTTTTTTTTGTAATTCTATCCCTTTACGCAATTGTCAGTGGGGAGTTTTGGATTCTACTCTATATATATATTTCGTTATTATGTTTTTATTATTTTGATTGTATATATTTATATACAGTATATATGTTGTTGTATTTATTATTATTATTATTAGTATTATTAGTATTAGTATTCTATATATATATATATTTTTTTTTTGCACTCCTATCACAAACTTAAGACTGAAAATAGATGTACAGTATGTATGTGCCAAAATAGATAGATAGATAGATGAAGAGATATGTATATGAATGGACACATTTATAGAACTATAGGTGAAAAGATAGATAGATAGATGGACGGATATATAGTAAGTCAGATATATAAATGGATAGATATATAGAGTGGTAGATAAATAGGTAGATAAAAAGATATAGGGGTAGATCAAAAGGTAGATAGAAAGATATATGGGTAGATATACTGTATATACCGGTATATATATATATAGAGAGAGAGAGATAGAGAGATAGATAGGTATATATAGAGATAGATTTTCTCCTTTTTTTAACCTAATCTGACCCGCTCTTAGCATTCAAGGAGCACCAATGGATGTTCCCTAGATAGCATTTGGGTCAACGCTACTCTTTAGTATTCTGACAGGGGGAGGTGAGCTAGGTAGGTGGATAACTAGAGTGAGAGATAGATAGATGGATGGGTGGATTGATAGATAGATACTGTAGATACATAGATAGATAGATAGATATATAGATAGATATAATTAGATAGATATATAGATAGATAGATAGATACATATATGATAGGTAGACATATAGATGGATATATAGATAAATATAGATAGATAGTCAGTCAGTCAGTCATAGTTTTATTTCATAAAAGAGATACATTGTACATCTTATACATAATACTAACATTAAAAACATACACATATTGCTTGACGTAATGTGGACTCTGTATTCTGCACATAATACATTTGAGATATTATGGCTTCAATATAATTCAATATCCAGTTCTGAAATCCATATTCATTCAATAACGTCCTTTCCACATCCCTTACAATAAAACATTCAACAAATAATGTAAACCCTTTTCAGTGTATACACATGGTTCCAATAGTATCCTATGCACAAATCTAATTTTGATCCACTTAATAAAATGCTTAAAACTTATTAGTCCACC
>CM064486.1:12078530-12146030 GCA_032716605.1 Paralithodes platypus | reverse complement strand
GAGAGAGAGAGAGAGAGAGAGAGAGAGAGAGAGAGAGAGAGAGAGAGAGAGAGAAGGGGTTGGAGAGGATTGGGGATTATGCTTAAGGTGGGGTGATTAGGAGAGAGGGGTTGAGGAGGGGGATTTGAGAAAGAAAGAGGGGGGGGGGAGTAAAATTTGACGTTTGAATTGTTATTATTGTTGGTTCAGTTCGTGATGCCAATGTAAAAGAGCTCCAACAATTTTGTCAGAAATAGATTGTTAGTTTAAATTGCCCTTTTAGTTTTTAGTTTTTCCTGCTATGCTTAGCCTTGTTAGGTTCGAGTGAAAAAAGTTAAATACCGTGAATACAAAATTGAAAAACTAAACCCTCACATTAAGAAGTGTTCATTGTAAAGACTCGCCAGTTTTGGTTTATCTTGAGCCCTCTTCAGGTATGATTAGTTAGGCCCGTTTGACTTAGGTTAGTTTAGTTAGGCCATGATTAATTAGGTTAATACCTGATCAAAATGATCTTACGTTAGGTTAGGATCGGTTTTGGGTTTATTAGGCTTTTATATTTAATAGCTTTGATTAGCTTCGGTTATTTTATGTACCGGGTATATATATATATATATATATATACCGGTATATATACTATTATACAGTACCGGTATATACTTAATGTTGATTCTTGTAGAACTTAAGATCTGGATTGATTTGGTCATATTAAGGTAATATTTATTATAAATAAAGTTAGGTTAAGGTAGGCTAGGTCTTTAGATCGCCCGGTAACAATAGCAATCCAGGGTCTATAACCCCCTTTTATAAATCACGTCTATCCTATTCATTTACAAGGTATGGTCACATGCTCTCGTCAAATCAACTGGACACTCTTTAGTATTGCAGGAACCCATATTTTTTCCTCCTCCCTTCCCTCATACAGACTGCCTACCAAGATTAATATTTATATATATTCCCCTTTTCTACAAGTTATGGTCGCAGGCTCTATTCAAATCAGCTGGACCCACCATATGCTTGCAGGGACCAATAGTTACTTCCTCCCCCCTTCCCATATACAGGCTGCCTGCCAAGGCTTACAAGCTCCGTCACACCTGTTTTAGTCGCCTTTTAGGACGTGCAAAGGGATCTATTTTGTTTCCTCTAATGCAGGGGGAAGTATTAGTTTTGCTCTGATGTAGACGGGCCCGCATCCCCAGAAGGAGGGAAGGCGCAGCAAGGGAAAGTGAAAATGTACATGTTGCATGCAAGGAGAGGCAACAGTCAAGAGGGATGAAGGCCCTCCTCCTCCTCCTCCTCCTCCTCCTCCTCCTCCTCCTCCTCCTCCTTGTTGCGGAAAATGGAGATCATACAGATAACAAAGTACAAATGGCGAATATCCTAAATAACTATTTTGCATCAGTTTTCACGTCGGAAGATACTACCGGTAACCGACCTACCCCTACGAATCAATCAAATGGCACTGAGCTCGAAAACTTTACGATTTATGAAGACGATATCCTGTTCGCAATCAACAATTTGAAAGTTAATAAAACCCCAGGCCCTGATAAAATATCCCCAAGGATCCTAAAAGAAGCAAAACACGAATTATTAAACCCACTCGCAAATCTGTTCAACAAATCATTGAATGTTGGGATAGTTCCAAACGAATGTAAACTAGCTAACGTGACACCCATATACAAAAAAGGAAATAAGTCCTCTCCCGGCAATTATCGACCAATTAGCTTAACATCGGTAACGGGCAAATTAATGGAAACCATTATAAGGGACAAAATAGTAAAACATTTGGAAGAAAATAATTTAATAAAAGATTCTCAGCACGGTTTTAGAAATAAAACTTCATGCTTAACAAACTTACTCGACTTCTTCAATGATGTTTACAAATCATATGATAAGGATAGAGCAGTTGATATAATATATCTCGATTTTCAGAAAGCTTTCGATACCGTACCCCACAAGAGACTAATTGACAAAATAAAAGCTCATGGCATAACAGGAAAAACTCTGAAATGGCTCGAAAATTGGCTCTCAGACCGTAAACAACGAGTTGTAATAAATGGTGAAGAATCGGATTGGTGCAAAGTAAATAGTGGCGTTCCCCAGGGTTCGGTATTAGGCCCTATTCTTTTTATAATTTACATAAACGACTTAGACGAAGGAATAGAATGCAAAATTTCGAAATTTGCTGACGATACAAAAATTACTAATAAAGTAACCTCAACAGTACATTGGCAAAAACTACAAGGTGACCTAGACACTTTAGAAAACTGGGCAGAAAAATGGCAAATGAAATTCAACATAGAAAAATGCAAAGTATTACACATCGGTAGTAACAACGCTAAAAAAGATTACTCAATGAACAACATTCAACTATCAAATACAAATAATGAAAAGGATCTGGGAGTTATAATATCAAGTGACCTGAAGCCGAGTAAACAGTGTACAGAGGTAATAAAAACTGCTAATAAATTGGTGGGTTTCATCGGCAGAACATTCAAATTCAAATCAGAAAAAATCATACTTACTCTATTCAACTCATTGGTGCGTCCCCATCTCGAATACTGCGTGCAATTCTGGTCACCGTACTACCAAAAGGACATAAATAAACTTGAAAGGGTGCAACGCAGAGTCACTAAAATGATACCTAGATTGCGTAATAAACCGTACGAAGAGCGCTTAAAAGAACTAAATTTGTTTAGCTTAACAAAGCGCAGAATGAGAGGTGACCTAATAGAGGTGTTCAAAATCTTCAAGGGATTCAGCAACCTAAATGTAAGCGAATTATTTACGATCAATCAAGCAAACACGAGAAACAATGGTTATAAGATTATAGGCAAGCGTTTTCATTCTCACGAGGCAAAGCATTTCTTCTTCAACCGCGTTGTGAATAATTGGAACAGACTACCCTCGAACATTGTAAACTGTAATACTGTCGAATCATTTAAGAACCATCTGGATAAACACATGGCAAATAACCCCCGATTAACACAGTTTCTTTCAGAATAACGCGCAACGAAATGTCAACGCATACCGCAATGTATATTGATTTTCATACATCTGTTCCCTTTCAGAATTGTAGTAAATAGAGTTAGCTTAGATTACAAATCAACTTCTTTTTTCTCCCTGTCCTGTTCGAATTTCCGTGTCAGTTTTTCAATACTGCATGGTATTTTTCCTATCTGTTTCCATGCCAGCATTAGCTGGAGGGAGTGGTGGGTGGGGAGGAGCCTTCTTCTTTGCTATCCTTTTCTCTACCTCGTAGTCAGTAGATTAGTAGTTTTAGATATCCAAACTGCCCCGTAAGGACCAATAGGTCTGTTGCAGTTTGTTCTCCTTTGTATTCCTTTGTATTCCTCCTCCTCCTCCTCCTCCTCCTCCTCCTCCTCCTCCTCCTCCTCCTCCTCCTCCTCCCTCCCTCCCCCCCCCCCCCTCTCCCGCTGACAGGCCCACTCTACTCGCAAAAATGGAGCTGCGAGTTATTTTGTTTTCCCTTCGTAGAATTGTTCATGTTTTTTCGTTGTTGTTTTACCTGTGTTTTTGTTATCCCATATCACATGTTTTCCTGTATGTTTCAATAAACAGATACACAACCAGAGTCATGTATGCACGATTCATGCAAACCACACTCCTCTCTCTGTCTCTCGCACACACATACACACACATACACACACCCGCCTCCCCACAATAATTACACAGCGATGGACAAGGTAGCCCACCCCACACACACACCACCACCAAAACACACACACACACACACACACACACACACACACACACACACACACACCCACCCACCCCCACCCACCCACCCACCCACCCACCCACCCACCCACCCACCCACCCACCCACCCACCCACCCACCCACCCCCACCCAAAAACCCACCCACCCACCCACCCCACCCACCCACCCACCCCAATCCCTCCTACCCTCAATAATTACACAGCGACGGACAAGGAAGCCCCCCCCCCCCCCCCCCCCACACACCACCACCACCACCACCACCACCAAAACACACACACACACACACACACACACACACACACACACACACACAGCACGGAGACTGGCCACCTAACAGCCGGTAATGAACAGCTGGAGGGACACGAACAGCAGTGGACAGCAGCTGGACTAATAGCACACAGAGACAACAGAGGGGAGGTAGAGAGAGCCAGAACAGCGGTCATGGCGAGGGAGGTAGAGGAATATGTAGAAAGGTATATTGGTAGGTAGGTAGAGAGATGGTTGGAAAGGTATAGCGTTGGTAGGTTGAGGGATAGGTAGAAAGGTATATTGGTAGGTTGGTAGGGAGATGGTTGGAAAGGTATAGCGTTGGTAGGTTGAGGGAAAGGTATATTGGTAGGTAGGTAGAGAATTGGTTGGAAAGGTACAGCGTTGGTAGGTTGAGGGATAGGTAGAAAGGTATATTGGTAGGTTGGTAGGGAGATGGTTGGAAAGGTATAGCGTTGGTAGGTTGAGGGATAGGTAGAAAGGTATATTGGTAGGTAGGTAGAGAATTGGTTGGAAAGGTACAGCGTTGGTAGGTTGAGGGATAGGTAGAAAGGTATATTGGTAGGTTGGTAGGGAGATGGTTGGAAAGGTATAGCGTTGGTAGGTAAGATAGGTAGAAAGATATGTTGGTTGGTAGGAGAGATAGGTAAAAAGGAAAAAGTCGACACCTAAATGGCACGAAAGGTATTAATATTGAGAAATAAATGGGCGAAAGTCTTAACATTTGATAATTCATGGGGCTAAACATGAAGGAGAAGGGGGTTCAGAAAAAAGACAACCAATACTTTCCCTTAATAATCCTGGGGGCGAGGAACGGGAAGTTATAATCATATGCAGCACTCCCTAGAAAAGCTGAACTATTGTTTGTTGCCTATCGAGTTTGGTTGGTGTGTGTGTGTGTGTGTGTGTGTGTGTGTGTGTGTGTGTGTGTGTGTATGTGTGTGTGTGTGTGTGTGTGTGTGTGTGTGTGTGTGTGAGAGAGAGAGAGAGAGATTGTGTTCGTGTGTGTGCGAGATTGTGTTCGAGTGTGTGTGTGTGTGTATGCGAGATTGTGTTCGTGTGTGTGTGTGTGTGTGTACATATTTTCTTCTCTACCCCACACCTGCCAATTTCACGGTTCCCCACTTCCCCCTTCACACTCTAATACACCACACTGATAACACCTCATCATCACAAAACCCTCTTCGTCACCTACATCATAACAACACCTCATCACAACTCATCATCACAACACCCTCTTCGTCACCTTCTACATCATCACAACACCTCATCATCACAAAACCCTCTTCCTCACCTTCTACATCTTAACAACACCTCATCATCACAACACATCATCTCAACACCCTCTTCGTCACCTTCTACATCATCACAACACATCATCATCACAACACCATCATCACAACACATCATCATCACAACACATCATCATCACAACACATCATCACAACACCTCATCATCACAACACATCATCGCAACACCATCATCACAACACCTCATCATCACAACACCTCATCATCACAACACTCTCTTCGTCACCTTCTACAGCATCACAACACCATCATCACAACACCTCATCATCACAACACATCATCATCACAACACCTCATCCTCACAACACCTCATCATCGCAACACCATCATCACAACACCTCATCATCACAACACCTCATCATCACAACACATCATCACAACACCCTCTTCGTCACCTTCTACAGCATCACAACACCATCACAACACCTCATCATCACACCTCATCACATCACCTCATCATCACAACACATCATCACCACAACACATCATCACAACACCTCATCATCACAACACCCTCTTCGTCACCTTCTACAGCATCACAACACCATCATCACAACACATCATCATCACAACACATCATCACAACACCATCATCACAACACACCATCATCACAACACCATCTTCCTCACCTTCTACATCATCGCAACACCATCATCACAACACTTCATCATCACAACACTTCATCATCACAACACCCTCTTCCTCACCTTCTACATCATCACAACACATCACAACACATCATCAAAACACCTCATCATCACAACACCCTCTTCCTCACCTTCTACATCATCACAACACCATCATCACAACACCTCATCATCACAACACCCTCTTCGTCACCTTCTACATCGTCTCTCACCTTCAATATCAGTAAAATATCCAAACGCCTTAAGGGGAGGATGGTTCGTTTTTCTGGACCCTCTTCTCCCTCATGTTTACCCCCATTATTTTTTAGATTTTAAGACGTTCGTTACATTAGTTTGGCGTTTTAAGACCTTTTGTCCCATTTCTTTGTCAATATTAAGACCTTTCGTGCCATTTAGGTGTCGATTTTTTGCTGGCGATCGAGAGTGAGCCTGTAATTTTATGAGGGACATTTTTCTACCGAAAAATGTATTAATATATCTTAAAAGGGTAGCTAGGGAGTGTGTCATTAAGTTTGATGGAGGTCTAGCGAGGAAACTAAAAAATAGATAAATCAATAAATATATAGAGCCTAAACTAACCCCCTACCCCCTTAATGAATTAGCACTGTAGTAACCTATATAACCTTTAACCTTTACCAACTGGACCAAAGCTCTTACCTTATCTTGCTCACCAACTACGGCTATCAGTGTGTGTGGGGGGGGGGGGGGGGGGGGAGTGAACGGGTGATGGTGTTTGATGGAATATATGTGTACAGTACCGGTATGTCTTTCCTGTGTGTGTGTGTGTGAGAGAGAGAGAGAGAGAGAGAGAGAGAGAGAGAGAGAGAGAGAGAGAGAGAGAGAGAGAGAGCTACATAGAGCTACATAGATACACAGACCACACAGACCCCAAAGGTCCTTACTAGGCTCTGGCCTTACAAACTATAATATGCATATATACACATACACACATACACATACATACATATACATATATATATATACATATATATATACACATACATACATACACACATATATATACAGTATATATATACATACTGTACAGTGCACACACATACATATACATACATTTGAGAGAGAGAGAGAGAGAGAGAGAGAGAGAGAGAGAGAGAGAGAGAGAGAGAGAGAGAGAGAGAGAGAGAGAGAGAGAGAGAGAGAGAGAGAGAGAGAGCTACCCACTACCCCCTTAATAAACTAGCACTATGATCAAAGTAGTAACCTATATAACCTTTAACCTTTACCACCTGGACCAAAGCTCTTACCTTATCTTGCCCGCCAACTACGGCTATCAGTGTGGACATCTCTTACGTGCGGGGGGGGGGGGGATTTAATGGAATATATGTACAGTATGTCTTTCCTGTGAGAGAGAGAGGGAGATTTTCGTGTGTGTGTATGTATTGTGTGTGAGTATACATTATATACTTTGTAAATGTGTGTTTATATGTGTGTGTGTGTGTGTGTGTGTGTGTGTGTGTGTGTGTGTGTGTGTGTGTGTGTGTGTGTGTGTGTGTGTGTGTTAACGAACCACTTAGTAGCCCCTTTATCACTATGACATTTTGTTAAACACACTCCGTAACTGTTGACATTTTCGCACTAACACGAAATCAAGGTTTTATCCCATTTTCCTGGCGAAGTCGTAACGAGCATATGGTTGGGCTCATTCGTTAGTTAGTACGCAAGCCTGGGTATAGTTTAATTGATATATACCGCATACTCTCTCTCTCTCTCTCTCTCAATATATATATATATATATATTTGTATAAGTAGGCAGTATGTTTTCATTGAGGCCAAATTTATTAAAGACCAAGGCATATTTGTTTTTTACTAACTTTTTACTTGTTTTTTCAATATTTCTCACTGTATGCCTGATTTCATCATTCAAATGATATATTAAGTTTCCAAAGTTCATTATTATTTTCAATTAGGTGTTGAATAATACGTCAACTTTAATTTTGTTTGTCCTATTATTTATTCACTAAACGTTTCGTGCTTTCTTTGCACATCTTCAGTAGATTTGTATCTGTAAAAGTAAAACATATGAATTACTATATGTTTCTTCAAATATGAAATAAATAGTTAACATTTGTTAAATAGAACAAGTGAGTGTTCTCAGGCATTAAAAACAAATATATAAATATCATTTACATATCGAACTACGCTAATTTAATTAAAACACACTAGTTGTATAACACTGGGTCAGAGTTGAAAAAACAAATATATATATATATATATAAAATATATATTAGGCTGAATGCACATAATATAATCCACTCAGCATCAACCACCATGATACCATACATACATACATACATACGTACATCATACAAACATACATATACCTGTAATTGAATCACCAGTATAGATGAAATTGCTTTTACATTTTTTTTGTTTCAAATTCTATTCCCAAATTCCGTGCCTTTTGAGCTCCAGCGAGGCAAAAGTCGGTTCATTATCACATTTCCGATAAAAAACAGCGAACATATGTGGCATATTTTTCAGCGTTAGAGCAAGATGGGCGGTGGTATGGGTGGAATTTGATACCATTTAATTTTATTTATATTTTTGTAGTTGGCGTGTGAATAGGTTGTTCGTTATTCGTCAATAGTTGAAAAGCTGTAGTCTATTCATTATAAGTAGGCCTAAACTCTTGACTACTTACCACTATAACTAATAAACTACTAGAATAATTGAGCTAATATTCCTACCATTTGGGAAGAGTTAGCCAGGTGTGAATATTTACAGCCCATTTGCTCTAGTCCTTCTTGAGTTACAGAGGTTAGGAGTCACGATTTCAGACCTACCTATAATAAATGGACTATTTTTAGGTAGTTACTCTGTTTATACCCTGTTCCAAATAAGTAGGCCAACGCTCTTGTACATTAACCTCTATATCTAACAAACGACTAGATTAATTGAGCTAATATGTCTACCATTTGGGAAGGGTCTACCAGGAAATAGGTGTGCAAATGGACCGCCCATTTGCTCTAGCCCTTTTTGAGTTACAGAGGTTAGGGTTCACAATTTCTGGCCTACCTATTTGGAACAGGGTATAGTTAATTAGGTCGCGTTGGGTTAAGCTAGACGGTGTTGTTTGTGTGTAGGGTTTGGCAAGTGCGATTTTGTATCTAGTTTTAATTACATTTATTTTGTTGCTTAGTATGTTTAGTACGGTAATGTTTCTCTCTCTCTCTCTCTCCCCCCCGTCCTTTTCACCCCAATAACTCTTCCCTCCTCCTTGTCCATCAAATTAAACTTTCCCCCCTACAACTGAAGAGGGCAGTGGAGGGTAAAGGTAATGCCATTCCCTCGGCCCGTATTGGTTATAGCGATCGTGGCCGTTTTTTGTATTATGTGTAATTGTGTGATTTCGTGTTTTTACTCATATTTTTGTAGGCGATATCTCAATTTTCGGGGAGTTGAGTTGTGGAGGGAATGTTTGTGTGTGCGTGTGTGTGTATATGTGTGTGTGTCTCAGTTTCCGCCTTATTTAAATGTTTCTCTTACTTGTTTTCTCTTCAATTAATTACGGTATATTCATTGTTTCCATTTCTTGTGAGTGTGTGTGTGTGTTTGTTATACAGGTAGGCCTAGTGGACTCAGTGTTGTCTGTATGTGAGGCGGCAGTCAATATTTCAATATCCTGGGTATCGGATGGTTTTATGCCATCATCATCACTACCACCACCACCACTTCCTCCACCACTCACATCATTTCCCCCTCCTCTACCACCACCACTTCCTCCACCACTCCAACATAACTCCCCCCTCCTCTTTTACTCTTCCATCTCCACCACCATCACCACAACCATCATCGATTTTAAGACCTATCGCCCCATTTCTTCGTCAATATTTAGACCTTTCGTGCTATTTAGGTTTCGATTTTTCCCTGACGAAAAATAGTGAGCCTGTAATGTTGGAAGAATTTTTCTACCGAAAAATGTACAAATTAATCTAGAAGAGGGGGGGGGGTCTAATGGATGTTTTTTTTTTTTTTAATTTGATGGAGGTCTAGGGAGGAAACTAGAAAAATAATGAATACATGCAAAAATTATGGAGGTCTAGGGAGGAAACTAGAAAAATAATGAATACATCCAAAAATCGGCCAAAAAGTGAACCATCTCCCCTTAAGGCAGAAAAGTCTTGGAGGGAGGGAGTAAAAAATTTGTGCAGAATAGCTTCACACACGAGCGGACAAAGGAGAGGTAAAAGAGAGAGAGAGAGAGAGGGGGGGGGGGGGGGGGCGGGAGAAGAAAAAGTCATGAATAATGGAGGGAGGATTTTAGCCGAGATGGTGATGGGGAGGCTAGGATTTGACGGGTGGTTTTTGTGTAGTGGTGGTGGTACTGATAGTGATGATGGTGGTGATGATAGTGATGGTGATTCACGGTGGTGGTGATGCTGATAGTGGTGAATGGAGTAAAGCGTCTATTTATAATCGCCCAAATATTACCGTGAAGCGTTGTATGTATATATGTGTGTACATTTTTCGGTAGAAAAATGTGCCGGCCGATTCTTAATTAAATTACAGGCTCGGACACCTAAATTACATGAAGTCTTAATATTGACAAAGAAAGGGGCGAAATATCTTAAAATCGACAAACTAATGGGCCGAACTTCATACAATCTGAAAACTAATGGGGGGAACCAGAACAATTACCTATCCCCCATTAAGAGAAAAGAAACCCATCAAATTAAAAATGAATAATTTGGGTAAGTTAGTGGGGACTTTTGTTATTGTTATTGCCGGGGTCTTTTTACTGGTCGTGGCGGAGTGCTGGGGTTTGATGTACCGGTAGTCGCAGCAGGTGGAGAGGGAGACTGGAGAGCTCTATGGGGATATTGGGGACCTTCAGAAACAGGTCAAAATGTAACTGGTGTTCAACAGGGATTTGAGGGACGACTGTGACCCTAGACCTGAGCCTTCTACCATGTTCCCCTGGGTCACCCTCGAGCGCTAATGGGACTATAAACATTGTTTGGAGAAGGTGCGGGGGCAGTTCGACAAATATTGGTTCTAAACCTCTCACGTCAGGCTCCTGTATCTCCTTCCTTGGGCCATTCTAGTAGCAGTACTTTGTAGTTCCTTGGGTAACGCCACAACCGAGGATTCGGAGCGGGTTCTACAATGCCGTGGTTGTGCCTCCTCCAGCACATCCTCCCCCACCACCAGCGCCGCACCCTCCACTGCTGACGCCGCACCCTCCACCACTGCCGACGCCACACCCTCCACCACTGCCGCACGCTCTACCACTGACGCTGCACCCTCTTCCAAAACCTCAAGCCTGTGGCCCCCCTTCCGACCTGCCCGCATGTACTTATGGATCAAGCTATCTTTCAAATGCAGTGATTTTGGCGTGGAGCAAGAGGTGGACCCGTACGTAGACATATACCTTGGGGGTGTTAAAACAAAGGCGTCAGACGGCGACGCCATAGCAAGACAGCTAAAAAGGCGTCTGTATTGGGCTATGTACGAACCATCCCGGCAGGGCGACCTTAAGGCTATGGTCCTAGTCGTTCCCAACGCTATATTCAATATGCCCACATCCGAACCACCTGCTGCATACTTTGATAAGGCCGATCCCAGTACCCCTTCTTTCTATAACTCCTGCCATGAGAGAGCGTTGCAGATCTCTATAATACTAGAGATAGACAAGACAGTTCATGTTATAAGTGAAGTTCGCCTCTCGGGAAGTGGATATTTGGATGAGAAGAAATTGGCTTAGTACTTGGAGTCCAGCATGTTACAAGGTATACAGGATACTGAGCTTAGCGCAGTCGCAGATCTTTTGTATGAGCACCCTGACACCCCCGAGTCTTCGACATTCGATTTTGATAAACAAATGGCCAAAAGGCACTGAGATGTCAGCAAATCTAGCACTCTGAACACTCCCTAACACATTTTGTCTACCTATCTCTTTGGTCCGTCTCTTATTAACTATTTCTGATCACCTACTGTATCTGTTACCATCATTACTACTGTCACTATTATCACTAATACAATCACCATTATCACTACTACTGTCACCATATCATCACTACTACCATCACTACATCAATCATATTTTTGACCTAGGATCATAACTTTTGTTTTGTTTTTTGTTTTTTTCTGTAACTGACCGTCGCATTGACCCACCAAATGTACGTGTGAAGTTTGGTGTAAATCCGTCAACCGGTCTACCGGCTAGGAGGAGTTTAGGGACAGGCGGACGACGACGACAGACATTTCGGCAAACAAAGTAGACTCGCCATCGCACATTCAAGGGATTCAGAATGATCTAGACAAGCTATCAAACTGGGATCAACATGGCAGATGAATTTCAATATAGATAAATGCAAAGTACTCCACATCGGCAGTAAAAATGAAAGCGCAAACTATACGATTAACGGAATTCAATTAAGGAACGTAAATAGAGAAACGGATCTTGGAGTAACTATAACAAGCGATTTAAAACCTGCAAAACAAGTCGCTGAAGTTTAAAAAAAAGCAAATATAATTATTGGCTTCATTGGAAGATCTTTTGAATATACTGTACATCCGAAAACGTTATAGGCATTTTATATAATTCAATGGTTCGTCCGAATTTAGACAATTTTGTTCAGTTTTGGTCGCCATACTATGTAAAGGACATTGAAAAACTAGATAAAGCACAACAGAGAGTAACTAAAAGGGCTGTGGCATTTTTTGTATGTCAACTCTGCGTAAGCAGAGTGGTATCCCCCCCCCCCCCCCTGTATAGTGGTACAATGCCGTCAAAATGTCTAGTCTGTCTGTCCGGAAACTCCTCCTAGACCGTTTGATGGATTTCCACCAAACTTCACATGAACATTTGGAGGGTGCATGCGACGGTCAGTGATTTTTTTTGTTTTAATTCGTTCAATAGTTGTGGCTTCAGATGAAACAATCTGGTGTTGGTGATTGTGGTAGTATTTGTCATATTGGTGATGATCTGTAGTGATGACGATTGTGTGTCTAGTACTAGCCTACCATAATCACCATTATCAACACTTCTGTCATGTATGTGCCCTCACGGTGAACACACACACACACACAACGTCATTCATCATCATCACTATTGCCACCAAAGAGTGTGTATGATTTTCCTCTCTATGCAGTATTTTACGCTCTGTTGCCCGCCACCAACCAAGCCAATTAATTTGACTCCTTTTATAGCGAACATGAGAGAGAGAGAGCGTGAGAGAGCGGTCGGGAAACAAGTGCCCCATAAAGAACTCCCATGTATTTGATCAACTCTGCGTAAGCGAAGTTTGGTATCGGCCCCCCCCCCCCCGTATAGTGGGTACTACCGGAAAAAACAGTGTTGTCGTCGTCCGTCTGTCCCGGAACTCCTCCTAGACCGTTGGACGGATTTTCACTAAATTTCACATGAACATTTATTGGGTGAATGCGAACTGACGTTCGCATTCTGGCCTATTTAGTTTGTGGTTATTTTGTGGTCTATATATTTATTCACTCCTCTATCTTTTTATTATTTTTTTCCCTTGCTAGACCTCCATCAAGCTTTAAAAAAAACAAAAAAAACACAAAAAAAAATTAAAGATAAATTTGTAAATTTTTCGGTAGAAAAATGTCCCGGCCTCCTAAGATTTTAAAGATCTTAAGATCTTAAGATCTTAAAATTGACAACGAAATGGGGCCAAAGGTGTTAAAATCGCCAAACTAATGGGCCGAATGTCTTAAAATCTCAAAACTAATGGGGCTAAACATGAGAGAGAAGGGGATCAAGAAAAAAAACAATGTTCCGTGTGAGCCAATAGTACGGGGTGGAGATTTAAGGGGAGGTGGGTCGTTTTTCTGGTCCCCCTTCTTCTTCATGTTTAGCCCCATTAGTTTTTAGATTTTAGGACGTTCGGCCCATTAGTTTGGCGATGTTTAGACCTTTCGCCATATTTCTTTGTCAATATTAAGCGTTTTAGTGTTATTTTGGTGTCGATTTTTTTCTGGCGAGCGATAGCGAGCCTGTAATTTGAGAGGAGCCGGCCTTCGGCCGATGACAAAATAGTTAACAGAAATAGTTAAATGTATGTTATGTGTGTACCGGTATGTTTGTATGTTATGTATGTTATGTATGTAATGTATGTACCGGTATGTTTGTATGTTATGTATGTTATGTATGTACCGGTATGTTTGTATGTTATGTATGTTATGTTATGTATGTTATGTTATGTTATGTTATGTATGGCTTGTCTAGTCTTCTTTGTTATTGCTCTTCTTCTTTTCTTCTTAATCTTCTCTCTCCCTTCCCCTCTCTCTCTCTCTCTCTCTCACGCGGCCAATATGACGGAATTATTCATAAGATCTCCTTGAAGCGGATGGATGCGCTACGGTGATCGTCCCTCCTTTCCCCTCCTTATACTCGCACTATACCCTCTTCATTATCGGTAGCCCAAAACAAAATCCCCCCCCCCCCTAACCTCTATGGTTCAGAGAAAGACTAGAGTGGTCAAGTTAAGATTTCTACAATTTGGGAAGAGTCAGCTAGCCGGGGAATAGGTGTGGACAATTGACTGCCCATTTGCTCTAGCCCTTTTTGAGTTACAGAGGCTAGAGGTTACGATTTCTGGCCGATCTATATTGAATGGACAGAGAGAGAGAGAGATAGAGAAAGAGAGAGAGATAGATAGATAGAGAGAGGTGAGCTTTAGGCAGTATCGGCACAGGTATATAAATCAGGCCACGTCTCATTACCTATGTACCGAGGGAGGCATCTGCAAGCACTCACAGCCACGGGTACACAGGCGTAGTGATGGGTACACACACACAGACACACACATATATACATACACACACACATACATACATACATACACACATACATACATACATACATACATACACACACACACACACACATGCACACACACACACACACACTCACACACACACACACACACACACTCACACTCACTCTCACTCTCTCTCTCTCTCTCTCTCTCCTTTCCCCCTTATCGTCTTATCTCTTACACCTCCCCCTCCACCCGTTATCTCAATTGATTCTCTCCATATCTCTCCATCTCTCTTCACTATTCAGGGGTTCTTCTTCCTCTCCTTCCCGCTCTCAAAAGCCGAGGCATACGAGCTATTTTTCTGTCCATTTTCCTTCGTAATTCTGTTCTGTCAGCGTCTGATATTGTTATTATGTTGCATCCCGTAGTGGTGGCGTAGTATTGTAATGCTCGTGTCTGTCTGTCAGTATGATATGTGTGCCGCGTTTGTTTGTGTGTGTGTGCAACCCTAGCAGTGATGATGATGGTGTGTATGTGTAGTGAAGATCTGTGTGTCTCTGCCCCGTAATGGCACACACACTACAGTAGTGATGATGATGGTGAATTGTGGTAGTGGTAATGATGGTTGTGGTGAATTGTGGTAGTAGTTGTGATATCACGGTCGTGGTGATAGCTTGAAAAATGTGTGTATCTAAATTGTATTATATCAAGTTTTAATCCTCCACAAAACCCTCCTACCTACCTATGTTCACCTATGTGGAGTTCGCCACTCTGCTAGTGGCACCGAGGAACGCACCGCCCTTCGTTGTTGTTTGAAAGTTGGTGCAGCAGACTGTTCGAAGGGGCGGAGTGCTCTCTTGCGAAAATGGGATCGTCTGGCACTTTTTGCAGTTCGACATCGAGGGCTCTCTTGAAGTTGTCTAACGAGACGCCCCTCATGTCTCTTACTTGACGCGGGAGTTTGTTGAAGAGACGTGGTCCTCTATGTGATAACCAACCCTCTCTCAGCGCTCCCATAGCACCCCGATTTTTCATCTTGGGGATATCGCATTCCCAACCTCTCCTATCACTGAATTTCATGACGAACGGGATATGTATTTAGTGTGTAGTGTCATATTTAATAGTTGCATAAAAATGTGAATTAACTACTGCATAGCAAGGACCTCTCCTAATGCAGTAATACTATTTTTACTTTCATAAAAAGAATCTCACAGAGGAACGAAACCTTTAGCAGGTTACTGTACCATTATCTATAATTTGCGTGTGGGTATTTATTATCAGTTTATAAATTACACACTCTAATATATCATGTCAGGGCTTATAAATTACACAGTCTAATCTCTCATACCAGGTCTCATAAATTACACACTCTAATCTCTCATACCAGGGCTTAAGTGCGTGCCAAAACAGCGCTATATAGATCACGTTCAGCCCATTTCTCGCTCATTTCCACCCCTGCCCTCTTTTTTTGTAACGGCCCCAGAACCGATCTTTCTCTCGTTTCGGACCTTAATTAGCCGGATTATGAGGCTACAAAGCCGGAACAGAGTAGGGGTCCTGGGGGGGGGGGGGGTTGTTGGTCGGTGGTTATGCTTATTTAGGGAACCATTTGGTGGACAGCCAGAGTGGTTTGGTATTAGGATGATACTTTGTTTTTCTTTTCTTTTCTTTTTTCTTTTCTTTTCTTTTTTACGGAGGATTGGATGATTGAGATGGTGTGATTGTTGGTTGTTGACTTTCTCTTTTAATTTGTCATATTATCTCTTGGTCTGTATGTCGGCGTCTGTTTGACTGTCTCTGTCTGTATAGAGGTAGCTGGAGCAATATATATATATATATATATATATATATTGTATATATATATATATATACAATACGGTCCGGTCCGGACCGGACCGGACCGGACCGGACCGGACCTACCTTATCACCTTAACTCAAGAAAGTCTCAAATCCCGTGGCTATCCATTTTACCCGATATATACCTTACCTAGTGGTTACCTAGTGGAGGTTTGCCGTCCGTCAGCGGCCTTGGCGAGACCTGATCCCCCCGAGTCTATTTGCTGCCGGTGCTTTGATGAACCAGACTATTCGAGGGAGAAGCTCTTTTCTCCGTGAAAGAAGGGTGATCTGGCACCGTTTTGAGATGATTGTCCTGGGATATTTACCACCGTTTTGAGATGATAGTCCTAGGATATTTACCACCGTTTTGAGATGATTGTCCTAGGATATTTACCACCGTTTTGAGATGATTGTCCTAGGATATTTACCATCGTTTTGAGATGATTGTCTTAGGATATTTACCATCGTTTTGAGATGATTGTCCTAGGATATTTACCACCGTTTTGAGATGATTGTCCTAGGATATTTACCACCGTTTTGAGATGATTGTCCTAGGATATTTACCATCGTTTGAGATGATTGTCCTAGGATATTTACCACCGTTTTAAGATGATTGTCCTAGGATATTTACCATCGTTTTGAGATGATTGTCCTAGGATATTTACCACCGTTTTGAGATGATTGTCCTAGGATATTTACCATCGTTTTGAGATGATTGTCCAAGGATATTTACCATCGTTTTGAGATGATTGTCCAAGGATATTTACCACCGTTTTGAGATGATTGTCCAAGGATATTTACCATCGTTTTGAGATGATTGTCCTAGGATATTTATCACCGTTTATAGATGATTGTCCTAGGATATTTACCATCGTTTTGAGATGATAGTCCAAGGATATTTACCACCGTTTTGAGATGATTGTCCAAGGATATTTACCATCGTTTTGAGATGTATTTAGTGTGTAGTGTCATATTTAATAGTTGCATAAAAATGTGAATTAACTACTGCATAGCAAGGACCTCTCCTAATGCAGTAATACTATTTTTACTTTCATAAAAAGAATCTCACAGAGGAACGAAACCTTTAGCAGGTTACTGTACCATTATCTATAATTTGCGTGTGGGTATTTATTATCAGTTTATAAATTACACACTCTAATATATCATGTCAGGGCTTATAAATTACACAGTCTAATCTCTCATACCAGGTCTCATAAATTACACACTCTAATCTCTCATACCAGGGCTTAAGTGCGTGCCAAAACAGAGCTATATAGATCACGTTCAGCCCATTTCTCGCTCATTTCCACCCCTGCCCTCTTTTTTTGTAACGGCCCCAGAACCGATCTTTCTCTCGTTTCGGACCTTAATTAGCCGGATTATGAGGCTACAAAGCCGGAACAGAGTAGGGGTCCTGGGGGGGGGGTTGGTCGGTGGTTATGCTTATTTAGGGAACCATTTGGTGGACAGCCAGAGTGGTTTGGTATTAGGATGATACTTTGTTTTTCTTTTCTTTTCTTTTTTCTTTTCTTTTCTTTTTTACGGAGGATTGGATGATTGAGATGGTGTGATTGTTGGTTGTTGACTTTCTCTTTTAATTTGTCATATTATCTCTTGGTCTGTATGTCGGCGTCTGTTTGACTGTCTCTGTCTGTATAGAGGTAGCTGGAGCAATATATATATATATATATATATATATATATTGTATATATATATATATATATACAATACGGTCCGGTCCGGACCGGACCGGACCGGACCGGACCGGACCTACCTTATCACCTTAACTCAAGAAAGTCTCAAATCCCGTGGCTATCCATTTTACCCGATATATACCTTACCTAGTGGTTACCTAGTGGAGGTTTGCCGTCCGTCAGCGGCCTTGGCGAGACCTGATCCCCCCGAGTCTATTTGCTGCCGGTGCTTTGATGAACCAGACTATTCGAGGGAGAAGCTCTTTTCTCCGTGAAAGAAGGGTGATCTGGCACCGTTTTGAGATGATTGTCCTGGGATATTTACCACCGTTTTGAGATGATAGTCCTAGGATATTTACCACCGTTTTGAGATGATTGTCCTAGGATATTTACCACCGTTTTGAGATGATTGTCCTAGGATATTTACCATCGTTTTGAGATGATTGTCTTAGGATATTTACCATCGTTTTGAGATGATTGTCCTAGGATATTTACCACCGTTTTGAGATGATTGTCCTAGGATATTTACCACCGTTTTGAGATGATTGTCCTAGGATATTTACCATCGTTTTGAGATGATTGTCCTAGGATATTTACCACCGTTTTAAGATGATTGTCCTAGGATATTTACCATCGTTTTGAGATGATTGTCCTAGGATATTTACCACCGTTTTGAGATGATTGTCCTAGGATATTTACCATCGTTTTGAGATGATTGTCCAAGGATATTTACCATCGTTTTGAGATGATTGTCCAAGGATATTTACCACCGTTTTGAGATGATTGTCCAAGGATATTTACCATCGTTTTGAGATGATTGTCCTAGGATATTTATCACCGTTTATAGATGATTGTCCTAGGATATTTACCATCGTTTTGAGATGATAGTCCAAGGATATTTACCACCGTTTTGAGATGATTGTCCAAGGATATTTACCATCGTTTTGAGATGTATTTAGTGTGTAGTGTCATATTTAATAGTTGCATAAAAATGTGAATTAACTACTGCATAGCAAGGACCTCTCCTAATGCAGTAATACTATTTTTACTTTCATAAAAAGAATCTCACAGAGGAACGAAACCTTTAGCAGGTTACTGTACCATTATCTATAATTTGCGTGTGGGTATTTATTATCAGTTTATAAATTACACACTCTAATATATCATGTCAGGGCTTATAAATTACACAGTCTAATCTCTCATACCAGGTCTCATAAATTACACACTCTAATCTCTCATACCAGGGCTTAAGTGCGTGCCAAAACAGCGCTATATAGATCACGTTCAGCCCATTTCTCGCTCATTTCCACCCCTGCCCTCTTTTTTTGTAACGGCCCCAGAACCGATCTTTCTCTCGTTTCGGACCTTAATTAGCCGGATTATGAGGCTACAAAGCCGGAACAGAGTAGGGGTCCTGGGGGGGGGGGGGGGGGGGGGGGGGGGGGGGGGTGGGTTGGTCGGTGGTTATGCTTATTTAGGGAACCATTTGGTGGACAGCCAGAGTGGTTTGGTATTAGGATGATACTTTGTTTTTCTTTTCTTTTCTTTTTTCTTTTCTTTTTTACGGAGGATTGGATGATTGAGATGGTGTGATTGTTGGTTGTTGACTTTCTCTTTTAATTTGTCATATTATCTCTTGGTCTGTATGTCGGCGTCTGTTTGACTGTCTCTGTCTGTATAGAGGTAGCTGGAGCAATATATATATATATATATATATATATATATATATATATATATATATATATATATATATATATATATATATATATATATATATATATATATATATATATATACACCCAATGACGCCATCGTATGAAAGGTGTTACATTCAGAATCTGGCACACGCGATTTGCCGAAAAAAAGCAAAAATGTCATAAGTGATTTGATTTGCCTGAGAAGTTGGCTATGTGACTCCCTCTTAAAGCCTCCTTTTTTGTATGAAATACACATAAAAACGAGAAGGATGTTTTTAAATTATTTTGTTTTGGAAACTGCCATGGCTAACCACCGCGCCTGCCATTGGTAATGGTGGGTAGATTTAGGAGAGAGAGAGAGACCGACCGACCCGACCGGACCGGACCGGACCGGACCGGACCGGACCGGACCGGACCGGACCGGACCGGACCGGACCGGACCGGACCTACCTTCCTTATCACCTTAACTCAAGAAAGTCTCAAATCCCGTGGCTATCCATTTTACCCGATATACTGTATACCTTACCTAGTGGTTACCTAGTGGAGGTTTGCCGTCCGTCAGCGGCCTTGGCGAGACCTGATCCCCCCGAGTCTATTTGCTGCCGGTGCTTTGATGAACCAGACTATTCGAGGGAGAAGCTCTTTCCTCCGTGAAAGAAGGGTGATCTGGCACCGTTTTGAGATGATTGTCCTGGGATATTTACCACCGTTTTGAGATGATAGTCCTAGGATATTTACCACCGTTTTGAGATGATTGTCCTAGGATATTTACCACCGTTTTGAGATGATTGTCCTAGGATATTTACCATCGTTTTGAGATGATTGTCTTAGGATATTTACCATCGTTTTGAGATGATTGTCGTAGGATATTTACCACCGTTTTGAGATGATTGTCCTAGGATATTTACCATCGTTTTGAGATGATTGTCCTAGGATATTTACCACCGTTTTAAGATGATTGTCCTAGGATATTTACCATCGTTTTGAGATGATTGTCCTAGGATATTTACCACCGTTTTGAGATGATTGTCCTAGGATATTTACCATCGTTTTGAGATGATTGTCCAAGGATATTTACCATCGTTTTGAGATGATTGTCCAAGGATATTTACCACCGTTTTGAGATGATTGTCCAAGGATATTTACCATCGTTTTGAGATGATTGTCCTAGGATATTTATCACCGTTTATAGATGATTGTCCTAGGATATTTACCATCGTTTTGAGATGATAGTCCAAGGATATTTACCACCGTTTTGAGATGATTGTCCAAGGATATTTACCATCGTTTTGAGATGATTGTTCCAGGATATTTACCACCGTTTTGAGATGATTGTCCAAGGATATTTATCACCGTTTTGAGAGGATTGTCCTAGGATATTTACCATCGTTTTGAGATGATTGTCCTAGGATATTTATCACCGTTTTGAGATGATAGTCCTAGGATATTTACCACCGTTTTGAGATGATAGTCCTAGGATATTTATCACCGTTTTGAGATGATAGTCCTAGGATATTTACCACCGTTTTGAGATGATAGTCCTAGGATATTTACCATCGTTTTGAGATGATAGTCCTAGGATATTTATCACCGTTTTGAGAGGATAGTCCTAGGATATTTACCACCGTTTTGAGATGATAGTCCTAGGATATTTATCACCGTTTTGAGATGATAGTCCTAGGATATTTACCACCGTTTTGAGATGATAGTCCTAGGATATTTACCATAGTTTTGAGATGATAGTCCCAGGATATTTACCACCGTTTTGAGAGGATTGTCCTAGGATATTTACCATCGTTTTGAGATGATTTTCCAAGGCTACATTGAAGACTTTCGGTGCACATCTATCAGGTTTTTCACGTTCTCTAACAATTTGTTAAAGAGACCAGAACCCTTTTTGTCAACCTGGAGTCCCTTTGTGAGTCAGTGTTGGTATAGACAGATTTGATCCTATGGTGTTGGTTGAGTGACTCGAGATGGAGGGCTGCACTAACAAGACGGGGAGAGGGGGAGAGAGAGAGAGAGAGAGAGAGAGAGAGAGAGAGAGAGAGAGAGAGAGAGAGAGAGAGAGAGAGAGAGAGAGATGTTCCTATAATATGGCAACAGGCAGTAGGATGGCAACACTTGTTGTATTTATATGCTAGTTAGCAACTCACAGATGATTTAGGACGGGTATTTAAGCCTCACTCTCCCCCTGTGTTCTTGTATTACCCTGAAGATGTCTTGAGAGAATAGACTAAAGCTTGGTGTTCCATCGTTTCAATTTTCCTAGCGAGTTTTACTACATATACTGTATATATATATATATATATATATATATATATATATATATATATATATATATATATATATATACCAGTATATATATACCGTATATATATATTTTTTTTTCCTATATTCCAACTACTCCCTCTCGGGCATAGGCTGATAGCCTTTACACTCTACCGCTGAACACGGTGAGGCCCGTGAGGTCTTGTTCCAGTCTAGGGAGTGAGACATGCGAAGCACCTATTCACGGCGCGAACCCAACTCCATCTCTGAAGCTGCTTCGCCTCTGTGCTTCACAGTCTCACTCCCCAGGCTCGGACCCTCACTCTCAGAACGCCACCTATTGAGCAATTAACTCACTAGGCATTGCCCCCCTGTAGCATATTTTGAATATGGGAATATTCATACAGTGCTATTTAATCAGGGAACAATGAGGGTATTTTGTTTTGGCATTTCGGTGTGCTGTGGTAATGCACTGAAACTAGGTACAGCACAAATTCCATCCCAATAATATCTTCCTATTGACATATTGGGATTCGAACCCGGGTCCATTGGATTACCAGTCCAGTGGCAAGACCACTCTGCCACACCTCCCCTATATATATATATATATATATATATATATATATATATTTATATATAGGCCTATATAATTATATATTTTTTTTTAGAGTGGCTCTATCAATAGAACTCCGGGGGGAGAATCGGTCATGAGTTGTTTCTTGGTATAATAAACTTGGTCCATTATCGGTTGGCGAATAATGAGGTAAGTTAGGTCATTACCACGATTGGGTCACAGGGTCGGCACCGACACGGATTGTGGTGGGTCTGTGTAGGTTTGGGGGTGCGCTGGAAGGAAGTTGGAGCCGTAAACATCGAAACTTACCAGAAATATCACGTGATGCGAGTTTGTGATGGATAATAAGTGGATTGAATTTGGTTTACCGAACTTACATATACTGTACACCACAACCGTATTTTAGTTGGTCATTCTGCTAAATATCGATGTTTACATCTACAACTTCCATTATTATAGCATAAGTATAGTAGTCAATTGACCACTTGCGAGTTTCGTTCTATAAGGCAGTTGGAGCTGTAGACATTGATATTTAGCAGAATTATTAGATAGAATATGGTTATGGTACATTTATAATACATATATCCTAATTCTTCATACTATTTATCCATCAGAAACCTACACTAGTATTGCATTTCTGTTTAATAGCGATGTTTACGGCTCTAACTTTCTTATAGCCTGAAACTCGCAAGTGGTCAATTGCGTAACGAAGCGCCGAATAAGGGACCTGATTCAAGTATTTAATTAAAATCATCCATGGCCTTAACAGAGTAGATGCCTGTAAGATGGTGGCGGATTGGGTTGCGGCCGTTTAGGAATAAACCCGTTTTGACATCCCCCCCCCCCCTCAGCGTGTAATGTGATTTACATTATATTATTATACAGTATATATATATGCAGATAGGGGTAGAGGGAGTAAGGAAGGAAGGAAGGAAGGAAGGAAGGAAGGAATGAATGAATATAGGTAGGTAGGTAGGTATGTGGGTAGGTAGGTAGGTAGGTGGGTAGGTAGGTAGATAGGTAGGCAGATAGATAGGTAGGCAGGTAGAAAGGAAGGTATGTAGGCAGGCAGGCAGATAGTTTGGTACCGGCACGTAGGTAGGAAGGAAGGCAGGTAGGTTGGTAGGTAGGTAGGCAGGTAGGTAGGTAGGAAGGAAGTCAGGTAGGTAGGTAGGTAGGTAGGTAAGCAGGCAGGTAAACAAACAGACCAGGTGAACATATTAGAGTATAAACCCTGTACGCCCCCCCCCCCCCCTCTCCCATATTTCCATTTTATTACGCTCCCCGCTGACGGTCAGACGTGTCGGGCCGTTATAGTTACGGCCGCTAGAGTTAGGCTTTACTCTCTAGCACATTTTAAGCTGGACTAAAGAATTATATACCGCTACTTACTTTATATTCGAAACACAAAATATAATGTTTGAAATCATTGTATATTGCATCTGATTTTATATATTCATAGTATCACCAACCCACCAATTAACTTACATATAAACCTAATTGATTAAATCATTTAAATTAATGACTATATGTGGTACTCCAAGGGTTCGAACCTAGAATACTCGCACATAAATTCCGCGCACAAGACAGTTATAATTTTATCATTATCTTATATATACTGTATATATATATATATATATATATATATATATATATATATATATATATATATATATATATATATATATATATATAGAGAGAGAGAGAGAGAGAGAGAGAGAGAGAGAGAGAGATTAGATAGATAGATAGATATGTATGTGCAGAATATCTCACAATTACTCGTGAATTACATGAATTAGTCCTAGGACCCATGTTTCAGTGTACACTCTATGCTTGTCAAGAGGAAAATTAATCTAAATCAATTCGCCGCGAGTTCCGTGGGATTACTGTTCGATTACGGCTATGTCATTCTAATCAGGCTGATATTGCGTAGATTGATTAAGGTTAGCCTTTTTCATGGTGGGCGCTACATGTCCTCCTTTCCTCTCAATATTGTCCATGAATCTGGGTTGGCTATGGACTAATGCTTATATGTCTCAGGTTGAAGACTAAGATGCGGTGATGGACTATGTTAATATTTCTCTCGTTGATGACTAAGATGCGGTGATTGACTATGTTAACATTTCTCTCGTTGATGACTAAGATGCGGTGATGGACTATGTTAATATTTCTCTCGTTGATAACTAACATGCGGTGATGGACTATGTTAATATTTATCTCGTTGATGACTAACATGCGGTGATGGACTATGTTAATATTTCTCTCGTTGATAACTAACATGCGGTGATGGACTATGTTAATATTTATCTCGTTGATGACTAAGATGCGGTGATGGACTATGTTAATATTTATCTCGTTGAAGACTAACATGCGGTGATGGACTATGTTAATATTTCTCTCGTTGATAACTAACATGCGGTGATGGACTATTTTAATATTTCTCTCGTTGATAACTAACATGCGGTGATGGACTATGTTAATATTTATCTCGTTGAAGACTAACATGCGGTGATGGACTATGTTAATATTTCTCTCGTTGATAACTAACATGTGGTGATGGACTATGTTAATATTTCTCTCGTTGATAACTAACATGCGGTGATGGACTATGTTAATATTTATCTCGTTGAAGACTAACATGCGGTGATGGACTATGTTAATATTTCTCTTGTTGATAACTAACATGCGGTGATGGACTATGTTAATATTTCTCTCGTTGATAACTAACATGCGGTGATGGACTATGTTAATATTTATCTCGTTGAAGATTAAGTTGCGGTGATGGACTATGTTAATATTTATCTCGTTGATGACTAAGATGCGGTGATGGACTATGTTAATATTTATCTCGTTGAAGATTAAGTTGCGGTGATAGACTATGTTAATATTTATCTCGTTGATAACTAACATGCGGTGATGGACTAATGTTTATATTTGTTCTCGAATCTGTGTTGGCTATGGACTAATTTATCGTTTTCTTTCTTTGCAGGCTAATATATACGATGGTGGACTAATATTTTTCATGAATCTGTGTTGGCTATGGACTAATGTATGGTTTCCTTTCTTTGCAGGCTAAGATGCGGTGAAGTCCGATATGGAGGGGGCCAAGGACAACAAACTACTGTCCATGCACAGACTCAGTCCCACACCCTTCTCTTCAGGTATGTGTTTTGTAGTTGTTGTAGTTTTGTAGTTTCACCTGCTATGAGTCAAAGCTTGCACTGTATGAGAGGGATTTGTGTATCAATGTGTGTGTGTGCGTGTGTGTGTGTGTGTGTGTGTGTGTGTGTGTGTGTGTGTGTGTGTGTGTGTGTGTGTGTGTGTGTGTGTGTGAATGAGAGAGAGAGAGTGAGTGTTTGTGACAGTTTGTTGTGAGTGCAATCGTATGTCACGATGTAAACGAACTTAAAAGGTGTGTATATTTGTAGGTATTCTGGTAAGAGTGTGTGTGTGTGTGTGTGTGTGCAATTATATACGTCACAAAGTAAACGAACTTATAAAGCGATGGTGTGTTCCTTCACCTTCAAAATTCATAGACAGCCTTGCAACATTACTATACCCGTTTTCTACGTCCTGGTCGCGTCACACAGAAAACAGTAATATTTAAGGGGAAACTTAGGGCCCACTGCTGAGAATATCACAACACTCACAGACCGTAGTATTTGTGTTTAATTGTTTATATACACAACACTCACATACCCACACACTTATGGCCACGATTACTATCCATTTATTGAATACTCTGTGTATAAGTGTGTGTGTATGTGAGTGTTGTGTATTGAACCTTTAACTGTCTTCATGGAGTAATGGTTAGAGTTTTATCAATTTTGTATGTGGTATCCCAGGTTCGAATCCCGGGAGGATCACATGTTTTCATTAATTTCATTTAAGGGTGTTTGCTGTTAGTAGTGAAATTAATTAACTGAGATTATTCCTTATAGCTCGACACTCGCAAGTGGTCAGTTATTCATAACCTTGTCAGCATACACTGGAAGTAATCAAAGATGCACAAAGGTTATGAAAAAGGTACATCAAATCATTGATTATATTGATAGTAATATGCCTTTATATCCTTGTATTATATGGATTGATTACCATCAAATATACCTTTAATTTGGTAGAATATTATGGACATTAAACAGGTATGGAAAAGGTACACACTATCATTGAGTATATTGACAGTGATATACCTTTCTATCTTTGTATTCGATGGATTTATTACTACCCATATTTAAAATGGTAGATATTATGGATATTTAAAAGGGTAAGAAAAGGGTACAACAAATAATTTGGTATATTGATAGTGATTTACCTTCCTATCCTTGTATTAGGTGGATATATTACCATCGATATACCTTTAAATTGGTAGATTATTATGGACCCTTTGTCATACCCATAATTTCTTTCAGTGTACTTTTAAGGGGAGAATTGAATATATATATATATATATATATATATATATATATATATATATATATATATATAACTATATGTAAGTGTATGTCTATGTAGGTAAATGTGTGTATATGTTAATGCAAGTGTGTGTAAATGTTAGTGTGTGTGTACAGTATATGTGTTACTCAGTTACTTGTTCGTCAAGGGGAATCCACGCAATGCGAGCTAAGCTCATTATTATCGCGCCTCCTTAACTGGGAATGTATTGCGTGAAATGCATGTTAAGTGTTTTATGTACTGTTGGAATGGCTGTGGATGTGTGTGTAGTCTGTATTTAGCCAATTGGCGACATCGGAAACGAAGGCTTAGGGTGGATCTGTATGGTACCATTCTCACTATAGACGGTACCGTCTCGCCCGAAGGCTTAGGTAGCCATCAGCTTAGGTGAACCATATGATACCCATCTCGCCTTGTACCATTTTTGCCAACCCCAGATGGGACGTCACAACGTCGTCCACTTATTCCAGGTACCTATTTACAGCTAGGTGAACTGAGGCTAATACATGAAAGGAGACAAGCCCAATTTGTCTCCGCCCGGCCGGGGATTGAACCCCCGACCCCTCGTGTGTGAGACGAGAGCTCTACCTACTAGGCTATGGGCTGTGTGTGTGTGTGTGTGTGTGTATATGTGTGTATATGTGAGTGTAAGTGTGTGTAGTTGTGAATGTGTGTGCATATGTGACTAAGTGTGTGTCTATGTGTAAATAAGTGTATTTTCGAATGTAAGTGTGCGTATACAGTGTGTGAGTGTGTGTGTATATGTGAATATAAGTGTGTGTGTATATATGTAAATGTATATATCTAATGACAGCCAGAATATACTGTACTGTCAAAGCGCCTTATGATCCTCAAAGGGTTATTTGTTTCTGTTGGTCATTAAAGGTAGACGATCAATTACCCTTCATTCACCCTTCATTCATTCACCCTTCATTCTTTCACCCTTCATGCATTCACCCTCCATTCATTCACCCTCCATTCGTTCACCCTTAATTCATTCACCCTCCATTCATTCACCCTCCATTCGTTCACCCTTCATTCGTTCACCCTTCATTCATTCACCCTTCATTCATTCACCCTTCATTCATTCACCCTTCATTCATTCAATCTCCATTCGTTCACCCTTCATTAATTAACCCTTTATTCATTCACCCTTCATTCATTCACCCTCCATTCGTTCACCCTCCATTCATTCAATCTCCATTCATTCACCCTTCATTCATTCACCCTCCATTCATTCACCCTCCATTCATCCACCCTTCATGCATTCACCCTCCGTTCATTCACCCTTCATTTATTCACCCTCCATTCATTAACTTTCCATTAATTCACCCTCCATTCATTCACCCGTCATTTATTCACCCTCCACTCATTAACTTTCCATTCATTCACCCTCCATTCATTCACCCTCCGTTCATGTCATTTATTCACCCTCCATTCATTAACTCTCCATTAATTCCCCTTTTATTCATTCACCCTCCATTCATTCACCCTCCATTCATTCACCCTTCATTCATTCACCCTTCATTAATTCACCCTTCATTCATTCACCCTTCATTAAAAGTCAGTACACTATGGGGAAAGGTGTTACGGACGGATTGTACAGGTATATTAGTATGTGTGTGTGTGTTACTCAGTTACTTGTTCGTCAAGGGGAATCCACGCAATGCGAGCTAAGCTCATTATTATCGCGCCTCCTTAACTGGGAATGTATTGCGTGAAATGCATTTTAAGTGTTTTATGTACTGATGGAATGGCTGTGGATGTGTTTGTAGTCTGTATTTAGCCAATTGGCGACATCGGAAACGAAGGCTTAGGGTGGATCTGTATGGTACCATTCTCACTATAGACGGTACCGTCTCGCCCGAAGGCTTAGGTAGCCATCAGCTTAGATGAACCATATGATACCCATCTCGCCTTGTACCATTTTTGCCAACCCCAGATGGGACGTCACAACGTCGTCCACTTATTCCAGGTACCTATTTACAGCTAGGTGAACTGAGGCTAACACATGAAAGGAGACAAGCCCAATTTGTCTCCGCCCGGCCAGGGATTGAACCCCGACCCCTCGTGTGTGAGACGAGAGCTCTACCTACTAGGCTACGGGCTGTGTGTGTGTGTGTGTGTGTGTGTGTGTGTGTGTGTGTGTGTGTGTGTGTGTGTGTGTGTGTGTGTATTACTGCGCTAATATATGTGTGCATGTGTATTCGTGTTTAGTTTACAGGTATGTGTGTGTGTGCTAGTGTTGCGTGTTTCTTTTAATAATGGAAGGATGGAAGTTTTTTTCCTAAGCTCAATATAATCGTCTAATGGTAGGTAGAATAAAAGGAGGAATGGTGTATCGTTGAGGCAGAAATAATATATACCGGGTATATATATATATATATATATATATATATATATATATATATATATATATATATAATATATATACTGTTATACACACCGTATATATTCATTTGTTTATATTTATTTTCTTTTATTCTTATGTAATTTGTTTACTGCGCGTTTCCATATCAGTGAACATAATAAACGTTAATTATACATGCTACTTCCTTCCTTACAGACGAAGGGGCCGAGAGTGGCGACGACAGCGAGGAGGACATCGTGACTAACTACCTGGCGGGATCACCTGCTGGGGGTGTCACACGAGAGGGGCCTTCCACCACTATCCCCACCAACACTACCCCTACCACCACCACCACCTCTAATAACCCCCTCCACCACCACCACTACCACCACCACCACGGCCACCGGATGATGCAGAAGCAGCAGAAAGTAACCCAGCAGGGATCGGGAAGACCCTTGTCCAACCAGGGGGCCGCCAGAACCATGCAGCAGCCGACAGTGCCCCAGGTGGCGGCCTCTGTACAGCCCGCCCACGCCCACGGCCCACCCAGGAGGCTAGTGCGCATGGCCGAAATACCCACCATGGATTCTATCACGGCGGAGAGCTATGGTATGGGCGTGGGTGTGCCGCCACCAGACGCTTTTATACCCTCCATACCCACCATCAGTATTACACCACATTCGCCCATCGCGCACAAGCCCTTCACTGTTCTGGGTGAGTACCCCCTCTGATGTTGTTTATTACCATTACTATATATTTATTTATTCATATATATATATATATATATATATATATATATATATATATATATATATATATATATATACATATATATATATATATATATATCTATATTAGGCCTATATATATATATTTTTTTTTTTTTTTTTTTTTTTTTTTTTTTTTTTGAAAGGAGGCCAAAGTCACTCAACCGGAAGACTCTGGAAGTCTTTAAAGTTTTGACCACTCGCTTGAATCGTAAAGTCTGCGTGGTCAGTGTATATATGTAAATCTATGCAAGTCTTTCTCAGTCTATCTTTCCCATATCCTACGACTTAAACTCCTTCAAATTCCTTGTGTCCAGGTATTTTAACTCCAGCATACATTGCTTACGCAGCCTTAATTACTCACATTAAATTACCCCTGGGCATCCACCAGCAACTATTACCAGTATTAAATTTGTATATGCATATTTAGTTAATATTATATGCTCCTATTATTTACTCACTACCATAGATATATAATCATATATAATTACATTTAACCAACTATAAACTACACCAACTTTATCTCCTTATTACATAATATATAATTATAACTTTAACTCATATTGTTTACACATGACTAATCATAACATCTGTTGTAAAAAAATTTACCCACCCGGACTACACAACATCTTAAGAATGTGTTATTCTGCAAACCAAAACCCTAAACACTGAACTATACAACATCTCAAGAATGTGCAAAGGGGTACAAAGGAAATCAAGCAACAACAGGTCCAGCGCCCCTCAAGGCTGCTTGACCTCCAACACACTGATGGTCAAGTGTCCAAACAGTAGTTTAGAGTGGGTAAGGGACAAATGGACAGGGAAGACTGCCCTGGGACAAGTGTCCGTGGCAGAATTAAGAGATGTTAGTAGGGGACAGTTGTTAGTAATACAATGAAGGAAAAACAAAATTCTGTATTAATTTACAAATGCAGTCAGTCGTGGATTTAAGGCTAGGTGTTAAGGGTGTTAAGGCATGGTATTTTTTCTGCAACCCCAAAACGCAAATCCTGATTCAGCACCCATATTCCGCTTTTTTCTATCTCTACCTGACACGTGACCAATATTGCCTATATATTGAGGTAGAGTCCACCAGGACGGCAGAACAGTGCCTCCAGTCCCTTGTTAGGAAAAAGGTATTGGGTATTATTTGATATTGCTGTTACTTTACCGAGCCAAGGTAGCTGCTATCAGTTCAGTTGTGCAGCTTAGTCGAACAACTATGATGTCGTGTATTCTATTTATTGTTGTCATTCTCCATTTGAACTGCTATTTCCTAGTTTATTCGAACAACTATGACCTTACGGATGGCGTATGTTTTATTTATTATCATTCTCCAATTGAACTGCTATTTCCTGTTCGATTTCCTAGTTTATTCGAACAACTATGACCTTACGGATGGCGTATGTTTTATTTATTGTTATCATTCTCCAATTGGACTGCTATTTCCTGGTTCGATTTCGTAAGTGAGCATTGCGAAAACGCCAGTGAGATCATCCCCGGAGTTTAATGGACGGCTTTAAGGGGGAGGTCGTTGCTTTTTCTGGACCCCTTCTCTCATGTTTAGCCCCATTTAGTTTTGAGATTTAAGAAGTTAGCTCCATTAGTTTGGCGATTTTATGACATGTCATTTAGATGTCGATTTTTTTTCCTGGCGAGTGATAGCGAGCCTGTAATTTAAGAGGAACCGGCCTTTGGCCGGGACATTTTTCTTTCGAAAAATGTACACATTTATCTCTAGAGGTTGTTTTTCAAAGCTTTAAGGAGGTCTAGCGAGGAAACTAAAACATAAATATACAGTATAAATAAATATATAGACCAAAAACTAACCCCCTAAAAGTAATATGCGAAACTGTAATTGCCGGATTAAGGAGCGGCCTTGTAGTTGATTGAAGAGTATTGTTACAAACTCTTGGTTGTCAAAGAGATTAATGTTAACAGTAGCACAACAGACGTATTGGGAGGTTTATTAATTGATTATTTTTAATAGTTTTTGCTAATTTCGAACAATGTATTAATATTTTGGACCCTTCATTAAAAACATGGCCTCCCTAGACACATTTAGAAAAAAAAAAAAAAAAAAAAAACCACACACACACACACACACACACACACACACACACTCTCTCTCCCTAGACCCCTTCAAGCTAAATCCGTACATTATTCGTCAGAAAAATTGTTTCTCCCAATTGGTAGCTTGCTATCGCTCGCCAAGAAATAAAATTGGTACCTGAGGGGGGGGGGGGGGGGACATCTTATAATAACTAAACTGGTGTCGTTTCAATGGACGGCTGTAAAGAATTTGGCGAAACTCTAATTGCCAGATCAAGGAGAAGACTTGTGGCTGGTTTAAGAGTAATGGAAAAACTCTTAATTGGTAGCTTTAGAGGCGAAAGGTGATTTAGGGGGAGCTATTAGGTTTTTCTGGACCCCCTTTTCCCTCATGATTAGCCCCATTAGTTATGAGAGTAGGAACAGCCCGTTCTTAACATTAATCCTCTATTACAAACCCCGGGATTCGAACTCGGGACACAACACCCAGAGCATAAGCATCTAACCCATTACACCACCAACACAGTTAAAGGTTAAGTACACTATACCGATTTAAGAAGTTCACCTCATTAGTTTGACGATTTTCAAACCTTTCGCTCCATATCGTTTCATTATTAAGACCTTTCGTACTCGCTATCGCTCTCCCCCCAAAAATAGACACCTGAATGGCACGAAAGGTCAAAATATAGACACATATATGAGACGAAAGGTCTCAAACTCGCCAAACAAACGGAACGAACGTCTTAAAATCTCAAAACTTATATGCTAAACATGAGGGAGAAGGGTGTCCAAAAACAAAAAGTGGCTACCTCCCCCTTAAAAACAGCCTTGGCCCTTTTCTCTCTCTGCCCCTTTTTAATGAAGGTGCGGTATTATGCCGAGGAACGGAAGGGCGTGATCGCTAATGACTCACTCTTCATTATCATCAAGAGGCTATGGTAGGTGAGAGAGGGGGTTTAGGTCTTTGGGGAGTAATTGGGTGTTTATATCGTGTTTTGTGTGTGTGTGTGTGGGTGTGGGTGTGGGTGTGGTTGTGTGTGTGTGTGTGTGTGTTTGTGAAATAGTAGTAGTAATAGTAATCGGTTTATTTCCAGTGTGTGTGTTTTTGTGTGTGGGTGTTTGTGTGTGTGTGCCGCTTCGTACCTTGCCGTTTCTACATTTCGTCTTTCTTTAAGGGGAGATGGGTCGTTTTTATTTGCTCATTTATGTATCTTGTTATTATTATATTTGTTTCCTCCCTAGACGTCTATCAAGCTTAAACAAAAATGCCTGAGATCCTCCTTCAAGATAAATTTGTACATTTTTCGATAGAAAAATATCCCGGCCGAAGGCCGGTTTTTCTTAAATTACAAGCTCGCTATCGCTCGCCAGGAAAATATCGACACCTAAATGACACGAAAAGTCTTAATATTGACAAATAAATGGGGCGAAAGGTTTTAAAATCGCCAATCTTATGAACCGAACGTCTTATAATCTCAAATCAAATGGGACTTAACACGAGGGAGAAAGGGGACCAGAAAAACGACCCATCTCCCCATAATTCTGGCTTATTAATATTATTAGACGATTGTATTCAGATTAGGAAGGGTGTTTGGCAGTCGGAGGGTTAATTAGGAAGCATATATGGGACTCGGAGGGTTAATTAGGAAGCATATATGGGACTCGGAGGGTTAATTAGGAAGGGTGTTTGGCACTCGGAGGGTTAATTAGGAAGCATATATGGGACTCGGAGGGTTAATTAGGAAGCATATATGGGACTCGGAGGGTTAATTAGGAAGGGTGTTTGGCAGTCGGAGGGTTAATTAGGAAGGGTGTTTGGCAGTCGGAGGGTTAATTAGGAAGGGTGTTTGGCAGTCACAGGGTTAATTGAGCTAGGCTTTACCATTTTGATGTTCGCAGGCTTATCCCTCAATATCTTCACCTTTTTAGACCCCCCATTACTGCCGTGTGATTGTAGGTTCATTAGTGTTATCATATAGTCTCATTTCGTTGTCAATATTAAGACCTTTTGTGCCCTTTAGGTGTCTACTTTTGTTTTCCTTGCGAGCGACAGCGAGCCTGTAATTGTGGAGGAACCGTAATTTGGCCGTGACATTTTTCTACCAAAAAATGTACAAATTAATCTCGGAAGGGGGATCTAATGAATATGTTTTAAGTTTGATGGAGGTCTAGGGAGGAAACTAAAACATATATGAATATATAAAGTATATACGGTATATAAATAGACCCCCCCCCCAAAAAAAAAAAGAATAACCACTGTCCCCTTAAGGGTGTGGTTATGCCTAGAAACGGTGGGTTGTGATCGCTAATGACTAACGCTTCATTATATTCAAGAGGCGAGAGAGAAGGAGACAGAGAGAGGGGTTTAGATCTTTTTGGGAGATGGCTTGCGGGTAGGGATCCGTAGTTTGAATAGGAAAAGTACGACGATATTCATTCTAGTATTATTATGAATATTTGTTTAATTGTGTCATTATTATTATTATTATTATTATTATTATTATTATTATTATTATTATTATTATTGTAGGTTTGTTTGGTGGTAAAGGTGTGTGGGTGTTCTGGGCTTGTATGTGTTTACAGTGTGGGTGTTTTATAATCAAAAGCTCTGTTTATTTACTGTAGGTAGTGTTTGTATCGGTTGAGCGTATTATAATTGGAGCACTTGTAGGAATTGATCAGTCTGCTCTAATTGGCGGGAGCATAAAAAACATATCACACGAGCGCTTGTCAGGGCAATTTTCAAGGAGCAAGGTTTGTATCGCATTATTCCACGGCATTTTCGCATTATTATCGGGAAGTTGACTGAAGGTAGATGATATTAAGAGACTGAAATAGTATGTTAATATAATTCAAAAGCTGCCAGACCACAGTTGCTCGAAAAATACCGGTAAAATCGTCCGTGTGACACCGCCTTAAATACCGGTACTCTCTCTAATCTTTGCTACCCTTGTGTTTGTGTGTTTTATTTTTATTTTTATTTTTATTTATTTATTTATTTATTTTTATTATGTGGCCATTGTCTTCCTCACCATCAATAAAACTGACAGCAATATATTCACTTTTCATTTAATTAACTGGTCCGTGGGAAGCGATTTGATGTTACACAGAATTTGGCGTTGTTTCAGGATATGCGTTCTGCGTATCTCGAAAGGTCATGGACTTTTTTGTAATGGCCTGTGTGTGGGGTTGATGGCCGATATCCTATTCCGAAGGGGAGATGGTTCATTTTTGGGCGATTTTTGTCATTAATTCATTATTTTTCTAGTGTCCTCCGTAGGCCTCCATCATGAAGGAATTTACAGGAATGACTGGAAAAAAGAAAGGAAAGAGAGAGAGAGAGAGAGAGAGAGAGAGAGAGAGAGAGAGAGAGAGAGAGAGAGGTGTGTGTGTGATGATGGGAGAAAGGACCTCTGTGTGACAATGGTGGGGGGGGGGGGGTTATTAGGAAGGGAAAGATCCGACATATGACGGTGACAGTGACAGCTCGTTACCGATTCCCGATACTTGATCTCTACCCCCCACCCCTGCACCAAACACACACACACACACACACACACACACACACACACACACACACACACACACACACACACACACACACACACACACACACACACACACACACACACACACACACACACACACACACACACACTACATTACCTGGCATACATCCACATTTTTTCTTGAGTTTATCTATTTTATCCTATCTATTTGCCTTACATACTTACTGTAACTATCTTCCTATCTATCTCACACACGAACTTTGTCTCAAGGAGGTTGTTAGTGGCCCTTATTTGATATGGTTTGTTGTCTTTAATACGGAGAGAGATTTACATACATACAACAGATTTACATAGATACACTGGCCACACAGATATTACGAGAGAGAGAGAGAGAGAGAGAGAGAGAGAGAGAGAGAGAGAGAGAGAGAGAGAGAGAGAGAGAGAGAGTGGGGGGTGGGGGGTGGAGAGGGAGAAAGAGAGAGATCCCTCTAACCTTTTTCACTTTCTTTACTCTCTACTGTTTATTGGCTTTCATAACACTACTATATTCGTTTTTAATCCTTTGAAGATTTTGATGCAGTTTGACCTTTTATTCTGGGTATCATTATACGGTTTTCTACAGCTTAGGAAGGGTCTGTGGGAATTATAGGAGTAAAGACTATTGCAATTAACCATCAAACTTCTATATACTCTTCCTAATCTGAATAAAATCGTCTAATAATAGCTAGGAAACAGAGAAGAAATGCGTCCTCGTATCTTCTAAGACGATTGATTTTTCAGTTCAAGGAAGGAATTATATTCACACACAGACACTCTCTCATTCGTGCACACAAACACACACCTCTCTCTCATTCTATCTTACACACACCTCTTCACTCACTCTGACACACACACTCATTCTTTCTTTCACACACACACACACACTCATTCTCTCTCATTCTTTCACACACACACACACACACACACTCATTCTCTCTCATTCACACTCACACACACACACTCGCTCTCTCTCTCTCGCTCGCTCACACACACTCTCTCTCTCTCTCTCTCTCTCTCTCTCTCTCTTTTGAGGAATTTCGATTTCGAAGGGTTTTCCTTCCAAATTAACACTCTTAGAAAACGAGTCCAATGGGTATTCATTGAGGCATATTATGTAATGAGAGGAAACAGAAAACGGTTGAGATGTAAATAAAGTCACCCACATACGAGGGAAGAAAAACATCTACAGTACGTATATTTAGTTAGTTATTTTGAGAGAGAGAGAGAGAGAGAGAGAGAGAGAGAGAGAGAGAGAGAGAGAGCGCTACACGCCACCATAGATCTAGGTTAATTAAGGAGATATAGTAGTAGTAGTGGTGGTGGTGGCTTTGGGCATTTTAGCCTAAGGGCGTGTTGACTCCGAGGGTGTACTTATATTACATGCCCGCTGGAGGTTAAGGGGCACTAATGAGAGAATGAGAGTGGGGGAGTGTGTATGGGTGTAACAGAGAGAGAGAGAGAGAGAGAGAGAGAGAGAGAGAGAGAGAGAGAGAGAGAGAGAGAGAGAGAGAGAGAGAGAGAGAGAGAGAGAGAGAGAGAGAGAGAGAGAGAGAGAGAGAAGGAGAGAGAGAGAGAGAGAAGGAGAGAGAGAGAGAGAGAGAAGGAGAGAGAGAGAGAGAGAGAGAGAGAGAGAGAGAGAGAGAGAGAGAGATTGTATTTATTGAAAATTAAACATAGATGATGATTTTGTACAATATAAGACATTTATTTTCACTTTGACCAGCTTCATAGGTATCATATTGTATAAATAAAGAGAGAGAGAGAGAGAGAGAGAGAGAGAGACAGAGAGAGAGAGAGAGAGAGAGAGAGCGAGTAATATGATGTTCTAGCACCTTTATATATAAGAAACAGAGCGAGAAATATCCAATCCCGCCATCATGTTCCAATCACCCGCGTCATCACTAGCAGATCTGGGGCAGATTTTTTTTGTTTTTATCACTGGTATTTTTTTTTTTTATCACTAGTATTTTTTATTTATTTATTCTGTTTTCTTATTGGTTGGGTTACTAATTGTTTTTATTTTTATTATTTGAGAGATGTATCACTAAACGAACTTATGCCACCCATAACGAGGGGCGTCGCGCTCCTTGGTGCCGCTAGAAGAGCGGCGAACACATCAAAAGGTATCAAAAGGTAAGGTATGCAGCTTAGGAAGGATTTTTGGGAATTTAAAGGGTAAAGACGACTTCATTCAACCTTTTTATATCCATATATATATCCTTCCTAATCTGAATAAAATGGTCTAATAATAGCCAGAAAATTTAGATTAAAAGCGTCCTCGTATCCTTAAGGGGGATGGGCGTACTTATTTGCTCGTTTATGTATCTTTTTATGATTTTGTTTAGTTTCCTCCTTAAACTTCTATCAAGCTTAAATGCCAAGACCCTGCTTCAAGATAGATTTTCTAATTTTTCGATAAGAAAAAAAATCACGGCCGAAGGCCGGTTCCTCTTAAATTACAGGCTCGCTATCGTTCGCCAGGAAAAAATCGACACCTTAATGACACGAAAAGTCCTAATATTGACAAAGAAATGGGCAAAAGATCTTAAAATCGACAAACTAATGGGCCGAACGTCTTAAAATCTAAAAACTAATGGGGCTAAACATGAGGGAGAAGGGGAACCAGAAAAACGATCCATCTCCCCTTACCGTGTTATTCGGGTTTTCAATAGTTTCAGCCAATGTATTCCATGTGTTCTTTATCACACTGGTACTTATGATAAATTAAGCAACGCCCCGTTCTTAACGTTAATCCTCTAGTACAAACCCCAATGCACTAGAATAAACTAATGAAAGCATATGATCCTCCCGTGATTCGAACTCGGGACACCACACCCAGAACATAAGCATCTAAGCCTTTACACCACCAACACAGTTAAAGGTTAAGTAGGTTGATGCCAAATAATTGTGGTTATTGTTTATCCTCCCTAGTGGTAACATTGTATTTAATGGTCGTGTGTTTTATGTTGTAGTTTGTTTTATCATATAATTTGGTGATGGGTACTATAAACTGTCAATTAAGGCCAATAATCTTGACCACTAACCCCAGTAACTAAAAAACGACTCGAGTAATGGAACTAATATTTCTACCAGTTGGGAGGAGTCTGCCAGGGAGTAGGTGTGGGAATATACAGTCCATTTGCTTTAGCCCTGTTTTAGTTACAGGAGTTAGGCGTCACGATCTCTGGCCTACTTACATTGCATGGACTATAGTTAGGTCATACGGCAAATGTTGGTATGTGCGATGTAATTGAGTTATTCTGCATATTATCATTCTGTATGACAAGACTGTGTACAATTGGTCAGGGTGAGTCTCTTAACCTTAAAGGCCAGGCGAGTGAGCGAGAGAGAGAGAGAGAGAGAGAGAGAGAGAGAGAGAGAGAGAGAGAGAGAGAGATGTGCGTGTGTATATATATGTGTGTGTGTGTGTGTTACTCAGTTACTCAGTTACTCAGTTACTTGTTCGTCAAGGGGAATCCACGCAATGCGAGCTAAGCTCATTATTATCGCGCCTCCTTAAACTGGGAATGTATTGCGTGAAATGCATGTTAAGTGTTTTATGTACTGTTGGAATGGCTGTGGATGTGTGTGTAGTCTGTATTTAGCCAATTGGCGACATCGGAAACGAAGGCTTAGGGTGGATCTGTATGGTACCATTCTCACTATAGACGGTACCGTCTCGCCCGAAGGCTTAGGTAGCCATCAGCTTAGGTGAACCATATGATACCCATCTCGCATTGTACCATTTTTGCCAACCCCAGATGGGACGTCACAACGTCGTCCACTTATTCCAGGTACCTATTTACAGCTAGGTGAACTGAGGCTAACACATGAAAGGAGACAAGCCCAATTTGTCTCCGCCCGGCCGGGGATTGAACCCCCGACCCCTCGTGTGTGAGACGAGAGCTCTACCTACTAGGCTACGGGCTGTGTGTGTGTGTGTGTGTGTGTGTGTAATAATAATAATAATAATAATAATAATAATCGGTTTATTTGAAGCCGGCAGCCAATGGGGCTGAAAATACACAGCCTTAATCTAGATCTTATCCTAATGGATCTACAGACTGATCCGGGCAGCTAAGGAGAGCGCCTACATACTCCCGAGGGAGTAGGACGTGGGCAGGAGACTTTGTGGGTCCCCCGAGACGATCCGCCCAGATCTTGCCTTCACGGCCAGGGAAAGTTTTTGAGAGAACTTCCCCTGCCGGCGCGTGGGATCGAACCCCCGTTACCAGAGCTAGCGCTCCCAATACAGAGTACTAAGCGCGCTCGGCCACCGCGACCGTAGACCGTGTGTGTGTGTGTGTGTGTGTGTGTTACTAGTGCGTGTGTATACGTGTGTGTGTTAGAGAGCATGGGTGATAGTGAATGCATGTGTTACTAGTCCTTGTATGTTTGTGTGTATTAGTGAGAGTGAGTGAGTGTGTGAAGTAAGTGTGTGTGTGAGTAAGAGAGGGTCTGAAGGTTGGAATAGGCTTACCCTTCAAGGCGGAAAGATTGGGTGAGAGAGAGTAGAGTTGAGAGGAGAAAGGGGGGGGGGAAGGAGAGAGAGAGAGAGAGAGAGAGAGAGAGAGAGAGAGAGAGAGAGAGAGAGAGAGAGAGAGAGAGAGAGAGAGAGAGAGACGCAATATATAGATAACATATAATATAGTAAATGAAAGGGGATACAGAGAGATAAAAGAGAAGAGCTAAACATGAAAAAGAGCAGAGCAGAGAGAGTGAGAGTGTGAGAATGAGAGAGAGAGTGAGTGAGTATGGACGAGTGGAGCAAGTAGGGGTAAGGCAGCGGAGGGTAAAACTAGGGAGCAAGTGTTAGGGGGCTTGTTGAGTGGTGTGTTAGGTGGTGTTAGAAGAGTTAGTGGTGTGGTAGGTGGTGTTAGAGGGCTTGTTGAGTGGTGTGGTAGGTGGTGTTGGGGGTTTGTTGAGTGGTGTGGTAGGAGGTGTTAGGGGGTTTGTTGAGTGGTGTGTTAGGTGGTCTTAGGGGGCTTGTTGAGTGGTGTGGTAGGTGGTGTTGGGGGTTTGTTGAGTGGTGTGGTAGGTGGTGTTAGGGGGTTTGTTGAGTGGTGTGGTAGGTGGTGTTGGGGGTTTGTTGAGTGGTGTGTTAGGTGTGTTAGGGGGTTTGTTGAGTGGTGTGGTAGGTGGTGTTAGGGGGTTTGTTGAGTGGTGTGTTAGGGGGCTTGTTGAGTGGTGTGTTAGTGGTGTGTTAGGGGTTTTTAAGTTATGTTAGTGGTGTGTTAGGTGGTGTTGGTGGTGTATTAGGTGGTGTTACCCCGTTGAGCCCTAATGGTAGATTATAAGCTAAAGCAAATAGTATAATGGTAACCAGAATAAGATCAAAATTACGCCATCGTGCTGAATGGCCAAAATCGCAAGCCATATATAATCTGATAGGTAGCCAATATGAGCAAATAAAACTCTTGCGACAGATTATATATTGTGACATTATATAGAGAGGTAAAACTGAATCAATATTAAGGGATCTAACGTTGTACTTCAAGATGAGAATATAAATTGTAACATTATAAATATATAGAAGTAAAAATGGAGCAATATTAAAGGGGGATGGGCATATTTACTTGTTTATTTATTCATCTTTTTATTATATGTGTATTAGTTTCCTCCCTAGACCTCCATCAAGCTTTAACAAACAAAAACAAAATACCCCTTCAAAATTTTGTTTTACATTTTTCGATAGAAAAATATCCCGGCCGAAATTACAGGCTTGCTATCCGCTCGCTAGGACACCTAAATTACATGAAAGGTCTTAATTTTGGCAAACAAAATGGGGCGAAAGATCTTAAAATCGGCAAACTAGTGGGGTAAATGTCTTAAATTCTCAGAACAAATGGGGCTAAACATGAGGGAGAAGGGGGACCAGACAATTCGACTTATCTCCCCTAACGTTGTCCTTAAATATGACCGGTTGCCAATATAGGGGAGGGTGGACAAAATAGGTTACCTTTTAAAGTCGCTCAGTATGCATGGCTGGGGAGTCCACGGTAACATCAGGGACGTTTATGGTCAGGACAACTAGGTTTACTGTAGGCGACATGTTGTATCCATTCGGCCCCATTTAGCCAACTGTTTTATGACGTTTATCCCCATCCAGGTGTCGATTTCATCCTGGCGAGCGATAGCGACCCAACATTGTATGGAGAAATCCGGCTTCGCCGGAGACATTTTTCTATTGAAAAAATTTACAAATTTAGCTTGCTTTCAAAACAAATATATATATATATATATATATATATATATATATATATATATATATATATATATATATATATATATGATGGCTCGCTACTGCTCGCCAGGAAAATATTGACACCTGAATGGGGGTAAACGTTTTAAAACAGTAGGTTGAATAGGGCCGAATGGATACAAGCCAAAGAGAGAGGGGGAGAAAGAGACAAAAAGCGAGGTGACCCCTTTTAACTCTCAGTATGCATGGCTGGGGAGTCCACGGTAACATCAGGGCCGTTTATGGTCAAGAAAACTAGGTTTACAGTAGGCGACATGTTGTATACTTAGTGTCAATTTCAGAGATGACATGTATTTTACATCAGCGATATAATTAGATCTTGACTTGCCATCGAATCGTGTGTTGGCTACAGCATTTCCACCTTAGTGATCGAAGATGAAGATACAAAGGAAAACCTGTGTGATCCCAGACCACCGCCGTGCACTAAATATAGTTTTGTTCCTCGACGTGATCATATACTGTATAATATATGAAAGTAAAATTTGTATGAATGAATTTCGAGTGCCGTTTCTTTTAGTTATCAGTTGACTAATCAGATGAGTTATCCACTGCATAAGAAACTACTCTCGTAATTCAACCATGCCCATTATATTGCCATGTATAATATCACGGAGAGGAACATAACTTATGTGGGCACCTGTACCTCCTGATCTTGACCACTATTCTTTACAAGACAATTAATCCCTAGTAAATGAACAACCCGAACCAGCGTAATTACTGAACCCTGTACCTGCGCCTATTTCCAAAACTATTCCTACTACTAAGGGGGTAGTTGTTACTTTTTGTTTTATTTATGTATTTATTTATATATATATTTTATAGTTTCATCGATAGAATGCCATCAAGCTTAAAAACCACTCACCCTAGAACCCCCACCCCCCACCCTTCAAGAAAATTTGTATTTTTTTTTTCTGTAGAAAAAAATTCCGGCCTAAGGCCGGTTCGTCCAATAGTTACAGACTCGCTATAGCTCGGCAGGAAAAAATTGACACCTAAATGGCACGAAAGGTCATTATATTGACAAAGAAATAGGGCGAAAGGTCTTGAAATTGCCAAACTAATGGAACTCAAATTTCAACTGGTGGAATTAAACGACCCCCCCCCCCTCCTCCCTCTTCTCCGTCATGTTTAGCCCCATTAGTTTTGCTATTTTAACACGTTCGGATCAAATAAATACGCCCATCCCCCTTTAAGAGGCTTTGTTTGCCTATAAGCACCACTCGGTAAATTATGTACCCAGGCTTTTGTGATCAAGTACAGAGGGATTATATAGGAATTACACAACTCCCGTCTCTTCAGGGGATTGGTGGGATTGTAGTCTCTCTCTCTCTCTCTCTCTCTCTCTCTTTCTCTTTCTCTCTCTCTCTCTCTCTCTCTCTCTCTCTCTCTCTCTCTCTCTCTCTCTCTCTCTCTCTCTCTCTCTCTCTCTCATTATGCAAGATGAAAATGCCTGTGTGTTATGCAGAGTAGGAGCTCAATTCGGCCAGACTTATACATAGACTTTACTGTATACAGTCCCCGAATCCTATATGTTTATAAAATGTTGGGAGAGAGAGATAGTTACATAGAGTTACATAGATATACAGACTACACAGACCTTGCGGTCCCTGCTAGGTAGTCCGGACTTAATGCTAAAATAGAATTTGCTACAAAGTGGAAGGCAAGGATAGCAAAGAAGAAGGCTCTCTCCCCATCCACCTCTCCCTCCGACCGTTGGTCGGCATGAAATTAAGTTCACTGAGAGTAGGAACTTTAAATATTGTTTCTGTTGAGGCTCTGTCTCGTGTCGGCCACCCTCAGCAATGGGGTATGTGCCTGAGTATATACATACCGTACATACAGTTTGAGTATGTTGTATTCATTGGATTGTAGTTATTTTGCGTTCATCTTTATTGTATTAATGTATTTTTTGTAACTAACGTGAACAATTGTGTGATTATGAAACTCAACGCTAATTTACAGTCGGCCAAATAAGTGATGTCTCGGTACCAAGTATATTTTGATCAATATTTGGTATCAGCAATATCTATACTTGATTTATTCATTTCGAGTGAGATATACAACCATGTTCCTACACTTACCCACCCTATCCAACATCTGACAGACATTAATACAGTGCAGAGCGAGCCAAACGTAATGACAGCTGAGACATGACTTATTTGCGCCACTGTACAGTATATGATAGAATCCTTTATTCAGATTTATTAAGCCAAGTGATACAATGTCATGTTCATAGAAAACGGAAGACATTTAGAGGTTTGGGCGGGAAAAGCGCGACACTTAGCCGTCTTGGCTGGGTACCCAGAAAGGCCAATCAAATCACCTTCCTTATTTAACTCTAGGGAATCGTCATAATTATTTTCATTGTCCATAAACAACATACTGATATTGACTTAGCGGTTTGATAGTTTTGTCGATTTTTAAGCTGCGTATTTCTGTTATGGTGTATAAGTTTCCAGGCGGAGGACTATAGACTCTCGCTTGATTACCAGGGACGGAGACACTGGGTAAAGGCGCTTCGCTTTTCCCGTAGTTATTTTTGCTTGTTGTGCGCGATATTCGGGTGTCGGAAGTGCTGCAAGAGGTTAGCGGTGGTGTTGGATGAATAGCGGACGGTCTGAGAGGAGAATGGGAAGGAAATAGGCTGAAATAAGGTGAGATATGGCTGATATATAAGTAACCCCTTCAGGATACGATGATGCAATCTCTCATTATGTTCTGGCTGTTATTAGACAATTTCATGCAGTTTAGGAAGGACCACTAGGAATGAAATGGGTACAAATATCGTAATTAACCCCTTTGAGAGGATTATGACGCATTTTGACAGTTTATGCTAGCTACTAATAGACGGCTATATTATATTGGTGTGGGGTGTGGATATGCTGAGAGAGTTACATATATACACAGACTACACAGACCTTCCGGTCCCTACTAGGTAGTCCGGACTTAATGCTAAAATAGAATTTGCTACAAAGTGGAAGACAAGGATAGCAAAGAAGAAGGCTCTCTCTCCCCACCCACCTCTCCCTCCGACTGTTGGTCGGCATGAATTAAGTTGGGGAAAGAAGTCCCCCAGCAGAATGAGACAAACTTCTGGGAAATTTATAGTATAGAACGAAGATGCGAAATATTATATACTACTGATGCTTAACCTATGTTTTTGTTTTAACCTATATTATTCCCACCTCAAAATTAATGTCTAGACTTCTTTTGAATGTGCCAATTGTCTTACATTGTACCACTTTCTCAGGCAATTAGTTCCACTCGATGACCACACTGTAGGTGAAGAAGTGCTTTTTGACATCGAGATTCGCCCTCCTGGTTTTTAATTTCATTCCATTTCCCCGAGTTAATGAACTATTATCTATTTTGAAAAGTTAATCTACATCAATTTTGTCAAATCCCTTTAGTATCTTGAAACATTCTATTAATTGACCTCGCAATCTTATTTTTTTAAGTGAAAATATATATAGTTTTTTTTAGTCTTTCATGATAAGATTGATTTCTTAGTGAAGGAATCAACTTTGTCGCTCTACGCTGCACAGACTCGAGCTTCCCAATGTCCTTGCTCAGATTAGGAGACCCAAATTGCACACCATATTCAAGATTGGGCCTCACTATGCTTTTAAATAAAGTTACTATAATGTTCTCATTTTTGTAAGTAAAATTTATCTTAATATATCCCAATGCTCGATTGGACTTATTCGCAGCTGCTGCACATTGATCTGAGGTCTTTAGGTTTTCAGATATAAGAACCCCCAAGTCTTTAACTAATACACTTGTTTTGATTGGCTGGCTTTTCATCTTGTATTCGTATTTTTTGTTTTTATTACCTATTTGCAAGACCTGGCATTTGTCAACATTGAATGGCATCTGCCATTTTTCTGACCACTCTACTATTTTATTTAAATTAGATTGCAGTTTATTTCTGTCTTCTTCGGTTAATACTGATTTTCCTATCTTTCTGTCATAAGCGAACTTTGAGATAGTATTATTTAGTTCAACATCGATGTCATTTATATAGATTAGAAACAAAACTGGCCCCAGGACCGATCCCTGAGGCACTCCACTATAAACAGGCTCCCACTCAGATTCTACTCCATTTATCACAACTCTCTGCCTTCTGTTTGTCAGCCAGCTTTTTATCCAGGCATGAATTTTTCCTTTATTGCCCAACATGTCCAATTTCTTCAATAATTTTCCATGAGGTACATTATCGAATGCCTTTTGGAAATTATGTCTAATAATTTAGTAGAGTCGTTATATGTAAATAGTGTATTATAAAATTATATCAAATTTGTTTGGCATGACTTACTGGATCTAAAGAGGCTTTCTCTTATTAATTTGTTTGACTCCAGATAATCTACTATCTTGTCTCTCAGAATTGTTTCCATAATTTTCCCTATGATTGACGTTAAATTGATTGGTCTATAAATACTTGCTTGGGCTTTATTTACTTTCTTAAATATTGGAGTGATATTTGCCGTTTTTCAATCGCTAGAGAGAGAGAGAGAGAGAGAGAGTTAACAGATATTCACTTCATTAATTTTCTTTAGGGTGCAGTCTTCCTCAACTGTCTTTTTTCCCCTTTTACCGTGTGCATGTAATTAAGAAGCCTTGGTCCCCCCCCCCCCCCCTAGGGTCTTGCCGGGAACGTGACGTACGATAAATTATCTTGCATTTTTGTTTACGAGTTTGGTTTTATATGGGTCGCAGGTGTCTGTGTGTGTGTGTGTGTGTGTGTGTGTGTGTGTGTGTGTGTGTGTGTGTGTGTGTGTGTGTGTGTGTGTGTGTGTGTCGGGGGGAGGGGGGGGGGGGCGGGGTAGAGAGCGTGAAAACAAATAGGCCTATATATAAATAGATAGACAACTAGAGAAAAAGGAGTGCGAGAGAGAGGGAGAGGGAGAGAGTGAGAGTGAGAGAGTTAGAGTTAGAGAGAGAACAGGTGCGAGTGTTTTGCTTATATAATTTAATCTTGTCATGAGAGAGAGAGAGAGAGAGAGAGAGAGAGTTAGTTAGTTAGTTAGTTAGTTAGTTAGTTAGTTAGTTAGTTAGTTAAAGAATGCCCTATCGTATAATTTAGGCTAGTGTGCATTCTTTCCTCGAGCATTTTTCTCCCTTTGTGCATCTTGTTAGCCTCTGCCCCCCTTGTACTCTTCCAGAAAACACTCCTGCTGATAAATGAGGAGCTGTACCACTTATCTTAACCCCTTCTGTACCGGCGACGTCTTTTGGGGTTTATTATAGCTATATGTAAACGATTTTGTGCAGTTTAGGAAAAATCTGTGGTGGCACAAAGAATTAAGTGAGATAGCTCGCAGCCTGTTCCTTGCTGGAGGCCCGTTTAAGCTGAATAAATGCGAGAGAGAGAGGGAGGGAGGGAGAGGGATGGGGGGGGGGGGGGACGCAGGGGAAACAGACCGTGTGATTAATGTTCTCGGACAGTTTGCTCTCCTGTCCTTCCCTTCTACTTCCTTCTTTGCATTTTAGCTACATTGTCCTGCCATTTGTGTGTCCTGCTCTCCCCCTGTCCTGCAATGACTTCACTTGTTTTCCCTTATTTACACATTAGGGGTCCTCCATTTGTGTCTTTTGCCTATTTTCTCTCTATTTGTACGGTCGCGCTAATAAGTCATGTCTCAGCTGTCATTACGTTTTGTTCGCTATGTGCTGTATTAATGTCTGTCAGATGTTGAATAAGGTGGGTAAGTGTAGGAGCATGTTTGTATATTTCACTCGATATGAAAAAATCAAGCTTAGCTATTGCTGATACCAATTATTGATCAAAACATACTTGGTGCCAAGACATTACTTATTAGCGCAATTGTACATGTTTTTCTAAATGTAAGTAACTACACTCGGATACCGTACTCTCCAGCCCACTCATCAATATTCGTGGACTTCACCTGTTTGTAATTATGGAAGTATATCTCTGGAAACGAATTTACGAATATATTTTTCTATACATCAACTACAAAACTGTATATACTAATTATTGAAAAGCAACTTTTATCCAAAATTCGATCCAGATTGTTATAATTGCACAAAGAAAACATAGGTGGTCTACGAATTGCTACTAGTGGGCGAGAAACTATGGCACCCGAGTGTACCTTATTACCTTTGTCCAACTGTCTATTTTGTACCTTACCTTACGTTCTTCCATTGTTCTTATCTTTGTGTATTACATCTTCCAGAGTTCTCTCCCCCTGGATAGCTACTTATAGATATTAGTTACTGATAAATGTAATAAAATTGCCATAACCATCAACAGACGGTGCTCCAGAAAACTAAATTATAGTACTCTGCTAGGCTATGTGTGATATTGATAATGTTACATCACTCGGGCACAAACACGGTCAGTCGGGGATTCATGGCAAGATATTTATCAAAGCGATATTTAAATGTCTGAACTGTATGACACTCTACAACATTTTTAGATAATTTTTTATATAATTGATAGATATTTGTTTATACAGCTTATAATACCGGTAATAATAATAATAATAATTATTATAATTATAATTATACTACTACTACTACTACTACTACTACTACTAATAATAATAATAATACAAATAATAATAATAAAATAAATATATCCCTCGATAATATTCCCCCCCTAGTCCCATTTATCGTCATTTGTTATAAGTTTGTCCCCCGTGCAGAGCAATTCCCGATTTCTTTGCCGACCCCTCCTCGTCTTCATAGACAGAGACACTTTAGAAGATAGAGACCGGACAAGTACATTGGTTGCCGTAACGTTACGTATTTTGGGTTTAGTTTCAGCTGCATTTAGACGAATTTATGAAGCTTAGGAAGGATATATAGTAGCTAAAAGGGTTAATTGAGATAGTCTATTAAGGGGGGTGACCTGCTTTTTTCTCTTTCTTTGTTGTATCCATTCGGCCCCATTCAGCCTACTGTTTTAAGACATTTATCCCCATCCAGGTGACGATTTTTTCATGGCGAGCGATAGCGAGCCAGCATTTTATGGAGAAATCCGGCTTCGCCGGAGACATTTTTCTATCGAAAAATGTATACAAATTTAGACAACTATTTAACTCATCCAAAATATGGTGGCTCGCTATCGCTCGCCAGGTATGAATCAACACCTGGATGGGGATAAACGTCTTAAACCAGTATGCTAAATGGGGCCGAATGGATACAACCCAGAGAGAGAGAGAGTAAAGCAGGTCACCCCCCCTTTAATTGATGAACGGCCTTAATTAAGCTGAATATAATCGTCTTAATAGTTAGCAGACTATAATATAGTGAAAGGAGGTCAGCGGTACTGAAGGGGTTTAAGGGGCAGATATCCACTTGAGGGACCTTTTTTCTGGACTCCTTTCTCCCTCATGTTTAGCCCCATTGTTTTTTTCTTTCTAATTTTAAGACGTTTGCCCCATTATTTTGACGATTTTAAGAATTTTCAACCCATTTCTGTCAATTTTAAGACCTTTCGTGTCATTTAGGTGTCGATTTTATCCTGGCGAGCGATAGCGAGCCTGTAATTTAAGAGGAACCGGCTTTCAGCCGGGACATTTTTCTACCGAAAAATGTACAAATTTATCTTGAAAGGGGCTCAAGGGGGTGTAATCTTAAGCTTGAAGGATATCTAGGGAACAAACTAAAAACCTCCCCTTAAATATATTGCCGGAAAAAGCGCTCGTGTGACATCGCCCCGAATGACCAAACTACATCTAGAATTGGCCATTAAGGGGGATGGGCGTCTTATTTGGCTTGTATATGTATCTTGTAAATGTATCTTGTAAATGTATCTTGTAAATGTATCTTGTAAATGTATCTTGTATTATGTATCTTGTAAATGTATCTTGTAAATGTATCTTGTAAATGTATCTTGTAAATGTATCTTGTAAATGTATCTTGTAAATGTATCTTTTTGTTATCTTTTAGTTTCCTCCCTAGACCTCCATCAAGCTTTACGAAACACCCCCTAGACCCCCCTTCAAGATACATTTGTAAATTTTTTGGTAGAAAAATGACAGGCTCGCTGTCGCTCGCCAGGTAAAAATTGACACCTAAATGGCACGAAAAATCTTAAAATGTACAACGAAATGGAGCGAAAGGGAGTTTAAAATCGCTAAGCTAATGGGCCAAACGACATACATTCTGAAAACTACTGGGGCTAAACATGAGGAAGAAGGGGGGACCAAAAAGCCGACCCATCTCCCCTTAAATTCAGGTAACGTGGGTAGAATTGGTCGATCAAACAAACTTTCCTTATGACTGTGGTTTCAAAATGGTGGAAGGGAAGTTGTGTGGTTTCAAAATGGTGGAAGGGAAGTTGTGTGGTTTCAAAATGGTGGAAGGGAAGTTGTGTGGTTTCAAAATGGTGGAAGGGAAGTTGTGTGGTTTCAAAATGGTGGAAGGGAAGTTGTGTGGTTTCAAAATGGTGGAAGGGAAGTTGTGTGGTTTCAAAATGGTGGAAGGGAAGTTGTGTGGTTTCAAAATGGTGGAAGGGAAGTTGTGTGGTTTCAAAATGGTGGAAGGGTTTAAGTTGTCCGGCGCCCCTATGCTAAAATACCTCTCCGCCCGACCGACTCTGTCTCGGAGCAGTCTCATGCATTTTAAGTTATTCCATTAGCGAACTTTTGCCGGTGGTTGCTAAGTGAGTCTTGTGTTTGAAATTCTAAGTGTCTTATACTCCGGCTTCCGGTTATGAGGCTATTAGGGTCTGTTTACACCCGATTTGTTTTCATTATTTTGTTTTAATATATTTGTTTATAAATTTTATTTATATTTATTTCTGTATTTATTTTATTTCTTGATAGCGTAATGCATAAGTGCGCAGAATTTCGGTATGAGTATCCTAGGTTTGAGTCCTTGGAGTACCACACGTATTTGTTGATTTCATTAATTGAGTTTAGAAGTGAAGTTGGTTGGTGAAAATTATATATAAATATAATTATTATTTATCTATTGTTGAGCGTGATTAGGTGTAATTTAGTGTGGTATTTTTCTGTATTTTTCGATAGTGTGTGGGCTTACTTCTCTGTTTCGAGGGATATTAAGTTTTGTGTGGACCTCGTTTTTCATATATATATAATATGTAATATATAGCGGGTTATAATTGGGTGTAATTTAGGGTGGTCTTGTTCCTAATGTAGGGTGTTTTGATAGTATTAGCAATTTATATGAGTACTCTTCTCTCTCTCTCTCTCTCTCTCTCTCTCTCTCTCTCTCTCTCTCTCTCTCTCTCTCTCTCTCTCTCTCTCTCTCTCTCTCTCTCTCTCTCAATGTAATGATCAACTCTGTCTGCATATTTAGATTTTCTTTTCATCTGTTCACCTTTCTACCTTGCGCTTTGTCTAATATCACATACTCCAAACCACGTACTCTCACTCAATCTCACACACTTATTATCTCTCACTCACACTCACTCATTCACTCACACACACACACACATACTCACACTCATTCACTCACACACACACACACACACACACACACACACACACACACACACTCACACTCACACCACAGTACTTCCCCCCTTCTTTATGGCAGTATTGAGAGCACCATCGATTGTCGCTAGATTAAGGGCTTGCTGGGGTGTTCATGTGGTGTTTGTATGAGAGAGAGAGAGAGAGAGAGAGAGAGAGAGAGAGAGAGAGAGAGAGAGAGTACAAAGGAGTACAAAGGAAATCAAGCAACAACAGGTCTAGTGACCCTTCTAGGCTGCTTGTCCTCCAAAACACTGAGGATCAAGTGTCCAAACAGTGGTTTAGAGTGGGTAAGGGAACATTGGAAAGGGAACTACTGCCCTGGAACTAATGTCCGTGGCAGGACTAGGAAGTTAGTAGGGGACATATGGGTTAGTAACTGAGGGGAGGATAAAATAAAGTTATTCATTTACAAACGCAGTCAGTCGCGGGTTTGATGCGAGATATTTGTCTAGGCGGAGTTTAAATGAATTAACGGTGCTGCAGTCTATAACGTCTCGGGGAAGCCCATTCCACAAGAGTAATATATAGACGAACCAGCTTATTATCTACCAGGCTTCTGACCTTCACACGCGGGCATGGTGTATATAATTACCTGGTCATCCTTCTAACATTATATCGTCTTATTTTACAGTATCATTAACGCCCATTATATATTATCACCTGCGTTACTAGGGCCGTGTGTTCATTCTCGTCTCTTTAATGTTAACCCCTTTCGTCTGATTCTGGTTAGCATTTGACGATTTTCTTTAGCATTATATCTCTAGGACACGAAGAGGTAAATACTATCTTTAATTTACCATCAGAGTAATTTAAGACTCAGGGTTCTTGGTTTTGTAATCTATCTAAGGGTATCTGTTCCATCTATCTATATGCCTATCTATTCATCTATCAATTTATTAATCTACCTATGTACGGTTGCGCTAATAAGTCATGTCCCAGCTGTCATAACGTTTGGCTTGCTCTGTGCTGTAATAATGTCTGTCAGATGTTGAATAGGGTAAATAAGTGTAGGAACATGTTTCTATATTGCACTCGATATGAAGAAATGAAGCTTAGATATTGCTGATACCAATTATTGATCAAAACATACTTGGTGCCGAGACATCACTTATTAGCGCGATTGTACTGTATTTAGGTAACACCATTGTCTTGATAATTTTCCATAGCCTATATCTATCGTATTGTTATCTAGCTATATATCCATCCATCAATCTATCATCACTTTCTATCTATCTGTCTCTATCTATCTATCTACTTACCTCTGTCTATATCTATCTAGTCTATCTATTTATCTCTATCGATCTATCAAATGTGCAATCATATCTAATCCAATCTATCTATATCTGTCTACCTATCTATTAAATGTTCCTTCTTTTCTTCCCCTATATAATCGTGTACCTCCTACCCTATGCTAATCAGGCGGAACGTATATTTTTTCCTCGTTGTCCCTTTTTACGCTTAGATTATAATGTTTAGGTTATATTTAGTTTTTGCTTGTCACCCACACTTTCCCATTTTCTTTATTATCACCTTGTTCTTTTATTTCCCCCCTGACCTTATATTTACGTTATTCCATTTGTTTTGCTTTATTTGTGTTTGCAATTAGTTTTGTTATGTGTGTTTTCATTTTCGTGTGTGTGTGTGTGTGTGTGTGTGTGTGTGTGTGTGTGTGTGTGTGTGTGTGTGTGTGTGTGTGTGTGTGTGTGTGTGTGTGTGTGTGTGTGTGTGTGTGTGTGTGTGTGTGTGTGTGTGTGTGTGTGTTACTCAGTTACTTGTTCGTCAAGGGGAATCCACGCAATGCGAGCTAAGCTCATTATTATCGCGCCTCCTTAACTGGGAATGTATTGCGTGAAATGCATGTTAAGTGTTTTATGTACTGTTGGAATGGCTGTGGATGTGTGTGTAGTCTGTATTTAGCCAATTGGCGACATCGGAAACGAAGGCTTAGGGTGGATCTGTATGGTACCATTCTCACTATAGACGGTACCGTCTCGCCCGAAGGCTTAGGTAGCCATCAGCTTAGGTGAACCATATGATACCCATCTCGCCTTGTACCATTTTTGCCAACCCCAGATGGGACGTCACAACGTCGTCCACTTATTCCAGGTACCTATTTACAGCTAGGTGAACTGAGGCTAACACATGAAAGGAGACAAGCCCAATTTGTCTCCGCCCGGCCGGGGATTGAACCCCCGACCCCTCGTGTGTGAGACGAGAGCTCTACCTACTAGGCTACGGGCTGTGTGTGTGTGTGTGTGTGTGTGTGTGTGTGTGTGTGTGTGTGTGTGTGTGTGTGTGTGTGTGTGTGTGTGTGTGTGTGTATTATTATATTGCATTTTTTTTTTTTTTTTTTTTTTTTTTTTTTTAGCCAACAACTTTTATACCATCACCTTGGCCGTCCTCGCTCCTTCTTTTGCCAACTCCCCTTTTACTTCCTTCTTTCTTTTCTTCCTTTCCTTTCTTTTCTGCTTTACTTCCCTCCCTCATCCTCTTTTATCTCATTCCATCTCCTCCTTTTTCTTCATATTTAGTATCCCCTCGTTCTTTCCCTTTCCTCTTTTTTACATATATATAATATTTGGTCATTTTCCCCTTTCTCTTCTAGTCCGATACCCCAGCCACCAACATGTTATTACTCTTTTCCTTCCTCTCTTTCGTCGTTCCTCCTCCTTTTCCTTGCTCCTTCTTTTGTTATGCCTTTTGTCTTGGTTCCCTCTTTCCTTTCCTACGTCCCCCCTTTTACTGGTTTTGGTGTTTCCTTCGTCCGTTTCTATTTATCCTTCTTTCTCTTTGTTTTCCTTCCTTTTTTCTCTCTTTTTCTTTACTTCCTTCCTACTTCCTTCCTTCCTTCCTTTCTTTTTCCTTCCTTCCATCCTTCCTCTCTTCTTTCCCTCCTGCCTTCTTTCCTTTCTCCTTCTCTTAATTTTCTTTACTTCCCGGTTTCTTTATATTTCTCCCTTCCCTTCGTTCCCTCCGGAACAACAACAACAGCAACAACACCAAGAAAAAAAAACACAACAACAACAACAACAAGAACAACAACAACAACAACACCATCAGTAATTACAACCATAATAACTAACCTCCACCAGTCCTTCCTAATTGTTATTGGAGGGAGCTGCTAGGGAGGTTCTCATTATACTTCTCCCTCTTGTCTTCCTTGTTTTCCCTCTTACTCTTCTACTGATAGTTCGAAGCTGTTAATTGCTGGACTCCCTTTTTAAGGGACTGAAAATCGTCTAATAGTATTTTATTAGAGACAGTTTTAATATATACCCATTCCATTCCTTCTTAAAGGCGGTCTCACACGAGCTATTTTTCCGTCAATTTTTAGGGGCAATTGTAGTCTGGCATTAGTTTATGATGTATCAGAATTGACCACTTGCGAGTTTCTGGCTACAAGGAAGTTGGTGCCGTAAACATCGGTATTAAACAGAAATACAATAATAAAGTAGATGTCTTATGGCTAAAACGTATGTTGAATTTAGTTCTATGTATTTATAAATGTACTATAACCGCATTTTAGCTGGTAATTCTGCTAATTATTAATGTAAACAAAATCCAACTTCCTTATAGCCTGAAACTCGCAAGTGGTCAATTCAGCCACCTCACAGTCATGATCTACCTTCAGTCTAGTTTTCTATTCCAACGTGAAAGAGTCTTAAATTATTACGAAAACAGATTTGCTCCTCGAATATTGCCGGAAACAGCGCTCGTGTAACAACGACTTTTAACCCGCAAATTTTGGACTAGGATGGTGTTAGTGTACAAAGGAAAGCAAGCAACAAGAGATCCTTTGATCTTAACGAGGCTGCTTGTAACTAAAATACAGATCCTATGTGAACACAGGAAAGGATAGCACAGTATAAATTGGTGCTTTGTTTGTAAACGCAATTAATCGAGGGTTAAGAGCGAGATATTTATGTAGACGATTTTTGAAAATGTTAACAGTACCGTACTATAGTTGTTTATTTTCACCTAATGGTATATGTTAACCCTTAATTGCTCATCTCTCTATACTTAATGGAGACATGTGAAACTATTGCGTCTGTGCAGCATATTGAAGTAAATTGTTCATATGGGATAATACATTTAGTAAGAAACTCCTCGTACTAGCTGAGTTATGGGCATGGGAACATGGCGATTTACCCTCAGTTAAGGGGACGTTATTTGTATTTATGAATTTATTTTATTTATTTTTACCGGTATTTATATATATTTGTTATAGTTAGCTCCCTAGATCTTGATCAATATTTTTAAATATCATTCTAAAGACTCTCCTTCGAGATAAATATGTAAATTTTTCGGTGGAAAAATGTTCCGGCCTAAGGCCGATTCCTCCTAAATTACAGGCTCGCTTTGTCGCCAGGACAAAAATAGACACCTTAATGGCACGAATGGTCTTAATATTGACAAAAATAATTGGCGAAAGTCAACATTTGAAAAGTAATGGGGCTAAACATGAAGGACGAGGGAGTTCAGAAAAAAACAAATACTTTCCATTAAGGGAAAAAAAAAACACACAGACAATATACAGTAGTGTGACCTAGTGTGGGCGTGTGAGGTAAGCTAGGGGGGAGGAGGAGGGGGGAGGTGGTGGTGCAGGCTGAGCTACCTAAAGAAGAGCTGTCCGAAGCCTCCCTACCACCACCACCACCACCACCTCCACCACCAGCATCATTATCTCTAAAATAACCACCCATTGTCACCACCACCACCTACATCTACATCCCCATCACCACCATTATCACCAAAATAACCACCCATTGTCACCACCACCACCATCATTATCACCAAAATCATCACCCATTGTCACCACCACCACCACCTACTTCTACATCCCCATCACCACCATTATCACCAAAATCATCCCTCATTGTCACCACCACCACCTACAGTGCATCTACAGCCCCGACACCACCATTATCACCAAAATCACCCCTCATTGTCACCACCAACTCAAGGTAAACAACTCAAGGTAATCCCCACCATTATCACCAAAATCATCACCCATTTGTCACCACCACCATCACCACCAACATCACACCACTGTTATCACCACCACCTGTCACCACTATCACCACCACCACTACCACCAACATCACACCATTGTCATTACCACCAATACCTGTCACCACTATCAGCATCAACACCACCATCACCATCACACCACTGTCCATTGTCATCCACCACCTCTGTCACCACCATCACCACCACTACCACCAACATCACACCATTGTTATCACCACCACCACCTGTCACCTCTATCAGCATCACCACCACCACCACCATCACACCACTGTCCATTGTCATCACCACCACCTGTCACCACCATCACCACCCACCACCACTACCACCAACATCACACCACTGCCATCACCACCACCTGTCACCACTATCAGCACCACCACCACCATCACCACATCACCATCATCATCACATCACCATCATCATCATCATTATCATCAACAACAATAACAACAGTAATACCGCATTTCTTAATACACTTAGGATAGATGATCACATTAATTATAATTTATGTGAATCTTATTAACCCGTGGAGCCCCGGCTAGTTTTGTAATGTTTGTTCACCAGAACCCGGCCGGTTTTCAAAAAATGGTTTTATTCCAGAAACAATAGCGAATGGGTTAGGAATGAAGGAAAAACCACGAAAAACCGCTCAAAAAGGTTAAAAAATGGTCCTACAGAGCCCCGAAAACGTATTTTACAAGAGTAAAAAATTTAAGGCAATTACCCCAAAAAAACAGGTTATTGCGCGCTCACGCGCACGCACGTGGACTTTGAGAGTTTTCAACCATCGGCACGGTTGCGTGGGATACGTACACAGTTCCCTTACAAATCTGATCCCTCTTGAGTGGCTACACCTGAGGTTACGGTCGGCGCAATGAGGGTGACGCATCAGGCGCGTCGCTGGGGCTGTGCGTTACTGTTATGTGTGTCCCAGCTAACTCCATAGATGCACAACAGGCCTATCTTGGGTTGGGGAGTAAGTAGACACGCTGTAGATATATAGGTTCTTATTGAGAAGGATATGGGATACAGGCACGAAGCAGAGCCTACAGGGTGATAGCTCTGTCTCGTGGTACACAAACATGTATTGGCCCTCTGGTGAGAGGAGCCCCAGGCTTGAGTTGCCAGAGTGGCTATATGACATAACTAATATGACTGCCTGGATGCTAACATGAATCTTACTCATAGAGAGATATTACATATGCATAAGTGACTGTACTAGATATGAAAGTGATACTGTACAAGGTAAATCATATACATACACCTCCCTCCCCCCTCACGCTCGCAGTTCATTCTCGAGCGGACTCTTTCCTACTGAGCCGTTCTGATCGACGTGGGGTAACTTGGGGGTCAGAAGCTAAGGACTGTTCAGCGTCATTGAAAGGGGCCACAGGGTTGAGGGAGTCACCAGTTTGGGGCACGGGGCGGAGGAATCGACGGTTCCGCCATCACACACGGCCACTAGGGAGACGTACCTCATAGGCCCGTGACCTGCCAAGGCTCATCACAACCCCCACTTTGTCCCAGCGTTTCGTGGTCGGGTCTTGAATCCGCACTTGCTGGCCGACACGTAACCTGGGAAGGGGCTGTGCGTGCTCATCGTACCGGGTCTTAACCTGCTCGGCACGGTCGGCTGCACGTCTATCACAGTCCTCGGCCTTGGCTTGCCATTCCGCAGCAAAGGACTTGGGATGGGCCGGGAGACATGTCCTAAGAGGATGACCATACAGGAACTGGGCTGGGGAGCGGCCTGTGAAGTTTGGAGTATTCCGGAGTTCCAAGAGACCCCGGTCGAAATCCTCACAGTCAATGTTGCCAGAGGGTGCAGTCTTTAAGGTGAGGTGCTGAGAGACTTCACCGCAGCCTCGGCATGGCCGTTCGCCTGTTGGGTAATGCGGTGATGTTACCACATGACGAACTCCCCATCGCTTCATAAAGTCCCGGAACTCGTGGCTGGTGAATTGTGGGCCCCCGTCGGTCCTCAGACGAAGGGGCACACCAACTTCCCGGAAGTAGCGACAGAATATCCTGATGGTCGCAGAGGCGGTTGTGTCGCCTGTGCAGGGGACAACAACAGGCCACCCCGAGAGACAGTCAACGACTACCAGGAAAGACTTCCCGGCGACCATGAAAAAGTCGGCCGACACAGACTCAAAGGGCCTTGTAGGGTTGTCATCATTCATGAGTGGTTCCTTCTGGAGGCTAGGCTGAAGGATCTGGCACGACTCACACGCTTGAACAGTGTTGGTGATGTCGGAATCTATCCCCGGCCAGAAGACAGCCTGCCTCGCCCTGCGTTTAGTGGCCTCCACACCACGGTGGCCGTCATGAAGATGCTGTAGGGTGCGTCGGCGGAGGGCTGCAGGAACCACGATCCGAGCTCCATACAGGACGAGGTCATCATCAGCGTAGAGTTCGTCCCGTATCTTCCAATATGGGAGCAAGGAATTGTGAAGGTCGTATCGGTTGGCAGGGAATCCTGAGGTCACACAGTCGAGTAGACGAACATACGCAGGGTCCCGCTCTTGCCGCGACCCGGAGATCCTGTAGCGTCCTGTCTGCGTCTGGTGCCGAAGATCGTGCCGAAGATCGTCCTGAGTTGATAACGTCCTTGGTTGTCACTATAGTCCTGAGGTAGGTGGCGGCGTCGGCACAAGCGATCTCATCCTCTGGCGTGGGGCGGCTGGCCCGGGCTCGAGACAGGGCATCAGGGATGCAGGGCAACTTGCCGCACGCCACACGGCCTTGAAGATATAGGGTGAGGTCTTCTCCTTCAGGCGTTGGAGGCGGGGATTCTCCACAGCGTCCAACGTGTAGTGATTGATGATAGGGATGAGGGGGCGGTGGTCAGTCATCAGTGTGAAATCCTGTAGACCCTGTAAATACAGTCGACACTTGGACATGGCCCAAACAGCAGCCAACATCTCCAACTCGATAGTAGCATAGCGGGTCTCAGCGTCCGCCAGGAACCGAGAGCCACACTGGATGAGCCGCAGGTGGCCACTGCCGTGGTCCTGCAAGAGGGCATACCCAATGCCGTTGAGTCGCGATGCATCAGTCTGAAGAATGGTGGGTAGGTCTGGGTCGAAGTGTGCGAGAACAGGAGGACTGACGAGGGCTAACTTGACTCGCCTGAAGGCCTCATCGTGGTCAGGAGTCCACACAAATGTCCTCTTGGGGCTCATCAAAGGGCGGAGGGGCTGAGCGGCGGCGGCGATGTCAGGGGTAAACTCTGCCAGCTGGTTGACCAGACCCAGGAATGACCTGAGGTCGGTCAAGTTGGTTGGTGCCGGAAAGTCCCCGATTGCAGCCACTTTGCTCGTGTCAGCCGCAATACCATCCCCTGAGAGGGTGTATCCACAGAAGTCCACTGAAGGTGCGGCAACCACAAACTTGCTCTTGTTGAGGGTAATCCCGAACTTGCGGCACCTAGTCAGCACTTCATGGATGCGGTCGAGGTGAGACTTGTAGTCCTCATCGTACAGCAGTATGTCATCCACGACCTTAGCGCACCTCTGCACACCTTGTAGAGCCATATCACCCCTGTAGCAGAAGGCGTCGCCCGTAGCTGTGAATCCCATGGGTCCTCTGCAATGCTTGAAGCGTCCATACGGCGTGATGAAGGTGGTCAGGTGCTGGTCCTCTTCAGCCAACTCCATCTGCCAGTAACCACAGAGGGCGTCCGCAGTGGTGAAGTAGCGAGCTCCTCGGTCGACACCACGAACTGCTGCGGAGGGAGTAGGCGAAGGGTGAGCTGGTCGTGACACGTGTTTGTTGAGTTTGGAGAGGTCGACGGTGATGCGCACTCCTCCGCTGTCCTTACCAACAACGACGAGGGGGTGGCACCATTCTGAGGGTTTGTCTCCAGCAGGCTTGATGATGCCCGGGCCACCATGGACTCCAACTCTCGCTTGACTTGGTCCCTAAAGGCAAAGGGAATCTGTCGGGGAGTATGGATGGCAAAGGGCTCAGCTCCCTCTTTAAGATGGATCCTCATGGGTTGACCCACCATAGGCTTGAGGGGCACAGTCTTTAGGTCGTCTTTGGACATCAACACGTCGCTAAACTCCCGCAGGAAGTAATTCTTGGCTTCAGCGGGCGACGTGGAGACTGGAAGTGGTGTAGCCTTACACCTGTTGACGTGCTTGACCTCTTGTATGGGCGTTGGGAATGCCAGAGGTATGATGGCTAACTCCCTGCAGTGGCTGTATGAAAGCAGAGGAGTCTGGACACCCTCGTGCACATGGATCAGGGCAGTACACACTCTCTGTCCCAGGGTGAGGGTAGCCTGAAATACCCCCAGAGCAGGTGCCATCGGGGAGCCGTCCGCCGTGAACGTTGTCGTGGGCGAAGGGGCTCGCAGGCTGCTCATGGGGATAGCCAAATCCTCAAGGTGACGCCGGCCAATCACGGTGACGTCGGCGCCCGTGTCCGGTAACATCCGTAGGCGGGATGTAGCGTCGCCAAAGGAGAGGGTAACACAGATGGGTTGCGGCGTCGAAGCTGTAGAAGGAGTCGATCCCACCTGACGACAGCTATTACTCCTAGCGTCGGGGGGCTTGCCAGAGTTGGAGGGGGCACCCGTATCGCCTGGGGGGCCACCTTGGCGTCTTTCCTTCTTCTTAGTCGACGGACAACACTTGTCATAATGCCCCAGAAGACCACAGATGCGGCACTGAACCTTGTGAGCAGGGCACTTAGCTGTCCGAGCCCAGTGACCGTGGCGCCCACAGTTGTTACAGGTGCTGCCAGCAGCGGGACACTTGTCAGGCCCGTGTCGGCGAGCGCAACTCTGGCAGGCATCAGCTGCATTCGATGAGGCTTGGGGGGTTGGGTCCTGTCACTGCCCTGTTTCTTGTATGAAGAGACGGCCCTTACTTGTTCATGGGGCGCACTAATGGCCGTGGTCGCAGATTTGGCAGCCTCATACGAGCGGCACGTAGTGACGACATCCTGTAGTATTGACTTGGAGTCCAGGGCGATGAGTTTCTGGACTAACTCCTTGTCCCTGAGGCCCATGAGGATGATAGTCTTGAGTTGTGTCTCCACACAGATGGTTGAGTTACCAGGGCACACATCCACTTCTTCTGCGAGACGTTTGAGGCGGACGTAGAACTCTGCAAAAGTTTCCCCTTCATGCTGTCTGCAGCTCAACAATTCACGATGCCGGAGTGCCTCATTCCTTAGACTCTTGATATGAAGCTGCAGGGCGTCCAACACCTCTTCAACAGTCTTGTCTGTGGAGGGAGCGATCTGGAGGGTGTGTTCTAAGACACGCTGTGTCTCGAGAGTCAGGCACATGCGTATTTGTATCATCGGTTTGGCCGCAGGCAGGTTGGACAGGTCCACCATGACAGCATAGTCGTCCCAGCGTCTCCTCCACTCCCGGAACATCTGGAATGTAGCGTCAGGCTTCAATGGTGGTGGTGTCTGGGCCGTAGCCTTCTGTGGTGGAGGATTGTGTGAGGGATGTGGGGAAGAATGTGGCTGCTGTCCGCCAAGGTGACCAGCAGGTGTGGAGGAGTCGGGAGGGGTCCTGGTGGGAGCCAACAGCTGAAATAAGCTCTGGAACTCCTGTCTCCTTATAGCCTCATCATGCCTGCGAGACTCCTCCAGGACACGATCTCGGCGGGCCTCCTCCTCTTGTCTCCTCTGCTCATCATACCTGCGAGACTCCTCCAGGTATTTGAAAAATTGCAGGAAATCAGCTGAAGAAGGGGCTGAAGGTGTGTTAGGTGACTGAGGGTGCTGATAATAAGGTGTGTATTCCTCCCCATCACAAGGCAAGTTTGTTCCTGCCCCTTCGTCCTGTACATCACCAGAGTCTGACATCTTGTGTGGGTGACAGACAGACAGGGAGATAACAAACACACAGTTATTAGCCTCTCACATATACAAGTGGGGTATCAAAATGACTGGCAAAAACAGCAGAATATTTAGAATACACACCAGCTGTATCCTCACCAATGTATAAAACCCAATTACAATTAGCACTGAAGGGAATGCTTGGGTGATGAAATAAAAGTTTGCCAGTTGTGTGTGTGCCCAGTGTGTGTGCGTGCGTATGTACCGAGCTGTGGAGCGGTGCCGGTGGTGCGCGGCCTCCCTCACCTCAGTATCTTGCTGGCAGTCAGAGGGGGAGGATCGCACGCCCCGCTCTCTCGTGGCTCGGTCTTGTGCGGGGCGTTATGCTTATGCCACACACAATACATATAAAATAAAGCACACAATATAGCACTGGCACATATAATATCACTGGCACTGTACTGGGAACGTCGGCACCGGCACTGTTGAGCACTATATCCACTGTAATCCAAGCAATGAGACGGTGGCTGGGATGCAGGGTGTGTGGACAATGGCGGCTGGCGGCGTCTGGCGAAATCCACATAAACTTCTCTTAATACACACTGCGCCATGTTATGTGTGTCCCAGCTAACTCCATAGATGCACAACAGGCCTATCTTGGGTTGGGGAGTAAGTAGACACGCTGTAGATATATAGGTTCTTATTGAGAAGGATATGGGATACAGGCACGAAGCAGAGCCTACAGGGTGATAGCTCTGTCTCGTGGTACACAAACATGTATTGGCCCTCTGGTGAGAGGAGCCCCAGGCTTGAGTTGCCAGAGTGGCTATATGACATAACTAATATGACTGCCTGGATGCTAACATGAATCTTACTCATAGAGAGATATTACATATGCATAAGTGACTGTACTAGATATGAAAGTGATACTGTACAAGGTAAATCATATACATACAGTTACATACATCGCCGACGCGTCAGACGCGTCGCTGGGGCTGTATGGGTTAAGGGGATTTGTAATTTGTACTTTTTTGTTAAATAATTATTAATTTTATGTATTTTTTTAGTTTGGTCCCTAGACCTCCATCAAGTAAAGATACAATACTCCCCAAGACCCCCTTTAGTGAACAATGTGTAATTGTTTCGATAGTTTCTCCTAAATTGCAGGCTCGCTATCGCTTGCCAGAAATAACTAGATACGTAAATGAATAAAAAATCCTTAAAATTGACAAGTAAATAGGACGAAAAGTCTGAAAAATCGTAAGTTTGAGACAAATAATGATAATAATAGAAAATAATCATCTAATACGAATATAAATACTAATATAATCCAATGAATAATAATAAAATAAATACTAATATAATCCAATGAATAATAATAAAATAAATACTAATATAATCCAATGAATAATAATACAATAAATACTAATATAATCCAATGAATAATAATAAAATAAATACTAATATAATCCAATGAATAATAATACAATAAATACTAATGTAATCCAATGAATAATAATACAATAAATACTAATATAATCCAATGAATAATAATACAATAAATACTAATATAATCCAATGAACAATAATACAATAAATACTAATATAATCCAATGAATAATAATACAATAAATACTAATATAATCCAATGAATAATAATACAATAAATACTAATATAATCCAATGAATAATAATAAAATAAATCGTAACTTCTGCAAACTGTAGGCCTCCCGGGTGTTGAGAAAAACGGGTTGTGAAGAGCAACAGGTTATTAGTTTTACCACCAGAGAATGGGAAGGAGGAAGAGGAAGAGGAGGAGGAAGAGGAAGAGGAAGAGGAGGAGGAAGAAGGAAGGAGGTTGAGTAGGAGGCAATGTTGTAAAGAACGACAGATTATTATTAGTTTTCTCGTCAAACAATGGGTAGGTGTAAGAGAAGAAGAAGAAAAGAAAACACCGCGGCGGTCGAGTGGAAAGCACGCTCACGTGTAAATCTGCTTGACCTGGGTCCAATCCCAGCCATGGCGGATATTTAGTGGGTGTGGTAGTACGTCCTAGCGCGTTTCACATGCTCGCACCCAGTCGGGGGACACCTCGATGATGTATACAGACTAATAACACATAACAAAGCCACTCCAACAGCTTCCTCTCTCTCCAACACTTCTTATCCCCTCTCTACACTCCTCAGAAAAATAGGAAAAGTAGAAAGTAGCTACGAGGTGCCGTTGTGAAGGTTTATCCCTCAATACCTTCACCTGACCTGACCTGAGTATAAGAAGAGAATGAGAGAGAGAGAGAGAGACACAGAGACAGAGAGACAGACCCTTCTTCTCACCTGGTCAGCCCTGTGATGCTCAACCCGCCACTACCGCTCATTTTCATTACCGGAAATCAATATGTGGGTCAGGAGACGCGGTGTGTGTGTGGGGGGGGGGGGGCGGGGAGGAGGTGTATTGTGTAGGGGGGGGGGTGGGGGTAAGAAAGGGGCGTGGTAAGGGGTGGGGTGGATGTGTGTGTTGTCGGGAGGAGGGGGAGGTTGGTGATTAGGTGGTGGGGGGGGGGGGGGGGGGGGGGGGGGGGGGGGGGGGGGGGGGGGGGGGGGGGGGGGGTGGGGGGGGGGGGGGGGGGGTGGGGTGGGTTTGTGTATGGGGTGGGGGGTCTTGGTAGGGGGTGGGGTGGAGGGATAGTTGATTTATGTTTTTAAATTTATTTATATTCTGGTAAATATCGATGTTTTCGGCTCCAACCTCTTTATAGCTCGAAACTCGCAAGGGGTAAATTACTGTCCGGTTATTGTGAGGTATAGCGGTCAATAGTTGTTTAGTATATGTATATACTGTATATACACTCCTTTCCCATTCTTAAGGGGGTAGTACTTGTTTTTTGGTATTATATACTGTATATATTTATTTATTTGTTTTTGAGTTTCCTCGCTAGATCTCCACCAGGCTTTAAAAACCACCCCCTTGATCCCCTTTCAAGACAAATATTTTTCGGTTCAACGATGTCCCGGCCGAAGGCTGTTTTCTTAAAAAATTACAGGCTCGCTATCACTCGTCAGGAAAAAAATTGACACCTGAATGGCACTAAAGGTCTTAATATTGACAAAGAAATTAATGATTTATTTCATCATCAAACGTATTCACATAATCACGATGCCATAATAATAAGAATGAAATAGTATACAATAATAACTAGAGTCCCTGCCCTCTGTCCGTGACCTTGCCACCTTATGTCCAGCCTCAGTATTCCCCTTATACACCTGGAAGAGGCCACACTCACGGCTTTTCTCAGAACCTCTCTACAGCCTGGAGGGGGTAAGGTTCGTATATATATATATATATATATATATATATATATATATATATATATATATATATATATATATATATATATATACACTTTTTTATGCTAATATGCAATTTTTATGTAGGCAAAACTATGCATTCCACGAAACATTAAATAATTTCAATAAGACTGCTTTTATGCTGGCAAATATAAGGCTAAATATGGCTATGGTTAGAAATATATATATTTGTGTCTGGTGTTTATTGGAATGTTTTGTATTGAGGTCTGAATGGCACCAGCCGATGCCATTCATCGTAATCATACCATTTGCCAGTCCGAAATTATGTTATTGCTATCAATTTCGACAATCAAGAGAGTTGATAAACGTTTTCCGTTGATTCATATGATGATTCTGATAATTTGAGTATGCCATTTACGAATAGAAAAAAAGTATATTCATAAGCTTTAGAAGATCATTTGATGCATCTCTTCTCTATTGTTTAGCTATTGTTTGTCGATTTTATTCAGATTAGGAAGGGTATATGGAAGTCAGAGGGTTGATTGAGATAACCTTTACCCTTATAACTCCTCTAGATCCTTCTTAAATTGCATAACACCGTCTAATGCTAGCTAGGATAAACTGTCAAAATGCGTCATAATCTTCAGAGGGTTAAGGGAGCTCAGACGGTATTGTGCAGCATAATTTACTGGTTCGGCTCAATGGTTTAAGGAGGGGGATTAGTTTGCTCTCTAAACCTCTATCAAACTTAAAAAAACACCTACAAGACTGCCCTTCGATATACATTTGTACATTTTTCGGTAGAAAAAATCGACACCTAAATGGCACGAAAGGTCTTAATATTGGCGAAGAAATGGGGCAAAAGGTCTGAAAATCGCCAAACTAATGGGGTGAATGTCTTGAAATTTCATAACTAATAGGGCTAAACATGAGGGAGGAGGAGGCCTCGAAAAAACAACTGCTACCCCTTAAATGCCAGATTCAAATGAGTCTTATCAACATGAGAATTATACACATGACAAACGTGTATGGGTTTTCTGGATGGTGGAAGTAGATTGCGGGCATGTCATTTGGGATTGACAAACTGTATAGCACCTGTCAGAGCCACTGGGTTAATAAGGAATAATTACTTCATACTACTAAACTTGAGCCTTACAAAAGAGCCATACTGTAGCCCGTTCATTATAGGTAGGCCATACATCGTTACCTCTAACTTCTTTTTCTCATAACAGTCTAGAGCAAATGGGCTGTAAATTTCCACACCTGTTCCCTGGTTGACTCTTCCCAAGTGGTGAAGATATTAGTATTTTTTTTTTTTTTTTTAGTTAAAGGGTCTCAATTTAGCAATCAGTTTAGAAATACAGCAATCAATCTAGCTTAGTAAAAAGGAGTTAACTCTAGTTATATATGTCTTTATGAAGCGTGTTCCACACTTTGATAGTGGATGGTATCAAATTCCTAGAACATTTTGAAGCATTGTGCCGTAAATTTACGAGGGCCATGCTATTCAGATTAGTTAATCGAGCAGGCCTGACAAGTGGTGGAAGCTTAGGGTTCTTTGGATGATTCATGGGGCACTTTTCCTACCAAACGTAATTCAGTTATCTTGAGAGTCTACTAAACATGTTCCTAAAGTTTCACCCCCTTTTCAACATCTGGCAGACAATATTGCAGTGCAGGGCGAGGTAGACA
>CM064486.1:12040866-12078430 GCA_032716605.1 Paralithodes platypus | reverse complement strand
TTCTAAACAATTCAATACTTCTCTCTCTGTAACGGTGATATTGCTTAGAACATCTGAATTATCAATCTGAATCGGCGATGGTGTAGGGATATCACTGAGGTCTTCGGTTGTAAAAACTGATGCAAAGAAGGTATTGAGGGCATTACTCATTTGTACTTCGTCTTTGGTGTATTCTCCATTTTCATCGACTAACGGTCCAACAGTTGAAGTAACTACTTTTTTCTTTCTGATATAACTATAGAATTCTTTCGGGTTTGTTTTACTTTGATTCGCAACATGTAACTCCAGGGTCTTTTTACTTTGCTTAATTAACTTTTTGGCTTTGCGTCGTAGCTCTACAAATTTCACCCGTTCTTCGTCATTTTGTGAGGATTTTAATCTATCATTAGCAAATTTTTTAGCAAGCAGACAGTCTGAAATATCTTTATTCCACCATTTGGGCTTATCATTATGGCCTGGACGCCGTATTTTCGATGGTATGCAGTCTTGCACTGCCTTAAGGTAAGTGGTTGTGAAACACTCCCAAGATGTATTTATGTCGTTATTGTTAGTCAGAAAGCTCCAGTCAGTTTCTTTAAGCTTTGATTTAAGTTTATGAAAATTTGCTTTCTTGAAATTAGGGACTTTCTCAATGCTGCTATTTGATTTGTTACTAGTAAACTTTAAAGTGAAAGTTATCGTACGATGGTCGCTGTTACTGAATTCATCACCAACATTCAAATTCTCTATTAATTCTTCTTTTGTTGCGAGTACAAGGTCAAGCACATTATTACCACGGGTCGGAGATTGTACAAATTGAAAAAGTGAACTCTCTTGCAAGTTAGCATAGAGGTCGTGTCCAGAGTGTGAAGTAAGAATATCGCCCCATTTAGTCACGGGTAAGTTGAAATCGCCAAGAATTACGGTATCTTGTATGTTAGTTATTTCTGCAATTTGTTCATAAATTTCACTGTCAGTTTGCACTGATTGAGCTGGGGGTCTGTATAATAAAGCTAGTGTTATTTTAGTTCCTCGTTTATTATTTAATAGTACGTAAGATATGTCTATATTCGCAATTTGAGGTTTTGACATTAAGACGGGATTAAGACTTTCCTTTATAAAAAACAGAACTCCTCCTCCATTTCTATTGATCCGACTTTTCTCAAACATTGTATAACCAGGAAGCGTATATTCGGCTAAAAAGTCTCTGTCTTCCGTATTTAACCAAGATTCTGTAATGCCGATTATATCATAATGTTCTGTAAACACGATTTCCTCTAGATCTGAAAATTTATTGCGTATGCTACGAGCATTTACATAAAACACCTTAAGAGTATTAGAGTTGGATGTTACTGATTGTGCATTGTCTGAATTTTCAGTTCGTATTTGACTTACACTACCCCCCGGATACCCCGTGTTGACCCCGTTTTTGGAACGGAAATCCTTGACTGCATCGTTCAGCAGACGACCAAGACGTGCAGCTCCTACTTCATTGAGATGTACACCATCTCCTGAACACAAAGATTTGTCATAGTAAAAATGATCCCACGTGTCGACAAGAGTGAGAGTGAGAGAGAGAGAGAGAGTGAGACAGATATAGTGAGTGTATGTAGGTGTGTGAAGGAGTGTTTGAAGAAATGCGTGTGTGTGTGAGAGAGAGAGAGAGAGAGAGGGGCTGGTTTGTCAAGAAATACAAACACTTATCAGTTCTTATCAACATTCGTAGTATGTAAACAACTTGTGGAGGTTTCGTATTCCTTTATTATCTTTATGGATATTAAGGGGGTTGACCTGCTTTTGTTCTGTCCTTTTCTATCTTTCTCTGGCTTGTATCCATTTGGCCCCATTCAGCCTACTGTTTTAAGACGTTTATCCCCATCCAGGTGTCTATTTTTTACTGGTGAGCGGTAGCGAGCCAGCATATTTTTTAGTTTTGTTAGACACCAGGCTAAATTTGTAAATTTTTCGATTGAAAAATGTCTCCGGCTAAGCCGGATTTCTTCATATAATGCTGGCTCGCTATCGCTCGCCAGGAATAAATCGACACCTAGATGGGGATAAACGTCCTAAAATAGTTGGCTGAATGGGGCCGAATGGATGGCGAGCGATAGCGAGCCTGTAATTTTAGGAGGAATCGGCCTTTGGCCGGGATTTTTTTTTACCGAAAAATGTATAAATCTATCTTGAAGGGGGTCTAGGTTTTTTTTTCTAAGCTTGATGGAGGTCTAGGGGGTGTTTTTCTAAGCTTGATGGAGGTCTAGGGGGTGTTTTTCTAAGCTTGATGTAGTTCTAGGGGGTGTTTTTCTAAGCTTGATGAGGGTCTAGGGGGTGTTTTTCTAAGCTTGATGGAGGTCTAGGGGGTGTTTTTCTAAGCTTGATGGAGGTCTAGGGGGTGTTTTTCTAAGCTTGATGGAGGTCTAGGGGTGTTTTTCTAAGCTTGATGGAGGTCTAGGGGGTGTTTTTCTAAGCTTGATGGAGGTCTAGGGGTGTTTTTCTAAGCTTGATGGAGGTCTAGGGGTGTTTTTCTAAGCTTGATGGAGGTCTAGGGGGTGTTTTTCAAGCTTGATGGAGGCCTAGGGCGTGTTTTCTAAGCTTGATGGAGGTCTAGGGGTGTTTTTCTAAGCTTGATGGAGGTCTAGGGGGTGTTTTTCTAAGCTTGATGGAGGTCTAGGGGGTGTTTTTCTAAGCTTGATGGAGGTCTAGTTTTTTTTTCTTCTAAGCTTGATGGAGGTCTAGGGGGTGTTTTTCTAAGCTTGATGGAGGTCTAGGGGTGTTTTTCTAAGCTTGATGGAGGTCTAGGGGGTGTTTTTCTAAGCTTGATGGAGGTCTAGGGGGTGTTTTTCTAAGCTTGATGGAGGTCTAGGGGGGTTTTTCTAAGCTTGATGGAGGTCTAGGGGGTGTGTTTTTCTAAGCTTGATGGAGGTCTAGGGTGTTTTTTTCTAAGCTTGATGGAGGTCTAGGGGGTGTTTTTCTAAGCTTGATGGAAGTCTAGGGTGTTTTTTTCTAAGCTTGATGGAGGTCTAGGGGGTGTTTTTCTAAGCTTGATGGAGGTCTAGGGGGTGTTTTTCTAAGCTTGATGGAGGTCTAGGGGTGTTTTTCCAAGCTTGATGGAGGTCTAGGGGTGTTTTTCTAAGCTTGATGGAGGTCTAGGGGTGTTTTTCTAAGCTTGATGGAGGTCTAGGGGTGTTTTTCTAAGCTTGATGGAGGTCTAGGGTGTTCCAATGATGGAGGTATTTTTCTAGCTTGATGATCTGTTTTTCTAAGCTTGATGGAGGTCTAGGGGTGTTTTTCTAAGCTTGATGGAGGTCTAGGGAGGAAACTAAAAAACTATATGAATAAATGAATTAATAGACCAAACAAACGGCCACTGTCTTAATATGGCCTAAACTCATCGTCCCAAAACCAACAGATATTTTTCTGTTGGGACAAAAGTACTGTTGGGTGTAAACAAGGGGGCTCAGACAAAAGTACTGTTGGTTGTAAACAAGGGGGCTCAGACAAAAGTACTGTTGGTTGTAAACAAGGGGGCTCAGACAAAAGTACTGTTGGTTGTAAACAAGGGGGCTCAGACAATAGTACTGTTGGGTGTAAACAAGGGGCTCATAAAAGTACTGTTGGGTGTAAACAAGGGGGCTCAGACAAAAGTAATGTTGGTTGTAAACAAGGGGGCTCAGACAAAAGTACTGTTGGTTGTAAACAAGGGGGCTCAGACAAAAGTACTGTTGGGTGTAAACAAGGGGGCTCAGACAAAAGTACTGATGGTTGTAAAAAAGGGGGCTCAGACAAAAGTACTGTTGGGTGTAAACAAGGGGGCTCAGACAATAGTACTGTTGGGTGTAAACAAGGGGGCTCAGACAATAGTACTGTTGGGTGTAAACAAGGGGGCTCAGACAATAGTACTGGTGGGTGTAAACAAGGGGGCTCAGACAATAGTTTGTAAACAGGGGGCTCAGACAAGTACTTTGTAAACAGGGGGGCACAGACAATAGTACTGGTGGGTGTAAACAAGGGGGCTCAGACAATAGTCTGGTGGTAAACAAGGGGGCCCAGACAATAGTACTGGTGGGTGTAAACAAGGGGGCTCAGACAATAGTACTGTTGGGAACAAGTCAGACAATAGTACTGTTGGGTGTAAACAAGGGGGCTCAGACAATAGTACTGTTGGTTGTAAACAAGGGGGCTCAGACAAAAGTACTGTTTGTAACAACTCAGACCAGTACTGTTGGGTGTACAAGGGGGCTCAGCAATAGTACTGTTGGGTGTACAAGGGGCTCAGACAATGAAGAATACAAAAATAGAAAAGCATGCCGTGAGGTGAGGTGGTGTGTGTGTGTGTGTGTGTGTGTGTGTGTGTGTGTGTGTGTGTGTGTGTTGAGAGAGAGAGAGAGACACACACACTTATCTTTCTGTATAAGGTATATACTGATATATACATATACTGATATATACATAATATATAGATATATAAATATATATAATATAGAAATATATATTATATATATATATATATATATTATATATATAGATAATATATATATATAAACAATATACATACTGTATATATAATATAGATATAAAATATATATATTTATCTTATATATATATATTGTATATATATATATATATGAACTGACTTCACTTGAACTATGTGAGTGATTCCTTTAAATAAATGGGTTAGCCTGGTTGTTACAATGAAATGAGGGGAAAGGTCTTATAGTCGACACACTAATGGGACAATGTCATACAATATCAACACATCAGGGAGAAGGGGGTCCAGCAAAAACCCTATCCTCTCCCCTCCACCTCCCTTCCCATTCATCCAAAAGCTATCTCCCTGTGTTCTCCCTCCCACCACATACCAACCCCTATCTCCCTCCCACCACATACCAACCCCTATCTCCCTCCCACCACATACCAATATTTCCTCCCACCACATACCAACCCATATCCCTCAATACCAAATCTGTCCCACCCATACAAATCTCCCTACACAACAACATATTCCCTATACACCCATATTACACAAAACAACCCATATTTCCCTCCCACCACATACAAACCAACTTACCACATACAACAATATCCCCTCCCAACCTAGATATCTCCCTCCCACCACATACCAACCCATATCTCCCTCCCACCACATACCAACCCATATCTCCCTCCCACCACATACCAACCCATATCTCCCTCCCACCACATACCAACCCCTATCTCCCTCCCACCACATACCAACCCATATCTCCCTCCCACCACATACCAACACCCATATCTCCCTCCCACCCCACACCAACCCATATCTCCCCCCCACCCAACCAATATTTCCCTCCCACCACATACCAACCCATATCTCCCTCCCACCACATACCAACCCATATCTCCCTCCCACCACATACCAACCCATATTTCCCTCCCACCACATATCAACCCTCTCTCCCACCACATACCAACCATATCTCCCTCCCCCCACATACCACCCACTTCCCTCCCACACATACCAACCCATATCTCCCTCCCACCACATACCAACCCCTTACTCCCTCCCACCACATACCAACCCAATCTCCTCCCACCACATACCAACCCATATCTCCCTCCCACCACATACCAATCCCTATCTCCCTCCCACCACATACCAACCCTCTCCCTCCCACCAACATACCAACACATATCTCCCTCCACCACATACCAACCCATATCTTCCCTCCCACACATACCAACCCCTATCTCCCTCCCACACATACCACCCATATCTCCTCCCACCACATACCAACCCCTATCTCCCCCCACCACATACCAACCCCTATCTCCCCCACCACATACCAACCCCTATCTCTCCCACACACCAACCCCCTATCTCCCTCCCACCACATACCACCCAGATCTCCCTCCCACCACATACCAACCCATATCTCCCTCCACCACATACCAACCCCTATCTCCCTCCACCCAACACCAACCCATATCTCCCCCACCACATACCAACACATATCTCTCCCACCACATACCAACCCATTCTCCCTCCCACCACATACACCCATATCTCTCCCACCACACACCAACCCATATCTCTCCCACACATACCAACCCCTATTCCCTCCCACCACATACCAACCCATATTTCCCTCCCACCACATACCAACCCCTATTTTCCCCCACCACATACCACCATATTCCCTCCCCCACATACCAACCCATATCCCTCCACCATACCAACCCATATTTCCCTCCCACATACCAACCCATGTTTCCTCCCACCACATACCAACCCATGTCCCTCCCACCACATACCAACCCATATTTTCCCTCCCACCACATACCACCCATATTCCCTCCCACCAATCAACCCATATTTCCCTCCCACCAAGACCAACCCATATTCCCTCCCACCACATACCAAACCATGTTCCCTCCCACCACTACCAACCCAATTTCCCTCCCACCACATACAACCCATGCCCTCCACCACCACAACATACCCACCACATACCAACCCAGATCTCCCTCCCACCACATACCAACATATTTCCCTCCACCACATACCAACCCATATCTCCCTCCCACCACATACCAACCCTTACTTCCCTCCCACCACATACCAACCCATATCTCCCTCCCACCACATACCAACCCATATCTCCCTCCCACCACATACCAACCCATATCTCCCTCCCACCACATACCAACCCATACTTTCCTCCCACCACATACCAACCCATATCTCCCTCCCACCACATACCAACCCATATTTCCCTCCCACCACATACCAACCCATATTTCCCTCCCACCACATACCAACCCATATTTCCCTCCCACCACATACCAACCCATATCTCCCTCCCACCACATACCAACCCATATCTCCCTCCCACCACATACCAACCCATATTTCCCTCTCACCACATACCAACCCATATTTCCACATCCATATTTCCTCCCACCACATACCAACCCCTATTTCCCTCCCACCACATACCAACCCATATCTCCCTCCCACCACATACCAACCCATATCTCCCTCCCACCACATACACACCCACATTCTCTCACTGTGTTAGTTTAGTCGTATATTTGGCAGGGTAGGGGCACGTTTAAAGGTTTAAGGGGAGATTTCCACTTGAGGTATTTTTTTCTGGACCCCTTTCTCCCTCATGTTTAGCCCCATTGTTTTTTTATATTTTAAGACGTTCGCCCCATAATGAAGAACTTTCGCCCCTTTTCTGTCAATTTTAAGACCTTTCATTCAATTTAGGTGTCGATTTTTTCCTGGCGAGCGATAGCGAGCCTGTAATTTAAGAGGAAGCGGCCTTTGGCCGGGACATTTTTCTACCGAAAAATGTACACATATATCTTGAAAGGGGGCCTAGAGGGTGTAATTTTAAGCTTGATGGAGGACTAGGGAACAAACTAAAAACCTCCCCTTAAAGGAGCCCCTGCATAAAGTCACGGACGGTCCTATATAGACACCATTAAGGGGAGATTTTTAGTTTGGTCGCTAGATATCCTTCAAGCTTAAGATTACACCCCCTTGAGCCCCTTTCAAGATAAATTTGTACATTTTTCGGTAGAAAAATGTCCCGGCTGAAGGCCGGTTCCTCTTAAATTACAGGCTCGCTATCGCTCGCCAGGATAAAATCGACACCTAAATGGCACGAAAGGTCTTAAAATTGACAGAAATGGGTCGAAAGTTCTTAGAATCGTCAAAATAATGGGGCGAACGTCTTAAAAATAGAAAAACAATGGGGCTAAACATGAGGGAGAAAGGATTCAAGAAAAAAATCCCCTCCAGTGGACACCTCCCCTTAATTAAGCCGACTCACTTACGGTATACTGTTATAAAGGTGTGTGGATAGGTAAATACCACAGCTTCTTCCCACTTTCGGTGTGAATGGAGTAAGATTTATGGGGGTAGTGGAAGCTGCAGTGTCTTAAGGGGAGATCTCCACTTGAGGGACTCTTTTCTTGACCCCTTTCTCCCTCATGATTAGCCCCATTGCTTTTGATATTTTAAGACGTTCGCCCCATTTGTTTGGCGGTTTTAAGAACTTTCGGCCCATTCTGTCAATTTTAAGAATTTTCGTGCCATTTAGGTGTCGATTTTTTCCTGGCAAGCGATAGCGAGCCTGTAATTTAATAGGAACCGGCCTTCGGCCGGGAAAATTTTCTACCGAAAAATGTACAAATTTATCTTGAAAGGGGGTCTAGGGGCTGTAATGTTAAGCTTGATGGAGGTCTAGTGAACTAACTAAAAACCTCCCCTTAACTGTTAACCAGCGGCATAGTAGGATTAAGAACGATAGAGAACTTAATGATGAAATTAGATAGGCATATGGGCGAGATGGGTTGGGTGTGAGAGGGATCTGCCTTGTATGGGCCAATCTGCTTTCTGCAGACTCCCATTTCTTATGTTCTTATATATATATATATATATACAGTATATATATATATATATATAATATATATATATATATATATATATACAGTATATACCGGGTATATTATATATATATATATATATTTTTTTTTTTTTTTTTTTTTTTTTAATACATACGAGGTTGAAAGAAATGGCAATTTCTGCGTTGGAAATTTTATTATTCAAAGTTTCCAGGTCTCTGATGAGTTTTCGCTGGGTGGCAGGAAGTAGATGAAGGAGATGAGCAAAATTCCATGGTGGTACAGAGTTACTTAAAAGTACCTGAAGATACAGGATATACGACGCGTTTCACTGGACAACCAGCATTATCAAGTAAGGAAGGAATGATATAAAAGGTAAACAGGAAGGGTATATATAGAGGGTGGAGGATCAGAGGAGGCGGAAAACAGGGGGCAAAAGTCTGCTATTGGTGGAAGGGTAAACTAGGAGAGAGAAAGGGGGTAACCGCTTCACGCATGCGCACTGGATGCGGGATGGTGGTCGGTAGGTGGGGTCGAAGCTGATTGGCTGCGTGTCGAGGGGCGTGGCCTAAGTTGTGTGGCGCCTGCAGAAGACGAAGCTAAAGGAGGTAGCGCGGGGGGCTGCGTCAAGGGCACCGGGGGGCGAGGAGGGGTGTTAGGTCCTGTAGGGTAGTGCCTTTTGGCAGAAGGAAGGATCTGAAGGTCCAGAGTTTGGTTGTTGATGTAAGGCTTGGATATATAAAGCTTCGAGTATAGGTAATCTCCTTGGGTCACTTTCTTTATCGAGTATGGTGGTGTGTTTCTCTAACTCGTTGCGTGTGAGGTGAAGGTGGTTAGGGGTGAGATAGTGGTCTTTGATGGCTCCAGCCTGAAGGTGAAGAGTTAACCGACGTGAAAGACGAGTCTGCGTCATACCAATATAGGAATGAGGTCCACAGTCCTCATAATTACAGGTATGTTGGTAAATGACGTGATCGTCGGTCATCGGGCTCTTTATCTTGGTGGAGGCTGGTTTGTTGCGGAGAACTCACCATAGCAAAATACTCAACAAACAACACTTCCAAGCTGCCAAACTATTAAGAGACAACCCCAACATCATCATCCGTCGTGCGGATAAAGCTTCCTGCCTCGTGATCCATGACAAGGAGGAATATCTTAGAAAAATGGACGTCATCTTAAGTGACAACACTAAATTTAAAAAGATCACCCGCAACCCAACCGACGAAATCAAACGTATTGCCAACACCACCATCACCGCCATCAACGCCAAACAAGGAGGGATCCACCTTAAAAAACTCGTCGGAGAATACACCCCTGGTTATGCGTACGGAACCATCAAAACACACAAACCTGGGAACCCCCTCCGCCCCATCATCTCCCAGATCCCCACTGCCACCTACCAGATCGCCAAGACACTGAACAACCTCCTCACCCCCTACGTGCCCAGCCAATTCAACCTTAACTCAGCCCACGATTTCTTGGAAATTTTACGAGACGCCCCCCGTAACAACAACCACACAATCGCCTCTCTCGACGTAGAAAGCCTGTTCACCAACGTGCCAGTGGATAGGACCATTGACATGATTCTACGTCGAATTTATCATTGCCCTGATACACCTACACTGGACATCCCGGAGAAGGCCCTGAAAACACTACTGGAGCTATGTACCAAGGAGGCCCCCTTCCTTTGCCCCCGGGGCAACATGTACAAGCAGATAGACGGTGTTTTGCGATGGGCAGCCCCCTAGGAGTTCTTTTTTGCGAACTTTTTCATGGGTACCATCGAGGAAGAGCTCCTAAGCTGCCCAGCGACCCGCCGTCTACTGTAGATACGTGGATGACATCTTCGTGCAAATCAAGGACCTCCACGAACTACAGGAACTCCAGCGTCGCTTCATGACCTCCTCCGGACTTAACTTCACCTTTGAAAAATCTAACAATGGACAACTCCCCTTCCTCGACATCCTCGTAGCTCTGAACGACCATGGGTTCAAAACCACCGTCTACATTAAACCAACTAACACAGGACAATGCCTCAACGGCGATAGTGAATGCCCCCGCCGTTATCTTCTATCCTCCATCTCCGCCTATGTTAGGAGAGCCCTCACGCACTGCTCTACCTGGGCCGACACCCACCAGGAACTAGAAAGACTATCCCAAGTTTTAGTAAATAACGGATACTCCAACTCCGACATCTCCAGCACCATCAACCACCATCTTGAAAAATGGTACACCCAAAGCCCTCCCAACATTGACCCCCCAATGAAATTAAGATCTTCTACCGCAATTACATGTCCTCTGAACACAAACTGACGAGGCCGTCTTAAAAGAAATAATCTCCAAGCATGTCCACCCAACCAACCCGGAAAACAAAATCAAATTAATAATTTATTACAAATCCCCCAAGACCTCCAACCTCGTTCTCCGCAACAAACCAGCCTCCACCAAGATAAAGAGCCCGATGACCGACGATCACGTCATTTACCAACATACCTGTAATTATGAGGACTGTGGACCTCATTCCTATATTGGTATGACGCAGACTCGTCTTTCACGTCGGTTAACTCTTCACCTTCAGGCTGGAGCCATCAAAGACCACTATCTCACCCCTAACCACCCTCACCTCACACACGAGTTAGAGAAACACACCACCATACTCGATAAAGAAAGTGACCCAAGGAGATTACCTATACTCGAAGCTTTATATATCCAAGCCTTACATCCCAACATCAACAACCAAACTCTGGACCTTCAGATCCTTCCTTCTGCCAAAAGGCACTACCCTACAGGACCTAACACCCCTCCTCGCCCCCCGGTGCCCTTGACGCAGCCCCCCGCGCTACCTCCTTCAGCTTCGTCTTCTGCAGGCGCCACACAACTTAGGCCACGCCCCTCGACACGCAGCCAATCAGCTTCGACCCCACCTACCGACCACCATCCCGCATCTAGTGCGCATGCGTGAAGCGGTTACCCCCTTTCTCTCTCCTAGTTTACCCTTCCGCCAATACCAGACTTTTGCCCCCTGTTTTCCGCCTCCTCTGATCCTCCACCCTCTATATATACCCTTCCTGTTTACCTTTTATATCATTCCTTCCTTACTTGATAATGCTGGTTGTCCAGTGAAACGCGTCGTATATCCTGTATCTTCATGTACTTTAATGTAACCCTGTACCACCATGAATTTTGTTCATCTCCTTCATCTACTTCCTGCCACCCAGCGAAAACTCATCAGAGACCTGGAAACTTTGAATAATAAAATTTCCAACGCAGAAATTGCCATTTCTTTCAACCTCGTATGTATTAAAGAAAATTTATTACCTGGCTTTACCAACATATATATATATATATATATATATATATATATATATATATATATATATACTGTATATATATACCGGTATATATATATACATATATACAGTATATATATATAAAGCCTATCTCAAAAGTACACGTGAGTTACATGAATAAATATTTCAACCATAATCCAAAATCGAACCACGGACAGTCAGGACTCGAGTCTACGTTATAACCACTACACCGCGGCGTGTTAAAACATTGGTAACCATTTACAATATATGTTTAGGAAATTCCATTCCATGCCAGGTTGCATTCCAAGCAATATATGTTCGTATGATGAGTAATATACAAATATCTAACTTTATTTGTCTATGTGTATGAAGGAGACAAAAGGCAGGTTACCTGTAACGGGTGTCTCCCCCAAGGTATATTATTCACCAAAGTTAAAAAACGGGCAACAAAGAATACCCTATTATATCAAAGCCAAAAAACAACAAAAAAACAAACACAAAATATAACAAAACAAGGAAAACAAATAAGAGAAGCTTTTCCAACACGTTCAAACATTTGTCACAGTCCCCTGCCCATCAATTATCTAGCCTAACTTTTTAACAGGGCAACAAAACAGAACTGACGCGCGCCTTTCTAATAAACGAGCCCGAACGCCAATTGTGTTGTATAATGTATATGCAGCAGAGTTCTGTGAATTTGTAAGCTGGTCTATATTACTATTGCCAGACATCATCATCTCCGAAAAGGGCTGTCCACGTATGAATCGCCTTCATACTCCCTTGTTATCTGTCGGGCCCCTACCCCTCCTCTCTATTCAACCACAACTCCAACTCCACTATCACTCATATACCTCTTAACTCCAACCTTCATCTCACTTTCGGTCTGCATCTCCCTCATTGCCATTGCATCTCACACTCATCTGTTATCTGTTAGTTTGCCATCTGCAAGTGGCACCGATTAGCGTGTCGCCCATCGGTAATTTGTTTAGGGTTTATTCCCGTACATGGGTTGCCCACCAAGGCTAACGAGTCCCATCCACCTGGATGGGATGGGATGTTCTTAATGGGATGATAGTAATATGTTAAGTTTTTATAGCTATGGAACCATCATCATCAGCAGCAACAGCAGCCATCAAGGTCATTGCTAACAGGTAACCACCTTCCGTAATCTTTTCCATGAATCACAAGACGTTGCAAGTCTCTATGATGAGCTTTTTCTTATCTATTATAATCTTAGTCTAGGTATATCTGAGGACATCTGAACTTACACTATTGTAGTCCGTTTGTTTTCAACTGAGAGTAAATTGAAAAGTCCCTATCACGATTACTCAGACATAACAATGATTTAAAAGCGAAATATGTTGTTAATATGAATACTTTTTATTTATTTGATTTAGAGATACAGTAATTTTATATATTTATTTTTAATTAAGATTCGAGAAATCAGCTACTAAACGTTTAAAGTTACCGTCAGCTAAAAAATATCTATCTATCTATCTATCTATATATATATATATATATATATATATATATATATATATATATATATATATATATACAGTATATACTGTGTATATACAGTATATAAACTACAGAGATACCTGGTAAACATGTGTCAGGAACCTAATTTTTTCACTTGCTAACATACATATATGAACACAATAATTTCACCAACAGAGTATTCATTGTACTCACCAGTACACCTATTACCACACAGGAACACTTAGAACTCAGAATCTTACCTGAAAAAGAACGAAAAAACAAAGTTAGTACACCTTATGACAATACATAATTACGCTCCAAAGTAAAAAGACAAATTCGAAGATACTGAAGTGCTTAATAAATTAAAGATTTTTTTTTTAGTAAACATAAAAATATACATTATTTTCCATCGATAAACTATAAAGTGTAGTAAAATTTAAAGGGTTTACTTAATAATAATATTAATTTTAAATGAGTGCAAATTAAACTGACACTTTATCACACAGTAAAATATTAATAACTGTTAGTGCAAATAAAAACAGTATATATACATTTACACTTCACTACACTAAAACTTATTACACATTAGGAGTTGCCTCAGACATTAGGGAATTCAACTTAACGAGACAAATTGGCAGACGTGTTAATATCCTCTCTCTCTCTCTCTCTCTCTCTCTCTCTCTCTCTCTCTCTCTCTCACACACACATACACATACACACACACACACACACTTTTACTCTCTTCTTCTCGTGGTACGGTACCATACAGTTAGATTGCAGTACACGAATCTATGAACAATTACGAACTAACTCCTCAAAGATAGAGAGAGAGAAAGAGAACATCACACACATACAGTATATACCCCCCCCCCCCCCTAAACACACAAACCATACACACACCACACACACAAACCACACACACACACATACACCCGCACACATACCCACACACACCATACACCCACACACACCATACACCCACACACACACCTGGTAATGCTATATATAAGTTTTACCCCTCACACCACAAGGAAGAGTTAGTACACATCATCAATACGTTCAACTTCCCTCCATAACTCATCTCTACTGGACATATTGACAGACCAATCATTATTCTCTCTCTCTCTATCTCTCTCTGCGTTGATGTTCCTTTCCTTCTACTAATAAGGTACCGGTATATGGAGAATTATAATATATATATATATATATATATATATATATATATATATATATATAGAGAGAGAGAGAGAGAGAGAGAGAGAGAAAGAAATGGATAGATAGGTGAAGAGAGAGAGAAAAGAAAATGGATAGATAGGTGAAGAGATAGGATAATGTAATGATAAATTATGAAGGCTGAACACTATTTTTTTATCCCTGACTTAACCCGGCCCAGATGAGTGCCGTGGGTGGGAGCCAAAAAGCGGCCTTATTTACCTCACAAATTACCGGCTATTTGTCCACCTAATGACGACAGTAATCACTTGCTAATCAAATTTTATCGGAGCCGGGAAAATGCTGAATGATTGGATGACAGCACAAAAAAAAAAAAAAAAAAAAAAAAAAAAAAAAAAAAAAAAAAAAATTAAAAAAAAATCTGGGCATTTCAATTCCTGACCGAGTTTAATTTTGACTGCTATAAAGTAGACTAAAAAAAAGGATATACACCTATAGCTCATAATTCCACCATGATAATTAGAAGTGAGTATGATCATAAACAAATTGCCAAATTTCATCATCATCATCATCATCAGCCTTAGTTAGTCCACTGCAGGACAAAGGCATCTCCCAAACGTTCCGTTCGAAGGCCGATTTATCCCAAAATTACAGGTTCGCTATCGCTCGCCAGTACAAAATCGACACCTAAATGCCACGTAAGGTCTTAATAATGGCAAAGAAATAAGGCGAAAGGTCTTATAATCGCCAAACTAATGGGCCGCACGCTATAAAATCTTAAAACTTATGGGACTCAACATGAGAGAGAAAGGGGACCAGAAAAACGACCCATCCCCCCTTAAGGGTTTCAATTTACCATCAGCTGAAATACAACCGACTATAGTAGTGCATCGAATACAACCGACTATAGTAGCGCATCGAATACAACTGACTATAGTAGCGCATCGAATACAACTGACTATAGTAGCGCATCGAATACAACTGACTATAGTAGTGCATCAAATACAACTGACTATAGTAGCGCATCGAATACAACCGACTATAATAGCACATCAAATACAACCGACTATAGTAGCGCATCGAATACAACTGACTATAGTAGCGCATCGAATACAACTGACTATAGTAGCGCATCAAATACAACCGACTATAGCAGCGCATCGAATACAACTGACTATAGTAGTGAATCGAATACAACCGACTATAATAGCACATCAAATACAACCGACTATAGTAGCGCATCGAATACAACCGACTATAGTAGCACATAGAAAACAACCGACTATAGTAGCGCATCAAATACAACCGACTATAGCAGCGCATCGAATACAACTGACTATAGTAGTGCATCGAATACAACTGACTATAGTAGCGCATCGAATACAACCGACTATAGTAGCACATCAAATACAACCGACTATAGTAGCGCATCGAATACAACCGACTATAGTAGCACATCGAAAACAACCGACTATAGTAGCGCATCAAATACAACCGACTATAGCAGCGCATCGAATACAACCGACTATAGTAGCGCATCAAATACAACGGACTATAGCAGCGCATCGAATATACAGATTGACATAAAACAGAATAAAACAATAATACAATGAAAATAGAAGAATAAAACGCAAAACAAATCTCGTCCATCTCCAGTGTTCTTTCCTTTCTCACGAAGTCACATTGATAGCAAGTCAAAAACAACAACACCGATGCAATTCCCGACGTGATTTCTCTGAGACGAACTTCGCGTCACTGCACTGCTAACGTAACGCTACTTTTAGGTGGGTAATAGCGTTAGGTGCTCACAATTGTTTACCGTAACACTACTTTTAGGTGGGAAATAGGTTTAGGTCCACAGGCACTATTTTTAACATAATGCTACATTTAGGCAGAAAATTGTTTAGGTGGACTCTATTTGTACCATAACGCAAAATTTAGGTGGGTAATAGGCTTAGATACACACTATTTTACCGTAACGCTACTTTTAGGTGGGTAATAGGTTAACTGGACACAATTTGTATTACGTAAATATTATACTTCCATAGTATTATGCATTTGTATGATTATGTATTAACGCCTAACCATAAGAAATAGCATGTTATTCAATACTGAAAAACATTTGGGCCTTATTTATTAATAAGCCTTTCTATGCGACTTCACTATCCAAAGGCTAAGCCAAAACATTATTGTAAGTTTTCATATTTTATATATTAAAGTTGGAAAATATTAAAATAAACAATTTCAATTTCAATTATCACCGTAATTCCGAGTGTTGCACTATAACTACCAGTACTTCACCTTAAAGTACGTTTCTTCACCGAATTATCATACAAAAGGCACATAACAAATCATGGAAAACGAAAAGTACACACAAGACCCATAACCTCTCCCCCCGTCACTATTCCTTCTTTCCCAACCAGGTCATCTTTATCGTCAGTCAACAACAGCAACAACAACAACAACAACAACAACAGCCACGACGACATTTCTTCCGCTATTTTTCTGGGACCTGGTCTCGTCGCCCCGGAAAACACCGGTAATTTCGCCGTAATGCCCCGGGCTATTTTCACCGTCTTTATTTTCACCAGCCCCGTAAATAGCCTTTCTCTTTCCTTTCTCGCTTACTGGCTCCTATGTGGTCTGAATGAAGGCTTGATGATATTATGAACCCTTTGAAGATTGTGACGCATTTTGACAGTTCATGCTGGGTATCATTAGACGATTTTATGCAATTTAGAAAGGATCTGTTGGGAATTTTGGCTATCATTAAACGTTTTTTTACAATTCTCGCTTACTGTCTCCTACGTGGTCTGAAGGTTTGATGATATTATGAACCCTTCGAAGATTATGACGCATCTCCAGGGTTTATTATGGCTATAATTAGACGATTATATAAACAAAACTCCTACGTGGTCTGAAGGCTTGATGATATTATGAACCCTTCGAAGATCATGACGCCTTTTGACAGTTTATTCTGGCACTCATTAAACAATTTTATGCAATTTAGAAAGGATCTGTGGGAATTCTGGCTATCATTAGACGATTTTATGCAATTTAGAAAGGGGGTCTGGGTGAATTATAAGGGTAAATACGATCTCAATTAACCCTGTGACTTCCATATACCCTTCCTAATCTGAATAAAATCGTCTAATAATAGCCAGAAAAGAAAAAAAAGAAAAGCGTCAGCGTATTGAACAAATGGATAAATAAATGTACAGTCGCGGTCAGTAATTCGGATGCACTTTGAAACCCCCAACAATTTAAGGGGAGATTAGTCTTTTTTGGGTCCCCCTTCTTCCTCGTGTTTAGCCCCATTAGTTTTCAGATGTTAAAATGTTTGCCCCATTAGTTTGTCAATTTTAAGACCGTTCGCTTCATTTATTTGTCAATTTGTCAAACCTCTCGTGCTATTTAGATGTCGATTTTTTTTATTTTTTTTTTCCTGGGGAACGATAGTGAGCCTGTAATTTTGTATGTACCGGCCTTTCGCCGGGAAATTTGTCTATCGAAAAATATGTAAATTAATCTAGAAGGGGGATCTAATATATGTGTTTTTTTTTGTTTTTTTTGTTTTTGTTTTTGTTTTTTTTAATGGAGGTCTAGGGAGGAAACTAAACAAAAATAATCAATAAATGAAAATATCGACCAAAAAGTGAACCGTCCTCCCTTAAGCCACGACACAAATTACCCAGACGACCCAACAAGCAACTCGCGGGGCAGACCAATTTATCAACGTCGTCATGAGAAAAATTATAATTGTCCTTGGGGGGGGGGGGGTTGTGTTACAGTTATCAGTCGTATAGTTGCCATCATAATGACTTTCCAAAAGCAAGTTTTGTAATGAGTTTGAATTGAATAGTTGATCGCCGCATTTGTTTATTTTAGTATGCACAGCCATTTTTAAAGATTTGCGGACTTCCTATGTTTTCCTTAATGCAATTATAACTATCTGGATTGATTTTTTGGATAGAAATTGTTTTCAATACACAGTATGTATAGTTTTGTAATTGATTTATAGGAAAATATATTCATAAATTCGTTTCCAGAGATATACTTCCATAATTAGAAATAAGTGAAGTCTATGAATGTTTATGAATGATTGTACAACCCTGGACACAAATTATCCCCATGCATGGATAACATTCTTAAGGGGGATTTTCTGGACCCCTTCTCCCTCATGCTTAGCCCCATTAGTGTTGATATTATAAGACATGTGCTCCATTAGTTCGGCGATTCTAACGCCTTTCGTGCCATCTAGGTTTCAAATTTTCGTGGCGAGCAATAGCGAGCCTGCAATTTAAAATGAACCGGCCTTCGGCCAGGGCATATTTGTATCGAAAAATACACAAATTTGTCTCAACGGGAAGTCTTGGGGGTATTGCTTAAAGCTTGATGCAGGTCTAGGGAGGAAACTAATAAACCAATAATAACTAAATAAAAACTCCCCTTAATTAAGGGGAGATCTCCACTTGAGGGATTTTTTTCTTGACCCCTTTCTCCCTCATGTTTAGCCCCATTGCTCTTGATATTATAAAACGTTTGCCCCATTAGTTTAGCGATTTTAAGAACTATCACCGCATATTAAGACCTTGCGTGCCATTCAGGTGTCGATTTTATCCTGGCGAGCGATAGCGAGCCTGTATTTTAAGAGGAACCGGCCTTTGGCCGGGACATTTTTCTACCGAAAAATGTACAAATTTATCTTGAAAGGGACTCAAAGGGGTGTAATTTTAAGCTTGATGGAGGTCTAGGGAACAAACTAAATACCTCCCCTTAAAGCAATCTGGATACATTTCACTAAGGAAGAAATCCTGTCCACATCGGGAGGAACAACAGCCAATGGTCTGAATCATTAGGGTATTGTCAACAGAAAGACCGTACAACAGTCTCATCTGTTGTTATAGTATCTGTAATATTATCTTCTGGATTTTATAACTAATTTACCCTTACGGGGAGATTTGTATTTATGTTTATTTATTTATATAGATATATTAATTTAGTATTTATTTATTTATATAGATATATTAATTTAGTATTTATTTATTTATATAGATACTATTTATATAGATATTTATTGATTTATATAGATACTATTTATATAGATATTTATTTATTTATATAGATACTATTTATATAGATATTTATTTATTTATATAGATACTATTTATATAGATATTTATTTATTTATATAGATACTATTTATATAGATATTTATTTATTTATAGATACTATTTATATAGATATTTATTTATTTATATAGATACTATTTATATAGATATTTATTTATTTATATAGATACTATTTATATAGATATTTATTTATTTATATAGATACTATTTTAGTTTGCTCCCTAGACTTCCATCAAGCTTAAAACAATACCCCTAAGACCCCCCCCCCCCCTTTTCGAGATAAATATGTACAATTTTCGGTAGAAAATGGCTCGGCCGAAGGCCGGTTGATCCTAAATTACAGCCTCGCTATCACTCGCCACAAAAAAAAAAAAAAGAAAAAAAAGACACCTAAATGGCACAAAAGGTCTTAAGCTCGGCAAACTAATGGATTGAACGTCTTAAACCCATCTCTCCCCCCCCCCCCGCTCTCTCTCTCTCTGAAAAGGTTCAGTACTATTATTTGTGGAAACTTTTTCACGTACAAGATCTGTTCTACCTGGAACAAACTTCCCTCCGAAGTAACAGTTCTTCAGTAGAACAGTTCAAAAAGAGAGTATATAGTATTTTGCACACCTTGTAACGAGTGTAGTGCACTAAACAGTCTTTCTCCTTCTACTTCGAGTATGTCCTCGGTGTGGACCGTAAGGTCTCTGAGATACTAACTATTCCTTGTAACTCGTTGTAACTCTATCTCAATAAAACAGCACCACCCAGCATCCAGCAAACGCAGGGTTTTAACAGGAACACGAGTACACCATTAGTCTGTCCTATGCCAATTATATCATGTGTGTGTGTGTGTGCGTGTGTGTGTGTGTGTGTGTGATAAAGGCAGATACAGAAAGTATTCGAGTGAATGAGAGAGAGAGAGAGAGAGAGAGAGAGAGTACAAAGGAGTACAAAGGAGTACAAAGGAAATCAAGCAACAACAGATCTAGTGACCCTTCTAGGTTGCTTGTCCTCCAAAACACTGAGGATCAAGTGTCCAAACAGTGGTTTAGAGTGGGTAAGGGAACATTGGAAAGGGAACTACTGCCCTGCCACTAACGTGGCAGGACTAGGAAGTTAGTAGGGGACATATGGGTTAGTAACTGAGGGGAGGATAAAGTTATTCATTTACAAACGCAGTCAGTCGCGGGTTTGATGCGAGATATTTGTCTAGGCGGAATTTAAATGAATCAACGGTGCTGCAGTCTATAACGTCTCGGGGAAGCCCATTCCACAAGTTGACAACTCGATTGAAGAAGAAATTCTTAGATTCGTGCGAGTTAAAAGATTTACCAATAATTTTGCAACCGTTTCCCCGCGTGTAATTAGATTGGTCGATAGTGAAGTACTTACTACAGTTCATATTGTCGATGCCTTTGATGATTTTGAACACTTGAATTAAGTCGCCTCTTAATCTGCGCTGGGTTAAAGGAAATAGATTTAATTCTCTAAGACGCTCTTCGTATGGTTTGTTCTTTAGGCTAGGTATCATTTTGGTAACTCTACGTTGAACTCGTTCTAGCTTGTTTATATCTTTTTGGTAATAAGGGCACCAGGATTGAACGCAGTATTCCAGAAGAGGGCGGACTAAGGAATTGTAAAGGGTTAGGATAACTTCTTTGGATTTATGCTCAAATGACCTGCCTATAAAGCCAATTATTTTGTTTGCCTTCTTAACAACTTCTGAACATTGTTGACTCGGTTTTAGGTTACTCGATATTGTTACTCCCAGATCAGTTTCTCTGTTTACATTCTTAAGCTGAGTGCCATTCATCGAATAGTTTGCTTTCTCATTTAGGTATCCGACATGTAGTACTTTACATTTATCCGCATTGAAACTCATTTGCCAAATTTGGGCCCAACATGACAATTTATCTAGATTGTGTTGCATATCGTCAACTTGTTCTTTTGAGAGTACGCTATTTGCAATTTTTGTATCGTCAGCAAATTTTGAGATTGTGCAGGTGAGACCCTCATCTATGTCGTTGATGTAAATTAGAAAGAGAATTGGTCCTAGTACCGATCCCTGGGGTACCCCGCTACTTACATTGGTCCATTTAGATGCCTTACCGTTTATGACTACCCTTTGCTTTCTGTTGCTGAGCCAATTTTCTATCCATTTCAACACACCGTCTTGTATTCCATGCGCTTTTAGTTTTAGCAGTAAACGTTTGTGGGGAACTTTGTCAAAGGCCTTTTGAAAATCAAGGTATATAATATCTACAGCTTTACTCTCATCGTAGAGGTTGAGGATATCGTGGAAGAAGTCTAAGAGGTTTGTTAAACAGGAACGTTTTTTACGAAAGCCGTGTTGAGTATCTTTAAGTATGTTATTTTCCTCTAAGTGATTTACGAGTCTGTCTCGTATGACCGTTTCTAGCATTTTACATACAACTGAGGTTAAGCTAATTGGACGATAGTTACTGGGTAGGGATTTGCTGCCTTTTTTGAATATCGGTGTTACGTTGGCTAGCTTCCACTGATCAGGCATAGTTCCAGACTGCAAGGATTTATTGAATAGTAATGTCAGTGGTTTGGAGAGCTCATTCTTAGCTTCCTTTAGAACTCTAGGCGAGATTGTATCAGGTCCTGGCGTTTTATTTACCTTGAGTTTATCTAAACAATTCAATACTTCTCTCTCTGTAACGGTGATATTGCTTAGAACATCTGAATTATCAATCTGAATCGGCGATGGTGTAGGGATATCACTGAGGTCTTCTGTTGTAAAAACTGATGCAAAGAAGGTATTGAGGGCATTACTCATTTGTACTTCGTCTTTGGTGTATTCTCCTTTTTCATCGACTAACGGTCCAACAGTTGAAGTAACTACTTTTTTCTTTCTGATATAACTATAGAATTCTTTCGGGTTTGTTTTACTTTGATTCGCAATATGTAACTCTAAGGTCTTTTACTTTGCTTAATTAACTTTTTGGCTTTGCGTCGTAGCTCTACAAATTTCACCCGTTCTTCGTCATTTTGTGAGGATTTTAATCTATCATTAGCAAATTTTTTAGCAAGCAGGCAGTTTGAAATATCTTTATTCCACCATTTGGGCTTATTATTATGGCCTGGACGCCGTATTTTCGATGGTATGCAGTCTTGCACTGCTTTTAGGTAAGTGGTTTCGAATAACTTCCAAGATGTATTTATGTCGTTATTGTTAATTAAAAAGCTCCAGTCAGTTTCTTTAAACATAGCTCTAAGTTTATGGAAGTTTGCTTTCTTGAAATTAGGGACTTTTTCGATGCTACTATTTGGTTCGTTACTAGTAAACTTTAAAGTGAAAGTTATCGTACGATGGTCGCTGTTACTGAATTCATCACCAACATTCAAATTCTCTATCAATTCTTCTTTTGTTGCAAGTACAATGTCAAGAACGTTATTACCACGGGTCGGCGTTCCAACAAATTGATAAAGCGAACTCTCTTGCAAGTTCGTATACAAGTCATGTCCGGAGTGTGAAGTAAGAGTATCGCCCCACTTGGTCACAGGTAAATTAAAGTCGCCAAAAATTACGGTATCTTGTGAGTTACTTACATCTGCAATTTGTTCGTAAATTTCTCGGTCAGTTTGCACTGATTGAGCTGGAGGTCTGTATATTAACGCAAGTATTATTTTTGTACCTTTATTATTCTTTATTAGCACAAAAGATGTGTCGACGTTCACAATTTGAGGTTTTGACACGAGGGTCGGGTTAAGACTTTCTTTGATATAAAATAAAAATATAAGAGAGAGAGAGAGAGAGAGAGAGAGAGAGAGAGAGAGAGAGAGAGAGAGAGAGAGAGAGAGAGAGAGAGAGAGAGAGAGAGAGAGCGAGAACAACACAACTACCATCAGAACAAACAAACAGAAAACAAAGAGAGAACATGCCCATCCTAATAAGTGGGACTAATAGAACAACAGATATTCACCAAGAGACCCACACACAACAATAACACGAGCACATTTTTCAGCAATTTTCGATGAGCAAGATTTGTTTCGTACTATTTTGAGGCTCTTTCGCATTGGAATCGTAAACTAGACTGACGGTAGACTATGTAAGGTGGTTGAATTATGATACAACTTAAATTTTGAAGATGCCAAACTACAATAATTGTCAGTAAAAATTGTCGGAGAAAGCGCTCCTGTGACACCGGTATAACAGTGTACGGTAAATGGAACATGATGAGACAAAAACTCCGGGTATATTGTCTAAAAGCAGAATATGCGTAATAAATACACAGGCGGAGATTGAAAAAATATATTGTGGTTATATAAATACCAAATATCTGGAATACTCTCAATTATTTTCAAAATGAATATTTAAGACTTTACAGTTTAGTCTAAAATTATATATAAATAGATACTTAAGTAAATACATATTATAAATATATATTTACATCAAATGAACAGAATTTAAAATATAACAATCTTCAGTATCGTAGATAATTTTGTTCATGAGATTTGTGTTCCTTTCTGTTTCCGTATACAATCAAATTATAAGTATGTGTTCTGATATTTACAATAAACCGGGTTCGGGTTCTGTATTCCTAAACATTTACTGAGACCAGGAATTATCAATGTATTATCTAACTGTTGAAATAATTTTGAAAAGTTGACAGAATGAATATAAACATGATATTAGGAGGAGCACTGTATTGACAACGTTTAGCAGATAGCTTCTTCAGGTCACTAGACTATCTGCGAAATGTTGTCAATAAAGTGCTCCTCATCATATGGTGTTTAAAGTTAATATTTAACTGTCTTGATAGCGTAATGGTTAGTGCACGGAATTTCGGTGTGAGTATCCTAGGTTCGAATCCTTGGAGTACCACATGTATTCATTAGTGTCATTGATTTCATTAATTAGGTTTATTTGTAAGTTACTTGGTGGGTTGGTGATAATTTGAATTTAGTATATATTGTTTCGTTTTTCTTCACTTTAGAGCGGAAAGAAGCACTGGGATACAACCACCCACCCACACGCACACGCACACCCACACCCACTCTCTCGCACTCATACCCACCCAAACACATACACACTCTCACTTTCTATATCCACTATATGTATTTATCAGGGCAAACATGTGTTATTTAAATAAAATATTCCTTTGAGACCAATCGCACAATTATCTCATTATTTGTCTATATAATGTACGCTGTAACAAAATATTAGTATGAAAGGGGTAATTAAAGCGTGAATAATAATGTACCCATTTAAGGGTATAGTGATGGTAGTATACACATATAATAGGGGGATAACGAGGTAAATCGCTCTTTATATACCCAAGGATTTTAAATATATACCGTACCTTTTTCTTACCTTTTGAATATATATACAGTATATAGGGTATTACCCACAACATAAACATACTGGAAAACGTATATCGACCAAGGAATAATATTCCATTCGTAAACACGTAAAAAAAAAAAACACACACACACACACACACACACACACACACACACACACACACACACACACACACACACACACACACACCATATACATATTTTCATATTTGCTACATTGAAAAATGTTGACAGAAGCTTTCGTGCGTATTTGTGTCACTACATACGTTGGCAATGCGAAAAAAATGACATCAATATTTTATAAACACGCCATTTTTATCAACGACAGAAAGATTGGAAATACTTTGACAGAACCATTTTTCTTTCTTTGTTTGTCTTGTTTCTTTTTACTGCTTACATCGACATTGTAAAACAATATTAACCTCTTCAGTACAAACTTTTTCTTCAATATTATTATTATTCAGCTTAGGGTGGATCTGTGGGTGTTTGAAAGTTACTTGAAACTTTGTTTATCCTTTCTGAATCATAGCGTTCCTTCCCAAACTGAGTAAAATCGCCTAATGTAAGCCAGAATATAGTCCAAATGACGCCATCGAAGGGGTCAACCCCTTTGGTAGCCTATACCATGATGCGTTTCATCCTCTTAATTTGGCTATTATTAGACGATTTTTTCAGCTTAGGAAGGGCTCTCTGCGAGAGGGCTGGTTATCACACAGAGGCCCAAGTCTCTTCAACAAACTCCCACGGCGAGTAAGAGACATGAGGGGCGTCTCGTTAGACAACTTCAAGAGAGCCCTCGATGTCGAACTGCAAAAAGTGCCAGACGAGCCCATCTTCGCAGGGGAGTGTGCTGCCCCTACGAACAGTCTGCTGCACCAAATCACCACCCAGAACTAGGGGCGGCGCACTGCTCGGTGCTGCTAGAAGTGTGGCGAACTCATCACAAGGCATCAAGTAGGGTAAATTTAGATAGTTTGTACCTCCTTGCTTCCTTAAGATCCTTCTTAAGCTGCATGAAATCACCCAATAACAGCCAGATTACCCTGAAGAAACGTGTCATCATATCCTGAAGGGGTTAAGTTTCTTTAGTCGGATTCACAAGAGCGATGGTTCCGTCAACTACACTCTGTTCACTATAGGTAGGACAGAAATATTGACCTCCATCCTCTGCAACTCAAAAGGGAATAGTGCAAATGGGGTTGTAAATTTCCACACCTATTCCTTTGGTAGACTTGCTGAAGATTAGGAAAACAAATCGAATTTAATTATATTAGGAGAAATAATATATCAGGGGATATTGTAGACTCCAATCGAGCAAGGCAGCTAGAGGAGCCCTTATAGGCATATGATAAAGAGTTGCTGGAACTCCTGTTTCATTTGTCTGACTTCCATCACTGTTTCTGTTTGTGTCTCACCTACATAAAGAGTAATCCAGCTAGCTCTCACACACACCTCATCCTCCTATTCGTTTCATTACACTAAACACACCACACTTCATTTCAATACAACAAAAATAGTTTACTCTAACGTGCCTTGGGTTTGGCTCTCTGTCGCTCTTGTTACTTTGGGTGAGGCACTTGTTGCAGGTGGCTTTGCTTTCTTTCTCCTTCATACACATAGAAGAACAAAAAAAGTCAGACAATGAGACACAAACTACCAAGGCAAAAAAAAAAAAAAAATCAGGCATGCAGTATATCGAAATCGTTTTGTTCAGGCCTGTCATCCGTAGCGATTCGGAAACGCTCCATCACGATCCGGTTGTTCCGTATTATCAGCGACAGTCCGGATATGTTCACCGTGCTGACTGCGGCCCGGCTCTATCAATATCCCAGGCCGGAAATGAGCGAGTGTAGCGAATAATACACGGGTTTCCGTATTCTGATATCCGAATATTCAGCTTTTCATTGGGATTATTTATAAATTAATTTTATTGAGACTATTTATATATTTTATTTATTTGGGATTAAATAATATTTGTCATTGGAATTTTGGTTCCATGTCATCTCAACCAGTAGACCATTTCAACCAGTAGCTCTCAACCAGTGCTAAATTAACCCAGACCAACCAAACCAGTGCCAAAATATAGTACTAACCTAACCTAACCTAACCGTATTGGTTGATTTGGTACTGGTTGAGAGCTACTGGTTGAAATGGTCTACTGGTTGAGTTGACCGGTCACCTGGAATTTTTAGTATGTTATTTTATTTTGTTGGGATTATTATTTAATTTTATATATTTGTTTGGGATTTATTATATATTTAATTTTATTGCTATTATTTGTTTGTTTACATGTATTAATTTGGGATTTATTAATTATTTATCTTGGTTTACTTGGTTTTGTTTGAATCGCACCGGAACATATATTGGAAACGTGTCTCGGATTAGTTTGCTATTTTTGTGTTTCAATGATATACAGTAGTTTATGCATTAGCTAATTTGTTTTGACATTCTATGTTGCGATGATATGCTTTTGTGTAAATTCGGGTTCGAATTGTAATTGTAAAAATCATTGAATACAGTTTTGTGTATTAGTGAACTGAACTAATAATATGCTTATTACGATACGTTTTTAACCCCATATGTGCCGGCGACGTCTTTTTAACTTTATTCTGGCTACTATTAAAGGATAATATTCTGTTTCAAAAGGGCCTCCAACAATTAGCAGGCTTCGAACTATCTCATGTAACCCTTATTACTACCACAGATCCTTCTTAAACTGCACAAAATCCTCTAAACATAGCTATAGTCATCCTCCTATGAAATGAGCTACAAGGTGGAGTCCCTCGCCCTGTGCGGTGTTGTCAAATATTCAAAACTTTAACAACAAATGTTAGTTTTTCAGGCTATTAACAAATTAATTTTTAGCTTTTATGACTATATATATTATATTACAATTTTTAAAGGTTATGTGGTGTTAAGAAACATATCATTTTAAGGATATATAGAAGGAATTTATATAACATATGGCACGCTATTTAGAACATGCTGCCATTTTTCTGGGGACAGCAATAAATAGATTTAAGGAATGGTAGGATATGCGACGTTGCCAAGTAATGTCAATGCGGTTCTGTTGGCTATGCACGCACTCACACACACCCCTACAGATACACACACAAACACACACATACATACACAATCTCCAAAATGCAATATAGCACAATGTAATCCCATCAAAAGAGAGAGAGAGAGAGAGCTGGATACGAGTAATGGCAACGCTTTAAATGGCCTCAAACTACGACAACAACATCATCCAGGTCAGACGGTCACTAACCCTCATTCATAGCGCCATAGCGCGACCACCATGGAAGGAAATACTCGCAAAAGTTACTCTCATCTTCATAGCCAGGCAAGGGAGATGCTGTACAATGTAAATAGGTATATACAAATATAGCCTACCTATTATTTCGTTTCTGTAACTTTTATACAAGAATACCAATAACCCTTCCAGACATAAAAACGTCTTTTACATTTATTTCAAGTTCCCCTTCTAAATGTGGTTTTCCTTAGTTTCCCGTTTTCTAAAAGGTTTGTTTTGGTCGACATGTGGCAACACCGCATAGGGCGACCTTGACCTCCTTGGAGCTCATTTCAGTTGAGTTTGACTATAGAATAAAACTAAATAGACGTCGCCAGTACAGAAGGAATTACTATACCAAAATATCATAACAGATTTAACCCTTCAAGGGGAGATGGGTCGCTTTTCTGGTCCCCCTTCACACATATAAGATTGTTCTACCTGGAACAAACTTCCCTCCGAACTTGTAAATAGTTCTTTAGTAGAGCAATTCAAGAAGAGAGTAATAGTATTTTGCACACTCTGTACAGTCTCTCCTTCCACTGCGAGTATCTCCTCGGAATGGACCGCAAGGTCTCCCGAGATATTAACTATTCCTTGTAGCTCCTTGTAACTCTCTCCCTTCCGTCTACCAGTGACAGGCGACCACGAAAGGCTCTTAATTTGTCCCTCCCCCGTTGAATGTCCAATAACGGGAATATATTAAGGGGGGATGGCCCGGTTTTCTGGACCACTTTCTCCCTCATGTTTAGCCCCATTAGTTTTCAGATGTTAAGATGTTTGCCTCATTAGTTAGTCGATTTTAAGACCTTTCGCCCAGTTCTTCGTCAATGTTTAGACCTTTCGTGCTATTTAGGTGTCGATTTTTTCCCTGGCGAACGATAGTGAGCCTGTAATATTGGAAGAACGGGCCTTCGGCCGTGACATTTTTCTACCAAAAAATTTACAAATTAATCTAGAAGGGGGATCTAATGGATGTTTTTTTTTTTTTTTTTTTTTTTTTTTTTTTTTTTTATGGAGGTCTAGAGAGGAAACTAGAAAACTAACGAATACATGCAAAAATCGCCCACAAAGTGAACCATTTCCCCTTAACCGGGTCCCGTCACCTGTCAACCCCTTCTCAATGGCCGGAAGTAGAAAGGAAACATATTAGCCCCCTGGAGGATATACGACGCGTTTTGGCTATCAAGGGGGGTCACCGGCTTTTTTTATCCTTCTTTCTTTATCTTTCTTTCCCTGGCTTGTATCCATCCAGCTCCATTCAGCCAACTGTTTTAAGACGTTTATCCCCATCCAGGTGTCGATTTCTTCCTGGCGAGCGATAGCGAGCCAGCATTGTATGGAGAAATCCGGCTTCGCCGGAGACATTTTTCCATCGAAAAATGTACAAATTTAGCTTGCTGTCAAAACAAATATATATGCTGACTCGCTACCGCTCGCCAGGAAAATATTGACACCTGGATGGGGGCAAACGTCTTAAACAGTAGGCTGAATGGGGCCGAATGGATACAAGCCAAAGAGATGGAGAGAAAAAGAAAAAAAAAGCGAGGTGGGCTCCCTTAATAGACAATTGTATTCAGTTTACGAAGGGTATATGGAAGTCAGAGGGTTGACTGAAATAATCTTAACCCTTTTAATTGCAACAGATACTTCCTAGGCTGTATCAAATCATCTAATAATAGCCAGAATATACTGTCAATAACGCGCCATGATCCTCAAAGGGTTAAATCGGCATACCAAACGCCAATAAATGTTAAAATGATACGGGAATTATTGGACACCATGAAGGGGGGTGACCTGTTTTTGTTTTGTCCTTTTCTATCTCTCTCTGCCTTGTACCCATTTGGCCCCATTCAGCCTACTGTTTTAAGACTTTTATCCCCATCCAGGTGTCAATTGTTTACTGGTGAGCGGTAGCGAGCCAGCATATTTTTTATTTTTATTTGACAGCAGGCTAAATTTGTAAATTTTTCGATAGAAAAATTTCTCCGGCGAAGCCGGATTTCTATATATAATGCTGGCTCGCTATCGCTCGCCAGGAAGAAATCGACACCTAGATGGGGATAAACGTCTTAAAATAGTTGGCTGAATGGGGCCGAATGGATACAAGCCAGAGAAAGGGAGAAAAGGACAGAAATAACAAAACGCAGGTCACCCCCCTTAAGGCAGTGTCATACGAATTGTACGGGCGATTGTTGTCTGGCAGCTTCAAAATGTATGTTTCATAAGAACTATACTATCCAACATCATCTACCCTCGATCTAGTTTCCGATTCTAATGAGAAAGAGCCCAAAGAAAGTACAACAAACTAACTTGCTCGTCGAAAATTGCCGGAAAATGCGTTCGTGTGCCAGCCACCGACTGTACTTGTCAGCCCCCTCTCCATGTCCAAAAACAATACCGCCACACACCGTCATATAAATAAATTATTATATAATGGATAAATGGAATACCGGTGTATATAAAGTGTTAGATAGTTTTACATAGATAGGAGAGAAATCGGGCTGATAAACATACAGATTCAAGGGGTTATTCGAGCTTCTATGAATAATAAAACAAAAAATATTATATATTTATTTATTTATTTTATTTTATTATTATTTGTTTTTATTTATTATTTTTTTTGGGGGGTGAAACGAAAAGCAGATTCTCACTTTGCTCTCTTCCTGCTTATTCCTCTCCTCTCTCACACTCCCCTCCCTCCACCCTCACACTCCCCTCCCTCTTTATATTTCCCCTCGGCCGATTCACCTTTGCCATTTCCCCTTTTACGCTTTCCTTAATATTGCTCTCTCTCTCTCTCTCTCTCTCTCTCTCTCTCTCTCTCTCTCTCTCTCTCTCTCTCTCTCTCTCTCTCTCTTGCAAGAGAGTTCGCTTTATCAATTTGTTCGAATGCCGACCCGTGGTAATAACGTTCTTGACATTGTACTTGCAACAAAAGAAGAATTGATAGAGAATTTGAATGTTGGTGATGAATTCAGTAACAGCGACCATCGTACGATAACTTTCACTTTAAAGTTTACTAGTAACGAACCAAATAGTAGCATCGAAAAAGTCCCTAATTTCAAGAAAGCAAACTTCCATAAACTTAGAGCTATGTTTAAAGAAACTGACTGGAGCTTTTTAATTAACAATAACGACATAAATACATCTTGGAAGTTATTCGAAACCACTTACCTAAAAGCAGTGCAAGACTGCATACCATCGAAAATACGGCGTCCAGGCCATAATAATAAGCCCAAATGGTGGAATAAAGATATTTCAAACTGCCTGCTTGCTAAAAAATGTGCTAATGATAGATTAAAATCCTCACAAAATGACGAAGAACGGGTGAAATTTGTAGAGCTACGACGCAAAGCCAAAAAGTTAATTAAGCAAAGTAAAAAGACCCTAGAGTTACATATTGCGAATCAAAGTAAAACAAACCCGAAAGAATTCTATAGTTATATCAGAAAGAAAAAAGTAGTTACTTCAACTGTTGGACCGTTAGTCGATGAAAAAGGAGAATACACCAAAGACGAAGTACAAAATGAGTAATGCCCTCAATACCTTCTTTGCATCAGTTTTTACAACAGAAGACCTCAGTGATATCCCTACACCATCGCCGATTCAGATTGATAATTCAGATGTTCTAAGCAATATCACCGTTACAGAGAGAGAAGTATTGAATTGTTTAGATAAACTCAAGGTAAATAAAACGCCAGGACCTGATACAATCTCGCCTAGAGTTCTAAAGGAAGCTAAGAATGAGCTCTCCAAACCACTGACATTACTATTCAATAAATCCTTGCAGTCTGGAAACTATGCCTGATCAGTGGAAGCTAGCCAACGTAACACCGATATTCAAAAAAGGCAGCAAATCCCTACCCAGTAACTATCGTCCAATTAGCTTAACCTCAGTTGTATGTAAAATGCTAGAAACGGTCATACGAGACAGACTCGTAAATCACTTAGAGGAAAAATAACATACTTAAAGATACTCAACACGGCTTTCGTAAAAAACGTTCCTGTTTAACAAACCTCTTAGACTTCTTCCACGATATCCTCAACCTCTACGATGAGAGTAAAGCTGTAGATATTATATACCTTGATTTTCAAAAGGCCTTTGACAAAGTTCCCCACAAACGTTTACTGCTAAAACTAAAAGCGCATGGAATACAAGACGGTGTGTTGAAATGGATAGAAAATTGGCTCAGCAACAGAAAGCAAAGGGTAGTCATAAACGGTAAGGCATCTAAATGGACCAATGTAAGTAGCGGGGTACCCCAGGGATCGGTACTAGGACCAATTCTCTTTCTAATTTACATCAACGACATAGATGAGGGTCTCACCTGCACAATCTCAAAATTTGCTGACGATACAAAATTGCAAATAGCGTACTCTCAAAAGAACAAGTTGACGATATGCAACACAATCTAGATAAATTGTCATGTTGGGCCCAAATTTGGCAAATGAGTTTCAATGCGGATAAATGTAAAGTACTACATGTCGGATACCTAAATGAGAAAGCAAACTATTCGATGAATGGCACTCAGCTTAAGAATGTAAACAGAGAAACTGATCTGGGAGTAACAATATCGAGTAACCTAAAACCGAGTCAACAATGTTCAGAAGTTGTTAAGAAGGCAAACAAAATAATTGGCTTTATAGGCAGGTCATTTGAGCATAAATCCAAAGAAGTTATCCTAACCCTTTACAATTCCTTAGTCCGCCCTCTTCTGGAATACTGCGTTCAATCCTGGTGCCCTTATTACCAAAAAGATATAAACAAGCTAGAACGAGTTCAACGTAGAGTTACCAAAATGATACCTAGCCTAAAGAACAAACCATACGAAGAGCGTCTTAGAGAATTAAATCTATTTCCTTTAACCCAGCGCAGATTAAGAGGCGACTTAATTCAAGTGTTCAAAATCATCAAAGGCATCGACAATATGAACTGTAGTAAGTACTTCACTATCGACCAATCTAATTACACGCGGGGAAACGGTTGCAAAATTATTGGTAAATCTTTTAACTCACACGAATCTAAGAATTTCTTCTTCAATCGAGTTGTCCACTTGTGGAATGGGCTTCCCCGAGACGTTATAGACTGCAGCACCGTTGATTCATTTAAATTCCGCCTAGACAAATATCTCGCATCAAACCCGCGACTGACTGCGTTTGTAAATGAATAACGTTATCCTCCCCTCAGTTACTAACCCATATGTCCCCTACTAACTTCCTAGTCCTGCCACGTTAGTGGCAGGGCAGTAGTTCCCTTTCCAATGTTCCCTTACCCACTCTAAACCACTGTTTGGACACTTGATCCTCAGTGTTTTGGAGGACAAGCAACCTAGAAGGGTCACTAGATCTGTTGTTGCTTGATTTCCTTTGTACTCCTTTTGTACTCTCTCTCTCTCTCTCTCTCTCTCTCTCTCTCTCTCTCTCTCTCTCTCTCTCTCTCTCCCTGCCCCCCCCCCCCCCATCATATCTCCCACCCTGTTCTGGTCCACGTAACATAAGAGTCTAGATAAGAGAACAAGTAGTAACCTCAAGCTGTTACAGGCCAAAGGGAAATTGTTATCGGTGTGATCAGTGTATCTAAAAAAAATATATTAAAACCAAATATAATTGCTCTCACTCTCTATTAAAAAAAACATTATTAGGGTGTATTAAGAGACAGTTACAATATCCTAATAAGGAGGTAGTCCTTCCACTGTTAACATTTGGTCTCCAGCACAAAGGAAGGATATATAGCGACTAGAAAGAGTCCAAACTAAGGCTACAAAGTATATTCCAAGATGAGAAGTGTATTTTCATTGAAAAAGAGTAGACTTTAAGGTAAAGTCATTAAGTCTTTTAAGTCTTTAAATTATTTAATGGGGTAGACAACGTGGATTGTAATAAAATATTTACCCTCAATAGGAATACAACACACAACTATGCCTGGAAGTTAGAATTGAAGAAGTTCAGCACTAGTGTATGGGTAAACCTTTTTACATAATTATTATCTGTTCTCCCTGGAACAAACTTCCCTCAGAAGTTTTAAATAGGTCTTCAGTAGAGCAGTTCAAGTAAGGAGTAGACAGTATTTTGTGCACTCTGTAATGAGTGCAGTACTCTATACAATATATCTATCCCAGCAGGGTGTCAAACCGGACCGATTTTGTGTGAAGACTTGTATGCATGTGAATAGGAATAAGCCTACAAGAAAGTTACCTGAAACAACCATTTTTACCATTTTATCTCTTCCAAAGACATAATGTGAACTATAAACCACAATTTTATCTTTGCATATACAATAATAAAGACGAAAAATAATGGATTTTGGCTTTCGTTTGACACTCTGTATTCCTGAAATGGATCGCAGGGCCTTTGGAATACGAGCTATTTCTTGCAACTCATTGTAACCCTCTCTCTCTCTACTAACCCCTGGCCCACCCCAGCGGAAGAAGCACCATCCCTTTATACAGCAGCAGCCACCAGCCTCCTCCACCCACGCACGCACACGCACACACGCACGCACGCACGCACGCACGCACGCACGCACGCACACACACACTTATTAGACAATACAATATTCCTTTTTTTAGTTCACATTAAGATCGAGTCATCTACTTATGTTACTGTATAATTAACATAACCCAGACTATATCAATAAAAGATAGAGATGTAGAAAGTTAAGAAAGTACTTTTTTCAATACGTATGTGTAATGATTGTAGACGACAATATGTTTGGAAAATAATCAACACAAAATAAGTTAACATACAAAACTACAACTATCAACCAACTTAACCCTTTGAGGATCAGGACACTCTTTAGCAGTATATTTTGGCTAAATTATTTAAAGATTGTATACAGTATAGGAAAGAACTCCGGAAATCAAAGGGGTACAGTTGATCTCGTTTAACCTTTTGACTCGCTCAGATTCCTCCTTTACTTAAGAGGAGTCAGACCGTTTTTCTGGACCCCCCTTCTCCCTAAATGTTTAGCCCCACTAGTTTTGAGATTTTAATTTAAGACGTTGGTTCCATTAGTTTGGGGATTTTATGACCTTTCACCCCATTTCTTTGTCAATATTAGGACCCTTCGTGCCATTTAGGTGTCGATTTTTTTCCTGCCGAGCGTTACCGAGCATGTAGTTTTTAGGAGGAATCGGCCTTTGGCCGGGACATTTTTCTACCGAAAATTTCCAAATATATCTTGAAGGGGGATCTAGGGGGCGTTTTTTAAGCTTGATAAAGGTCTAGGGAGGAAACTACAAAACTATATGAATAAATGAATTAATAGACCAAACAAACAGCCACTGTCCCCTTAATATAATCGCCTAATAATAGCCATAATAAACTTTCAAAATGCAACATAATCCTCAAGGGGATACAAGTTAAAAGCATACTTTCCCAGGTAACCCGACAGGTATAAGAGCAAAAGTTTCAATACTTTTTGTGGCCCCTCTCCCAGATGACTCGTAAGTGCAATACGTGACCACTATCCTGGCCCCTGCTGGCTTACTTGCTTGCTTGCTTGCTCTCGCTCTCTCTATGTGCTGGTGTGTGTGTGTGTGTGTGTGTGTGTGTGTGTGTGTGTGTGTGTGTGTGTGTGTGTGTAACCCTCCCACCCCCCTTTTAAGAATGACTGGTACGTGACCTTTAAACCCCGACACACACAAACCTATAGGTACCGGTACCGGTAGATATGTAGGCCAGAATATGGGAGTACAGCACCGGGTTCCCGTATTAATAAGAGGTAGGTAGGTAGGTATATTGGTAGTAGGTGAGTAGGTAGGTAGGTATATTGGTAGGTAGGAAGATAGGTATGTAGGTAGGTGTATTGGTAGGTAGGTATATTGTTTGGTAGGAAGATAGGTATGTAGGTAGGTGTATTGGTAGGTAGGTAAGTAGGTAACTATATTGGTAGGTAGATAGGTAAGTACAGTAGGTAGGTATATTGGTAGGTATGTAGGGCAGAATATAGGAGTACAGCAGTGGGTTCCCGTAGATGATTCACTATTAATAAGAGGTAAGTAGGTAGGTAAAGTATATAGATAGGTAGGTAGGTAGGTAGGTAGGTAAGTAGGTAGGTAAATTGGTAGGTATGTACGGCACAATATAGGAGTACAGCAGCGGGTTCACGTAGATGATTCACATTAATAAGAGGTAGATAGATAGACAGGTAGGTATGTAGGTAGGTAGGCAGGTAGGTAGGTATACAGTATATGTAGGTTGATGGGTAGGTAAGACAATACAAGAGCAGATGAACCGTGTTGCCATATATGATGCCATAAATAAGAGGTAGGTAGGTAGGTGAATATATAAATTATATGTAACTAGATAAGTAGGTAGGTATATATCTAGGTAGATAGGTAAATATGTAGGTAGATAGGTAAGTAGGTAGTTGGATAGGTAAGTAGGTAGGTATATATCTAGGTAGATAGGTAAATATGTAGGTAGATAGGTAAGTAGGTAGGTATATAGGTAAGTAGGTAGGTATATATGTCGGTAGATAGGTAAGTAGGTAGGTATATATGTCGGTAGATAGGTAGGTAAGTAGATATATATGTAGGTAGGTAGGTATATATCTAGGTAGATAGGTAAGTAGGTAGGTATATATCTAGGTAGATAGGTAAATATGTAGGTAGATAGGTAAGTAGGTAGGTATATATGTCGGTAGATAGGTAGGTAGGTAGGTAAGTAGATATATATGTAGGTAGGTAGGTATATATCTAGGTAGATAGGTAAATATGTAGGTAGATAGCTAGGTATATATCTAGGTAGATAGGTAAATATGTAGGTAGATAGGTAAGTAGGTAGGTATATATGTCGGTAGATAGATAAGTAGGTAGGTATATATGTCGGTAGGTAGGTAAGTAGATATATATATGTAGGTAGGTAGGTAAGTAGGTATATCTGTAGGTAGGTAAGTAAGTAGGTATTTATGTAGGTAGATAGGTAGGTAGGACAGAATACAAGAACAGATGAGCCGTGTTACCATAGATGATTCACTTAATATGAGAGAGGGTCAGCCTTCTCACACCAAGGACCCTTAACCCTTTCATTTCGGGTGACGTCCTCTTTACTGCAATCTGGTTACAATTAGACGATTTTATTCAGTCTAGGAAAAACCACTGACAATGAAAAGACCACAAACTATCGCAAATATCCCTTTTAACACGTTTGCTCTTAAGTACGATATATATATATATATATAAACTGTATATGTATATATATATATTATATATATATATATAATATATATATATATATATATATATATATATATATATATATTATATATAACCAGTAACAGGATCTGGGAGAGAAGTGTAAAGTAGAGAGATGAGAGAGAGAGAGAGAGAGGAGAGGAGAGAGAGAGAGGAGAGGAGAGAGCGAGAGAGAGGAGAGAGAGAGAGAGAGAGAGGAGACGAGAGAAGATGAGAGAAGGAAGGGAGAGAGAGGAGAGAGAGAGAGAGAGAGAGAGAGAGAGAGAGAGGGAGAGAGGA
>CM064486.1:12025866-12035866 GCA_032716605.1 Paralithodes platypus | reverse complement strand
ACTCTGAAGTCGATTAATTATACTACCCATAACCTTAATTATCAATATCTTGCTTAAATAACTATTGTCTTTAATTTGTGTGTATTTTGTACTATACTTCACCCGATGAAAAAATAAAATAAATGTGCGTGTGTGTGTGTGTGTGTGTGTGTGTGTGTGTGTGTGTGTGTGTGTGTGTGTGTGTGTGTGTGTGTGTGTGTGTGTGTGTGTATTAGTTCCCCACCCTCTTCCCTTTCCGCTTGAATGTTTGATTCTGAATGCCGAGAAATCAGTAAAAATGGCCTTGGGCCACGGGATATTATATTGAGGAACCCTCACCATAGGCGAGGGTTAGCGTATCTTCTGAGTATTCTAATTAACTTCACGAGTTTTGTATTACTAGTAATTAATTAATTACAGTATATATTTATGCATTTGTTAAGTAAAGTACCCGGTAGTCCAATACAAATACTGTAAAAAAAAAAAAAAATTAAGACTCTCTCTCTCTCTCTCTCACTCACTCACTCACTCACTCACTCACTCACTCACTCACTCACACCACTTTCACTCTCACTCACTTGCTCTCACTCACTCTCTCTCTGTTGCTTTTATTACGAGTATAATCATTGTGACTAGAAAACATCCAATTCTTTTGAAGGAATAATGACCTTTATACAAGCTAATAGAGATTGTTTTTTCTCATCTCATCTTAATGCCAGTCTCTCTCTCCCCCCCCCCCTCTCTCTCTCTCTCTCTCTCTGCAAGGTTATTCACTTCCAACTGTCTTCATGTACGGTAATTGCCGGAGGGAGCGGAGGGTGGGGAGAGAGCCTTCTTCTTTGCTATCCTTTCCTTCCACTGTCCTTTATTCTCGGGTTAGCTATCTCTACTAGAATTAAGTCCTGACCACCTCGCTGGGATCGTAAGGTCTGTGTGGTCAGTGTATCTATGTAAATCTCTCTCTCACAAAGAAAATGGGTAGATATAGCAAGACGATCGAAAATATATACCACTAATACAGGAAATTACTACTTACCAAATTAAATACGCAAGACCCACCATAAATATCTTCCATCTCTCCTTTTCTGTACAGCCAAACACTAAATCTATATCAAATCCAACGTATTATGTCACTATGTATCTATAATGAAGCTTGAAAAGTGCTAATAGTCAATAGTTCACTAATAAAAGCGAATATTTGAGTAACGGAATTGGGAGCTCTTCACAGGGCATAATATTTCACCCATATCTTCTTATCTTTACCGGAAAACACAATAGTGATACCAAAATCAATATCTCTATGTCACTATGTCTATGTAATAAGTCTCGAAAATCACAAAAATTCACTAGTTCACTAATAATAACGAAAACTAATGGAGAACAAAGATGGCGGACTTCCCTGGACAATGTCTCACTTTTCCCGCCTAGTGCAGGGTCGTGACGTCATCGGCCAGCGACGCTTTTGATTGGTTGATTAATATCCCGTTTTTTATTGATAGTCTAGTTTTCTATTGAGGAGTTAGATTAGGGTAATTGTTTTAGTTGCTTAGGCCTACTCGCATTTTCTTTGAGCTCTCTCTCTCTCTCTCTTCTTTGCTATCCTTGCCTTCCACTGTACCTTACTCTCGGGTTAGCTATCTCTACTAGAATTAAGTCCTGACCACCTCGCTCTGATCGTAAGGTCTGTGTGGTCAGTGTATCTATGTAAATATATATATATATATATATATATATATATATATATATATATATATATATATATATATATATATATATATATATATATCTCTCTTTCTCTCTCACAAAGATAATGGGTAGATATGTATACATAATTTACGTATGAAAATTAGTATATCAATTGTTATAACTATAACTAATTATCTTCTCTTATTCTTATCCCAATAGAATCAAAAATAGAAACGATAAACATATTCCCGCAGACAGTACACCGTTCTCAAAAGCAGCAAATTACTATCCACCGGAGAAAAACAAATATATATATATATATATATATATACCGGTATATATGATTATATATATATATATATATATATATATATATATATATATATATATATATATATATATATATATAATATATATATATATATATATATATATACCGGTATATATATATAATGGAATATCATATACACTACATGGACAATATATTATATTTTTCACCATATAGGCCTAATCAGGTTAAATCTGTAGTCACAATAAATAGGACACCAAAACCCTCCATGACAATATGTGTGGAATCTAGAGATAAATAACTCTACACATGAAGAAAATAGTACTATACAGCGTTCCAAATAGGTAGGCCAGATGTCGTGAACCCTAGCCTCTGTATAACTCGAGGGGGGCTGGAGTAGGTGGTCTGTGGATGTCCACACCTGTTCCCTGGCTGACCCTTCCCAAATGGTAGAGATGTTGGCTCTATTGCCCAAGTCGTTTGTGAGTTATAGAGGTTATAAAGTTCACGATTTCTGGCCTACATATTGGGAATAGGGTATAGGCCTAGTCACGGAATATTGTTGAATTTGGCTGTACAATTGTATATATTGATCTGTTCAAATGTCATATAACTTATAAACATTGATACTATACCGTGTTCCAAGTAAGTAGGCCGGAACTATTGAACATTAACCTCTAGAACTCACAAACTACTATAGTGGTCGAGCCAATTTTTCTACCGTTTGGGAGGAGTCGGCCGGGGAGTGGGTGGGGAGATTTACAGCCCATTTGCTCCAGCCCTTTGTGAGTTACCGAGGTTGGGTGATGCGATTTCTGACCTACTAATTTGGAACAGGGTATAGCAAGACGATCGAAAATATATACCACTAATACAGGAAATTACTACTTACCAAATTAAATACGCAAGACCCACCATAAATATCTTCCATCTCTCCTTTTCTGTACCGCCAAACACTAAATCTATATCAAATCCAACGTATCTATGTCACTATGTATCTATAATGAAGCTTGAAAAGTGCTAATAGTCAATAGTTCACTAATAAAAGCGAATATTTGAGTAACGGAATTGGGAGCTCTTCACAGGGCATATTATTTCACCCATATCTTCTTATCTTTTCCGGAAAACACAATAGTTCTACCAAAATCAATATCTCTATGTCACTAGGCCTATGTCTATGTAATATGTCTCGAAAATCACTAAAATTCACTAGTTCACTAATAATAACGAAAACTAATGGAGAACAAAGATGGCGGACTTCCCTGGACAATGTCTCACTTTTCCCGCCTAGTGCAGGGTCGTGACGTCATCGGCCAGCGACGCTTCTGATTGGTTGATTAATATCCCGTTTTTTATTGATAGTCTAGTTTTCTATTGAGGAGTTAGATTAGGGTAATTCTTTTAGTTGCTTAGGCCTACTCGCATTTTCTTTGAGCTCTCTCTCTCTCTCTCTCTCTCTCTCTCTCTCTCTCTCTCTCTCTCTCTCTCTCTCTCTCTTCTTTGCTATCCTTTCCTTCCACTGTACCTTACTCTCGGGTTAGGTATCTGTACTAGAATTAAATCCTGACCACCTCGCTGGGATCGTAAGGTCTGTATGGTCAGTGTATATATGTAAATCTATGTAAACCTCTCTCTCAATTGTATAACGTAAAGGATCCCTCTAGAAACGTAATTATCTAATGGTGCTATTCACTAAGGGAGGAGGGTTGAGGTGGAAAGAGATAATGAGAGAGAGTGAGAGTGAGTGAGTGAGTGAGTGTGTGTGTGTGATAGTGAGATATTACAAGGTAAGGTGTGTGTGTGTGTGTGTGTGATAGTGAGATATTACAAGGTAAAGTGAGTATCTCAAAGACCTTGTGATCCATTCCAGGGAGATATTCGAAGTTGAAGGAGAGAGATTGTTTAGTGCACTACACTCATTACAGAGTGCGCATGATATTATCTACTTTTTACCTGTTTCAGGTAGAACGGATCATATAATTATGTGAACAAGTTTCCACAAGTTTCGTTATTTCCTCTATTAATGTTTAGACTATAGTATTAAGAAATCCACGTGGAATACATATAAACATTGTTAAGGAAGCGATGACAACTAAATTAATGATAATGCAAATATATTTTTATTAGCTATGCCATCTAGAAGAATATAAATGGTAGGAAAATAAAAGGGAAGGCAAATAAATAGATATTAATAGAAATATAGTAATACAAATAATGGAGTAAATAGTTGTTCTGGCCGAAGGCCGATTCCTCCTAAATTGCAGGCTTGCTATCGCTTGCTAGGAAAAAATCGACACCTAAACGGCATGATAGGTCATAAAATTGACAAACAAATCGTGTGAAAGGCCTTATAATCGCCAAGCTATTGGGGCAAACGTCCTAAAATCTCAAAACTAATGGGGCTAATCATGAGGGAGATGGGTCCAGAAAAAACACCTCAGTAAATGAAAATATACCCTTAATAATCGCGACTGTATTATCTTGCCATAGCTAACCCTTTCAAGATTCTATTTCGCATTTTCTTTTCCATATACTGGCTATAATTGGACGATTTTATTCTGATTAGGAATCGTATATGGAAGTCATAGGGTTAATTGAGATAGTATTGATCCTTTTCATTCTCACAGATCATCCCTAAGCTGTATAAAATAGTCTATTGATTGCCAGAATAAAATGTCAAAATGCGGCATGGCATTATCTTCAAGGGGTCGAATAATATGACCAATTACCAGTGTTATAGCAAATTATTCTTATTAGCCAATCACAGTATGTTTCCTTCCATTAATATATTTCACCGACTGTATATTAATTTACGTGGCCAACTGTACGCTCGGGTGCCACTCTAGCCCATTCATAGGAATTCCTGGATCCCCCTTGTTTTGCTTTATGCAAATATAACTGCATGGGTTGAATTGTTAATGGAACTTTTGTTCAATAAATATTATATACAGTTTTGTAGTTGATGTATAGGCCTAGACAATTATATTCCCAAATCGTTTCCAGAGTCATTCTTCCATAATTAGAAACAGGTGAAGTCCACGAATATTTTTGAATGGGATCCGAGTGTATATAGAAGGCACAGACACCCGACAAATCCATAGGTAAGTCAGTCAGTCAGTAGCCAGCCCTTACTCCCACAAGGGGTAGGGAGGATCAGCAAGAGACACAAGAAAGGAAGAAGAGGTGACAGGAGAAGAACACATATAAGAGTTCGCCCACAAAAAGCAAGCACACACGCATTCAGAAGCACCAATCACTCATCAGCCCCCGAAATCAATGTCTTCACCTCAGATGTTATACTTCATAGATAAACATAGAATAAACAACAATTTGAAGCTTAATAGGTCATTGGAGGCATCCCTGTGGCATCATTGACCTCACTGTTGGGGAGGGCATTAGTCGATTGGTTACTGGCATTGGAAGGTGAGAGAGAGAGAGAGAGAGAGACGAGAAGTGGTCTTAAATTTGTTTTTGTTTTTTACAGTATTTGTATTGCACTTACTTAACAAATGCATAAATATATACTGTAATGAATTAATTACTAGTAATACAAAACTCGTGAAGTTAATTAGAATACTCAGAAGATCGCAAACCCTCGTGATTAAGTAGGTGATCCCTCAATATAATATGCCATGGCCCAAGGCCATTTTTATTGATTTATGTACACTCGGATGCCATAGTCTCTTGCCCATTCATTGAAATTCGTGGATCCCCGGCGTGGAAATGTACAGCCCATTTGCTCTAGCCCTTCTTGAGTAACAGAGGTTAAGGGTTACGCTTTCTGGCCTACCGGTACTTCTAACGATTGGAATATAGCTCACACACTCTTTTATATACACGTTGGTGATGAGGCTCAAGACAAGATCACTGGACTCCCCTAAACGACCAACGTATATCACCATTATGGGTTATTGTGTCATAAACTATAAACATTTGGATTATGTTTGCCATTTTAGAGCAATATATTTTTAGTGTTGCCTCCTACACTAAAAAACTAAAAGGTCTTTCGGACCCTCCTTCAAAATATCTTTGTACATTTTTCGGTAGATAAATGAACCATTCGAAGGACGTATTCAGTTACATCATAGTATGAATGCGGAAAAGCGTCTAATATCCTTATATTGCATATTATTTTACCAACTAAGACCTAAAAGAAATTACATTACTGAGCATTTTCCACCAAAAGCAGATGGTCAACATTAATAATATACACAAAAATCCCACACAATCTGTCGCTCTCCCAACATAACTCAGCAAATACGTTAAATTCAGTGACACGGTAAATTGTGGTCATATTAAACCATTAATTCCGGGTTGGGGTGTAGTCGTAAATATGACTCACATTACCGTCCTATATATTCATGCGACACTAAGCACCTGGGCCGCAATCTGCACACACACACACACACACACACACACACGCACGCACGCACGCGCGCGCACACACACACGCACGCGCACACACACACACACACACACACACACACGCACGCGCACACACACACACACATACATACATACATACATACATACATACTCACACACACACACGCATGTATTTATAACAACGTGCAAGAACTGGGTCGGAAACACGCACATATACACATACACACAAAAGCAGGGGGTCGTTTACATACACACAAACACAGGCATCGAGCTAACATAAACCGTACATAACATGCAAACGAACATACGTAGCACTACCCCCCCCCCCCCCCCCCCCTTCCCCACACACACAGCAGTTACAAAATAAATTATACTGAGTTGATTATATAAAATACAGGTACAATGAAGCCAGTGAAGAGCGTTTGTTGTAAATTTAAAGCATTAATAAAATCGCATCACGTATCAACACTCTCTCTCTCTCTCTCTCTCTCTCTCTCTCTCTCCCCCCCCCCCCCCATCGTCCAAAAGTCAGGATATAATAATGCTCCACACAAACAGCGGCCCCTTGAGGCCTAGCAAACCAGAACCGCCATTTATAGAGAAAATCCTGCCACCTACCTATTTGTTCTGTCTTTCACTGTACACTCGCAGAAGCTAATGCTGACCTTATATTCGAAGCTATCCCCGACCGAATTGAATCTTAGTATTATTATTATTATTATTATTATTATTTTATTATTTTTTTTTTATTATTATTATCTTATCTATTTATTTATTTATTTATTTATCTAATTGTATATATACTTTTTAACCCCGAGTTTGTATTTCGAGAGTTCACATAACCAGGTCGAGAAGTCAAAAAGGGCCAGAATGTGTCCTAAAATGGAAAATATATATCAATGATTGAGCTTCGAAACTCAAGGCCTCAACTTATGTCCCCGAATGTACACAGCCGCTCAAAACGCCAGGGAAACAACATGGCGGCGATAGCAGGGAGGTTGGGGTAGCATCGCCTTGTATCTCACGGCCTACTGCTCCCAAACGCCACCACCTCTCTATACAGGATGAAAATAGACCCTGGGTTCCTCAATGGCCCCCCTCTAAAAAGGTAACACGTTGAAGAGGCAAAGAATGGGACACTAAGAGATGTAGAGATGTACAAAAATGTGAATACTAGGCAATAGAGACTCGGTATTCTACAATAAGTTATACCATATTTATCTCCCCCGCCTCACACATTCTCTCTCTCTCGCTCTCTCTCTTGATTAATATGAATTAATCAGGAAGTATGTAAGTGTAAGTTCCCTTTCAGATTAATATCTGTCTATCGTAGCCTATATACAAACTTTCCTTGTGAGGCAGTTCATGAGCCATAAGGTTACACTTCATCCTATTTTCCGGTACGGCTATTCAGCCGGAGAGAGCTGAGAGTGGGGAGAGAGCCTTCTATTTTGCTGTCCTATACTGTCCCTGTTTCTAGTAGTATTAAGGCCGGACCACCTAATAGGGATCGCAAGGTCTGCGTGATCTGAGTATCTGTGTAACCCACTCACTCACTCTCACTCTTTCTCATTTGTGTTGTGTGCCGGTCAGTGTGGGCCAAGCTAAACTAGGCCTATTCATCCTCCGCGCCCCAACAGTGCTATACCAACCTCTAGCTATAATCTAATGAGGCAAAGAGAGAACGGAACGGAAGTATATAGGAAAGGTGAAGCAAGTAATAAATTTTTGATCACTCTTATGCTTCGAATACTAGAGTTGGTACAGAGGAAGTAGTAGGGGGTGAGGAAGTGAATTTTAGTAGGAGATGAAGGCGTCGGGGCTTGACCCAACTTGCGTGAGCTGGTTTTTGTTGGAGAGACAGTTTGAGGATACTTTTCGAGAGGGGACAGGACGGACAACACATAGGGAACGGAAGTATATAGGAAAGGTGAAGCAAGTAATCAAATTTACCCTAGTGATACGACCTACGCCAAAGAGAGAGAGGGCGGGAGGCCTTTTGTTCACGCCTAGACCTACCGCTACCTAACACACACACACATACACACACTCACTCTCATTTGTGTTATGTGCCGGTTAGTGTGGGCCAAGCTAAGCTATTTATCCGCCGCGCCCCCATAGCACTACACCAACCTCTATCTATAATATGCGTACCCTACCCTTCTACCAAACTTAAGGCAACACCCACAAGACCCCCTTCGAGATAAATCTGGGGAAGGCCTTGTCTTTACATCCATCATCATCCATCATCATCCTCCTCCTCCTCCTCCTCAGCATCAGCATCATCTGGAGACTAGACCTTTGCCCGTTGGGTAATTGAGTCTCTCTGCCGCCCTCTTCTCCATTCAACATAATAGTCTTCTACTTTCTTCTTCACCTCTTCTAATATCCTCTCTTCTCTTCTATGAATCTATTCCTCTCTTTCCTCTAACCTCTTCTCTCCTTTTCTTTCCTTTTCTCTCCTTTCCTTGTCATTGCCTGGACCCCCCCCCAAAAAAAAATAAATAAAAAATAAAATAAAATAAAAAATCTTTATGTCCACCATCCTCATCCTCATCTTGAGACTAAGACCTTCCTTTCCCGCTGGGCTCTGTAATTGAATCTCTCCACTACCTTCTTGCCCTTACTATTCTTATTCTGATTATATTCCTCTATCCTCTTCTATTCCTCTCTTTCTTTCCTTCTCTCCTTTCCTTTTTCTTGCCTGGACCCCCCAAACCTTTCTACATATCCATCATCACAATCATCATCATCACAATCATTATCATTATCATCATCTCGACACTAGACCTTCCTTCCCCGTTGTGTTCCTTTAAGGGAGGTCACCTGCTTTTTTTTCTCTTTCTCTCCTTTTCTCCCTTTCTCTGGCTTGTATCCATTCGGCCCTAGTCAGCCAACTGTTTGAAGACGTTTATCCCCATTCGGGTGTCGATTTCTTCCTGGCGAGCGATAGCGAGCCAGCATTGTATGGAGAAATCCAGCTTCGCCGGAGACATTTTTCTATCGAAAAATGTACAAATTTGGCTTGCTGTAAAAACAAAATATGTATATGATGGCTCGCTACCGCTCGCCAGGAAAATGTTGACACCTGGATGGGGGTAAACGTTTTAAAACAGTAGGCTGAATGGGGCCGAATGGATACAACCCAGAAAGAGTGAGAAAGACAGAAAAAAAACGAGGTGGGCACCTTAATTGAGTCTCTCCGCCGCCCTCTTGTCCTTTCAACATAATATACGGTAGTCTTCCGCTTAACCCTTTTATCGTGTCCTCTTTTATCTTTCTCTTTCCTCTTTTCCTCTTCTATTTCCATCTTTTATCTTCTATTCCTCTCTTCCCTCTTCTTATCTATCCTCTCCTTCCTCTTTTATTCCCCTCTTTCCTCTTCTATTCCTCTCCTCCCTCTTCTTATCTATCCTCTCCTTCCTCTTTTATTCCCCTCTTTCCTCTTCTATTCCTCTCCTCCCTCTTTCTTCTCCTATTCCTCTGTGCTCTTCTATTCCTCTCTTTCATCTGTCCTCTTCAATTACTCTCTTTCACCTTCTATTCCTCTTATATTCATCTCTATGCTCTTCAATTACTCTCTTTAACCTTCTATTCCTCTTATATTCATCTCTATGCTCTTCAATTACTCTCTTTAACCTTCTATTCCTCTTATATTCA
>CM064486.1:11902320-12020766 GCA_032716605.1 Paralithodes platypus | reverse complement strand
GCTAGGTGAACTGAGGGCTACCACATGAAAGGAGCACAGCCCAATTTGTCTCCGCCCGGCCGGGGGTATTGAACCCCCGACAACCTCGTGTGTGTGTGGAGGACGAGAGCTTCTACCTAACTAGGCTACGGGCGTGTTTTTTTTCTTTTGTGTGTGTGGTGGTGGTGTTGTGTGGTGTGTGTGTGGGGTGGTAGGGTGTTGTGTGTGTGTGTGTGTGTGTGTGTGTGTGTGTGTGTGTAAATTGCATATGTGTCATTATGGTATGTAATCTTAATGTGTTTAAGGGGGGATGGTTCACATTTTGGGGGATTTTTGCATGTATTAATTATTTTTCTAGTTTCCTCCCTAGACCTCCATAAAAAAAAAAAAAAAAAAAAAAAAATCCATTAGATCCCCCTTCTAGATTAATTTGTAAATTTTTTGGTAGAAAAATGTTCCGGCCGAAGGCCGGTTCTTCCAACATTACAGGCTCACTATCGTTCACCAGGGAAAAAATCGACACCTAAATGACACGAAAGGTCTAAATATTAACGAAGAAATCGGGCGAAAGGTCTTAAATTCGACTAACTAATGGGGCAAACATCTTAACATCTGAAAACTAATGGGGCTAAACATGAGGGAGAAAGTGGTCCAGAAAACCGGCCCATCCCCCCTAAACTGTGTTCATGTTAACCTGGCAGAAATGGGTAACGCTGCCTTGCTATATACTTCCTAGGCCTATACACTGTCCTTCTATACTGATCATGTGACGCCGCCTTTATTTAAGGGGGAAGTTGCCGCTTTTTCTGGGCCCCTTTCTCCCTCATGTTTAGCATATCAGTTTTGAGATCTTAAGACGTTCGTTCCGTTAGTTTGGCGATTTTGAGACCTTTTGCCCCATTTCTGTGTCAATATTAAGATCTTGCATGTCATTTTGGTGTCGATTTTTTTCCTGGCGAGCGATAGTGAGCCTGTAATGTAGTAGGAAATGTACAAATGGATCTTGCAAAGGGGGTCTAGGGGGGTCTAGGGGGGTCAAAGGGGGTCTAGGGGGGTCTAGGGGGGTCAAAGGGGGTCTAGGGGGGTCTTTAATTAAAGCATAATAGAGGTCTAGGAGAACTAGAAGAAAATTTAAATAAATAAGAAAATAAAGATAGAAAATAAAGATAGAAAATAAAGATAGACAATAGAATAACCTCTTAAGGGGAGGTTTTTAGTTAGTTCGCTAGACCTCCATCAAGCTTAACATTACACCCCCTAGACCCCCTTTCAAGATATATTTGTACATTTTTCGGTAGAAAAATGTCACGGCCGAAGGCCGGTTCCTCTTAAATTACAGGCTCGCTATCGCTCGCCAGGAAAAATCGACACCTAAATGGCACGAAAAGTATTAAAATTGACAGAAATGGGGCGAAAGTTCTTAAAATCGCCAAACTAATGGGGCGAACGTCTTTAAATTATCAAAAGCAATGGGGCTAACCATGAGGGAGAAAGGGGTCAAGAAAAAAAATCCCTCAAGTGGGAAAGCTCCTCTTAAAGGGAAACAAAAAAACAAAAAAAAAAAAACAAAAACAAAAAAAAAATAGAGTATAATAGTAGGCTACCTGCAACTCTTCCTTAACCCCTTCTGTACCGGCGACGTCTCTTTTAAGTTATCTTTGCTATATTTAGACGATTTTGAGCAGTTTAATAAGGGTCTGTGGCAGTAAAAAGGGTTAAGCGAGATAGTTCGAAGCCTGGTAATTGTTGGAAGCCCTTTTACAACTGAATACAATCGTCTCCGAGTTGCCGGAATAAAAAGAACGTCCCTGGTACTGAAGGGGTTAATATATGCACAACCGTTAACCCTCTCAGTACCGGTGCCAGCCTTTTAAACTGTATTGTGGCTACTATTAGACGATTTTATTCAGTTTGAGAAGGGCGTTCAGTCATTAACGGGCGTCGAACTATCTCACTTGACCTTTTTTTGACTTCCACAGATCCTTTTTAAACTGCATCGAATCGTCTAAATATAGCTAGAATATAAAAAAGCCGGCACAGAATGGGATAATAACTTTATGCGTAATTATAGAAACATATTAAGGGGGGATGGGCGTAAGGGGGGATGGGCGTAATTATATCCGCACTTATAGGTTTTTATCTTTTTTTTTTTTTTTTTTTCCTCGTTTGACCTCCATCAAGCTTTAACACCCCCCCCACCCCCCCCCCCCCCCCCACCCCCCCCCCCCCACCTCCCCCCCCACACCCCCCCCCCCCATACCCACCCCACACCTTCCCCCCCCCCACCCCCCCCCCCCACCCCCCCCCCCCCCCCAGACCCTCATGTCCCGGCCGAAGACCGGTGCATCCTAAATTACAGGCTCGCTAGGACAAAAATCGACACCAAAATGACGAAGAGTCTTAATATTGACCAAAAAAAATGGGGTGGATGGTCTTAAAATCGCCAAGCTACTGTGCCGAACGTCTTAAAATATGATAACTAATGGGGCTAAACACGAGGAAGAAGTGGGGCCAGAACAACGACCCATCTACCCTTAATTTAGTCCAGTATAATGAAAATGGTAATGTTTATGGAGATAACGAAGAAGCAAACAAGATCGGGAAAGGAGGAGGCTGTACAGAAGAAGAAAATTACTCACACAAAGACGCACACATCAAAATCTACAGGATAGGCAAAAGGTCGAAATAGATAGAGAAATTGTGGAAATTGAACAAAGGCTAAGAATATCATATGAACTACAACATATGGAAGAGGATGAGGAAAAGCTAGTGCAGGGATAAAGGAAAATTCCAAATACTTCCTTTTCATACGCCAAACAAAACGGCTAAAACAACATCAAACATCGGCCCAACTTGAGCAAAGGGGACGGCTCTTTCAACAGGGGACAAAAAGGAAATGATGCTGAACTCATTAAGCAGGCAGTATGAAATGGCATTCAGTGAGCAATGATGCAAACAAAAGTCATCAGAGACCAAAATATATTTTTCCATGGAAACCTCCCCCACGGAATACCCCTCAGATGCTGGAATATTGATTTCGGTCCAAAAGACATAGAAGAGGCCAGTTCCAACATGCAATCCCACTCGGCACCAGGCCCGGACATCATGGAATTCGATCCTAAATGGAAAAAATTGTAAGGAAAACCTCTCAAAACCCCTGGCTATAATGTGGAGAAGGAGTCTAGACACTGGTGACATACCAGATAGCTTGAAAAACGCAATAATTGCCCACTGCATTATGAGGGAGTAATCACTACCAAAAAACTACCGCCCGGTATCTCTAACCTCTCACATCATTAAAGTTTTCGAAGCGAAGTACTGCGAAGCAAAATTTCAACATTCATGGATGACCAAATGAACTACACAACACCGGGCAACATGGGTTCAGAAGCGGGAAGATCATGTCTCTCACATCTTTTGGAACACTATGACAAAATTCTTAAAGCGGCTTAGAGGACAAAGAAAAACGTGGATGTCCATTGTACACCGATTTTGGCCTAAGGCATTTATACTGGTGACCATGGTATAATAGGCCCCAAACTGAAAGCAAAAGGTTATACCTTGTAAAATCGGACGGTGGATATTACAATTTCTCGTAAACCGAAAACAATCTGGTAGCAGGTACCCAAGTCACTTCTGAGGCCTTCGGATGGTCAAAAAGCTCAGTGCCCCAAGGAACAGTGCTAGCGCCCCTTCTGTTAAACATACTCATTTGCGACATAGATACCAACACCAGACACAGTACGGTTGTCGTCTTTTGCTGATTACACAAAATTAAGCAAGATAGTAAACACACAAGAGGACACGGGCCCGGACTGCAGGAAGAACATGAATGTAGTGTTCCAGTGGACCAGGGAAAAACAACATGCAATTCAATGAGGAAAAAATTCCAATTAAATACGGTACGGAGATAATAAGGGTGTTAAATGAAATTACAAATCTACTTAACAGAATCTACCCACATAGGTTATAGAACGGAAAGACAGTGTGAAAAGACCTCGGGGTAATTAATGTCTGAAATATATGGGTTTCAAAGTACATACCCAGGTACAAAGTGGTGGCTGTCGAAACGTCTAAACGGGTTGGATTCTGCGTACTTTTAAAACGCGGTGAATTGCCTATGATAACGCTCTTCAAATTCTCTAGTGCCTACCGCGGCTTGAATACTGTATGCGTATTAACATCCCCCTACAAAGCAGGTGAAATACTGACGTAGAGAGTGTACAAAGAAATTAACTTCGCATATAAGTTCGATAAAACAATCTACACTATTGGGATCGTTTATAGAGCATGAATCTGTACTCACTGGAACGTAGAAGAGAACTTTACCTAATAATATTACACGTGGAAATCGCAGACGGGTTTAGTACACCAAACCTACATACCCCGATAATCGTGGAGTTCAGTGATAGGAGAGGCTGGGACTGCGATATCCACCGGATTGATGAATAAAACAGGGGTGCTATGGGCTCTCTTGCGAGGAGGGCGGGTTATCACACCGAGGGCCCACGTTTTCTTCAACATAACATCCCACGGCGAGTAAGAGACATGAGGGACATCTCGTTAGACAACTTCAAGAGAGCCCTAGATGTCGAACTGGCAAAGTGCCAGACGAGCCCATCCTCGCAAGGGAGCGAGCTGTCGCTTCAAACAGTCTACTGCACCAAATCACCACCCATAACGAGGGGCGTCGCGCTCCTTGGTGCCGCTAGAGGAGCGGCGAACACATCCAAAGGTATCCAAAGGTATAAGCTGTTGGAATTGTTAGATTAAATGTGACCTGTGTGTGTGTGGGGGGGGGGGAGAGAACGTGTAGGTGTACCGTGTGTGTGTGTGGGCGAAGAGAGAACGTGTAGGTGTGTGTGTGTGGGCGAAGAGAGAACGTGTAGGTGTGTGTATGTGGGCGAAGAGAGAACGTGTAGGTGTGTGTGTGTAATATTTGTTCTTCTCAGTTTTCCTTCCTCGTTGTTTTATATATTTTTCTCAGTTTTCCCTTCTCATGTTTTCCTTGCAAGTCCTTTCATACCGGATATCCCTTTATAAATATATATGTGTGTGTGTGTGTGTGTGTGTGTGTGTGTGTGTGTGTGTGTGTGTGTGTGTGTGTGTGTGTGTGTGTGTGTGTGTGTGTGTGTGTGTGTGTGTGTGTGTGTGTGTGTGTGTGTGTGTGTGTGTGTGTTTAGACTGTCGGGCCGTGTTTTCGTTGCGTTGCTTTTCCATTCGTATACACCTTGTCGTGTTTAATATTCATGATTCTTCTTCTCTCTCGACCTATTTATCTAATTATCTGTATCTACTTTATCTCTTTATCTCTTTGTTTTTCTATTTATCTTATGTATCCATCTATCTATCCATCTATCTTTCAAGCTATCTGTATGTCTATCGACCTACTCAAACACACTCATTCAGAAATGGTACTTCTCTCTCTCTCTCTCTCGCTCTCGCTCTCGCTCTCGCTCTCGCTCTCTCTCTCTCTCTCTCTCTCTCTCTCTCTCTCTCTCTCTCTCTCACCCCCGGCAGAATCCTTATCAGGGCCGACAATGAAGTTTGGGCACTCGTGTTTCAGATTGGCATTATTGGGCCGCGGGGGGGACAGGCAGGCAGATTTACAACCAATTTCTGACAATCTTGGGAAGGGGGGGGGGGAGTAAATTACGAGTGAGAGAGAGAGTGAGAGAGAGTGTGGGTGTGTGTTAGAGTGAGTGAGTGAGTGAGTGAGAGCAAGAGTTGGATAATGCGGTAAGAATAATAAGAAAATGGTAGGGCAAGAAAATAATAAGAGAAAGAGAAAGTGTGTTAGAGAGAGTGAGAGTGAGTGAGTGAGTGAGTGAGTTGTGAGGCAGTAAAGTACTCCCGTGTTTTTGTTTCTCCACCAATCTAACTTTGTCTAATGGAAATTGAGTGGAGCCTTTCCTTCAGTGGTTTCCTGTCTGTGTTGTTCTTGTTGGTGGTAGTGGTGTAGTGTTGTTTTTGGTGTGTTGTTGTTGCTGTTGTAGTGTTGTTGTTGGTGTTGTGATGTTGTTGGTGTAGTGTTGTTGGTGTAGTAATGTTGTTGTAGTGATGTTGTTTTGTTGGTGAGGGTTGTGGTGTTGTTGGTGTAGTGATGTTGGTGAGGTTGGTAGTGTAGTGATGTTGTTGTTGGTGAGGGTGGTGGTGTTGTTGTTGTTGGTATTGTTATTGCTGTTGGTGGTTGTGTTGTGTCTTCACTTTCTGTTTTTACATTTAATACTGTGGGTAGACTTGGAGGTATTTGAAAATAACTAAGAGAGAGAGAGAGAGAGAGAGAGAGAGAGAGAGAGAGAGAGAGAGAGAGAGAGAGAGAGAGAGAGAGAGAGAGAAAGAAAGAGAGAGTTATCCATTTAAACATATATATGATTTTACTCCTAATTCTGTATTCCTGCAAACGACGTGTCACCGCTTTATAAATATTTTTGTAAAGAGATATCCACCGACCGTAAGTTTGTAAAGAGATATCCACCGACCGTAAGTTTGTAAAGAGATATCCACCGACCGTAAGTTTGTAAAGAGATATCCACCGACCGTAAGTTTGTAAAGAGATATCCACCGACCGTAAGTTTGTAAAGAGATATCCACCGACCGTAAGTTTGTAAAGAGATATCCACCGACCGTAAGTTTGTAAAGAGATATCCACCGACCGTAAGTTTGTAAAGAGATATCCACCGACCGTAAATTTGTAAAGAGATATCCACCGACCGTAAGTTTGTAAAGAGATATCCACCGACCGTAAGTTTGTAAAGAGATATCCACCGACCGTAAGTTTGTAAAGAGATATCCACCGACCGTAAGTTTGTAAAGAGATATCCACCGACCGTAAGTTTGTAAAGAGATATCCACCGACCGTAAGTTTGTAAAGAGATATCCACCGACCGTAAGTTTGTAAAGAGATATCCACCGACCGTAAGTTTGTAAAGAGATATCCACCGACCGTAAGTTTGTAAAGAGATATCCACCGACCGTAAGTTTGTAAAGAGATATCCCCCGACCGTAAGTTTGTAAAGAGATATCCACCGACCGTAAGTTTGTAAAGAGATATCCACCGACCGTAAGTTTGTAAAGAGATATCCACCGACCGTAAGTTTGTAAAGAGATATCCACCGACCGTAAGTTTGTAAAGAGATATCCACCGACCGTAAGTTTGTAAAGAGATATCCACCGACCGTAAAATTTGTAAAGAGATATCCACCGACCGTAAGTTGTAAAGAGAATCCACCGACCGTAAGTTTGTAAAGAGATATCCACCGACCGTAAGTTTGTAAAGAGATATCCACCGACCGTAAGTTTGTAAAGAGATATCCACCGACCGTAAGTTTGTAAAGAGATATCCCCGACCGTAAGTTTGTAAAGAGATATCCACCGACCGTAAGTTTGTAAAGAGATATCCACCGACCGTAAGTTTGTAAAGAGATATCCACCGACCGTAAGTTTGTAAAGAGATATCCACCGACCGTAAGTTTGCCCTATTGATGGGAACGCATATTCTTGACAGCAGTTAATTGGGATCAAACATATCCATTATCTCTCTCTCTCTCTCTCTCTCTCTCTCTCTCTCTCTCTCTCTCTCTCTCTCTCTCTCTCTCTCTCTCTCTATATATATATATATATATATATATATATATATATATATATACCGTATATATGAACAATCGTAAAGGGTTTGAACAACTCAACAAGGATCTTAACAGACTTGGCGAATGGTCTGAGACACGGCAGATGCCTCTATACTGGGAAAAGTGCAAGGTGATGCATATCGGCCAAACAAATCCAAAATCAGACTATTCACTGCTGGAAAAGACTGTGGCAGTGGCTGATTTTTCCAAGTCCATTGACCTAGAAAAGAAAGCCAAGACATTATCAGGGTATATTAACCCTTTCAGTACCGGTGACGTCCTTTTCATTATATTCCGGCAATTGTTAGACACTTTTATTCAGCTTTTGGCGGACCTGTATTTATTCAGAGGCTACAGACTATCTCAATTAACCCATTTTAATTACCGCAGATCCTTCCTAAGCTGCATAAAATCGTCTAGATATATCTGAAATATATTGAAAGGGTTTAGATAGTGTTCTAATAAATTCCTCAGGAGATTTATAGTCCTCTCATCTTACAACGCTTTGATACGGCCTCTCCTGGAATATGCTGTTCAATTATGGTCTACATCACCCAGGAAAGATATAGAGCGACTGGAAAGAGTGCAAGCTAGCGCTACCAAAGGTATTCCATCGATAAGAAGACTGAGCTATAAGGACCGGTTGAATTTGTTTTTTATTTTTTATTTGTTTCCCCTGTTGGAAACGCTAGACTACAAGGGTAACTCATTGAAGTCTTTAAAATACTTAAAGGGGGATGGGCGTACGTATTTATTTCCTCATATATTTATGTATATATAATGTTCTTAGTTTCCTCCCTAGACCTCCACCAAGCTTAAAAAACACCCCACAAGACCCTCCAAGATAAATTTGTACATTTTTCGATATAAAAATGTTCCGGTCGAAGGCCAGTTTCACTTGAATTACAGGCTCGGTATCGCTCGCCAGGAAAATAATTATTACCTAAATGACACGAAAAATCTTAATATTGATAAAATAAATGGGACAAAAGGTCTTAAAATCGCCAAACTAATGGGCCGAATGTCATAAAATCTGAAAACTAATGGGGATAAAAATGAGGAAGAGAGGGGACCAGAAAAACGACCCATGTTCCCTTAATGGGGTTGACAACGTAGATTATAACATTGTTTGCCCTCAATAGGAATACAACACACACCCATAGCTGGATGTTAGAATTGAAGAGGTTCAGTATTAGTACGGTATATGTGGAAAACCTTTCTCATATAAGATTTGTTTTACCTGGAACAAACTTCCCTCAGAAGTTTTAATAATTCTTCAGAAAAGGAGTTCAAAAATAGAGTAGATAGTATTTTGCTCACTCTGTAATGAGTGCAGTGCCCTACACAATATCTCTCTTTCCTAATTTCAATTATCTCCCCGGAATGGACCGCAAGGTGTTTAGATTTTAACTTTTCCTTGTAACTCGCTCTCGCTCTCTCTCTCTCTCTCTCAATAATAGTATAATAATTTTCCCCTCTGTGATATGTCAGTTCCACAAAAGGTAGCACGGAATTAAGTTTTCCAGGAATGTAGTTCAACCCTTTGATGTCATTTGTGCTATGTTGCTGTATGAATAATAATAATAATAATAATAATAATAATAATAATTATTATTATTATTATTATTATTGCAATAAACCCATAGTAAACCCATAATAAACTATAAATAAACCCATGATCAACATTCGGCAATACTGGTACTGGAAATATTCGTCTCTGTCGCTAATTTCCACACGATCAGGAACAATATAACACCGCGTCGCTTAACCCCTTCTGTACCAGGGACGTCTTTTTTTATTTTATTCTAGCTATATATAAATTATTTTGTGCAGTTTAAGAAGGATCTGTGGTAGTAAAAAAGGGTTAATGTAGATAGTTCGAAGCCTGTTAATTGCTGGAGGACCTTTCTAAACTTAATAAAATCGTCTACTGGTGGTCTGAATATAATGAAAAAGACGTCGTACAGAAGGGATTGATAATGACCACCCCAAAATGGCGACTAAAGGGCAAAGAAGGCCGATCTCTCTTCCTACAAACAGGATCTCAATTGTCGGCTGCTCAGATAACTATACAAAGGCCATTAAATGTTGCAAAACAAGTCATCAATATATCGTTGTTTCTAAAAAAAAAGTTTGGTTGGGAGTTTTTGAGATAAAGAGTTGTTGTTGTTGTTTCGATTCTCTCTCTCTCTCTCTCTCGTTGTTGTTGTTGTTTCGATTCTCTCTCTCTCTCTCTCTCTCTCTCTCGCTCTCGCTCTCGCTCTCGCTCTCGCTCTCTCTCTCTCTCTCTCTCTCTCTCTCTCTCTCTCTCTCTCTCTCTCTCTCTCTCTCTCTCTCTCTCTCTCTGTTTCCATTTACGTTTCTGCCTTTGTTTTTCGTTTAATAAATAGCTTTCTCTATATCTATCTACCCTTTATCTATCTATATTTGTCTATCTTTTAATATTTATCTATATTTATGTATCTCTTAATACTTATCTATATTTATCTATCACTTTACCTATTTATCTAAATATGTGTACATCCATATATTTATATTTATCTATATCAACCAGTCTGTTAGTCAGTTAATGTATTTATCTGTCTATCTATGTATCTATCTATCTGTATTTTTTGGCTGCCCAGATTGCGATAGGCTATTAACTGTTTCAGAAAAAGTCATTATCATTGGTGTTTATAAGTTTCCTGGAAGTTGTGAGATAAGGAAGGAGTTGTTGATGTTGTTGTTGTTGTTGTTTTGTCTAGTTAATTAAATTTTCTTACTTCTTCTCTCTCTCAATCTATCTTCATTTCTGCCGTATTTCTCTTTCTCTCAATCTCTATCTATATATCTATCTACCCTATCTATTTATTTATCCCCAGCTGGCGGCGCTTGTTGCATTTTGGCGGTGCCGACTGGGAGGCTCTTCGGCAGTATTTCTTTAATTTTCCATGGAATTATTTTTGCTTCCGTGACCCTTAGAGAGTGCCGAGCGCATTACTGGGGTAATCCTTTCGGGCATGGATGCATACATCCCATTTTCATTCTCTCAAACTAACTCACAAATATCTTGGTTTACTCACGCTTGTTCTACTGGTGTTCGCAATAAGGAGAAAGCATTCAAACGGTACCATCGCCTTCAAACTCAAGAGTCCCATACTTTATATGTCTCTGCCCGGAATCAAGCCAATCTGTCTACCGATTCGCCAAAAACTCTTTCATCAATAACAAATGCTCTGAACTTTCCAGCTCTAGCTCTTCACAAACTTGTTGGCATCTAGACAAAAACCTCTCCAATTTTACATCCTTTCAATGCCTCCAAGACCCAGTTTCTCCCTCTATCTCTCCATCACAATCTTTACAAAGATTATCAACTATTACACAATACACAAATTAATCCTTCATCTTCTCTCAATATTCTAGGTGTATCATTTTCCTCCAACCTTACCTGGAAGGATCATATTACCACTCTTGCTAAAACAGCTTACCAGAAGTTAGGTGTGCTCAACCGTCTCCGTGGATTCTTCACCCCTGCACAGCTTCTTGCTCTGTATTGGGGCACAGTGCGCCCCTGTACTGAGTATTGTTCACATGCGTGGGGAGGCTCCACCTATACCGCACTTCTCAAACATGTAGAATCAAAAGCATTCCTCCTCATCAACTCACTTCCTCTTACTAATTCCCTACAATCTCTTTCTACATGCCGCAATGTTGCATCTCTTTCACTCTTTTATCGCTATTACAACAATCAGTGTTCTTCAGAGCTCTCTCAGTGCCTACCTCCTCCCTAGCGGCGAGTGCAAGGCACCCGCCTTTTAACATACTCCCACTCCTATTCTGCTTAGCTCTCCAACCCAAGAATTAACACATTTTCTCAGTCTTTCTTCTACTCAGCAAATGAACTCTGGAACTCTTTCCCTCAATCAACCTTTCTTTCTTCCTATGACTTAGACTGCTCTAAACTTCGTGTGTCCATGCATTTTGACTCCAACGTCCCTTGAATTTGGCTCTGTCACTGTTTTGGCTTTGGAGGAGACACTCGTTACAGGCACCCTGCCATGTGTCTCCTTTATACACATAGAAATAAAATACAGAATGAGAGAGTGTGTGTGTGTGCATGAGTGTGTGTGTATGTGAGAGAGAGAGAGTGAGAGTGAGAGTGAGTGAGTGAGTGAGTGAGTGAGTGAGTGAGTGAGTGAGTGAGTGAGTGAGTGAACCCTTCCCTTCTCTTCTCATGTAAATTCTCGGGAAGCGTGCATGACATCCTTTGAAAAGCATGCAACTGGCTGATATCGAAAGTGTATGCATTTTTATGTATTTATTTATTTATTAACTTATTTTATTTATTCATACCCGGTATATTTATATTGTTTTTCTTTCAAATTCTGTTGTTGATGCAACAACTTACACATTTTGTATGTGAATAAATTTAAGGGTTTCAGTCTTCATTCCCCAAATATTTTATTGTGATTTTTTTTAAACACACACACATATATATATATATATATATATATATATATATATATATATATATATATATATATATATATATACTGTACTGTATATACCTTTACAGTATAACAATGGAGGGGCCCCCTGTGAGTTCAGCCAACTGTTTGAAACCAACTGTTACCAACTTTCACACACAATAGTACTTGTTGTTTAATATTTTACACCAGGGATTACTCTCTCTCTCTCTCTCTCTCTCTCTCTCTCTCTCTCTCTCTCTCTCTCTCTCTCTCTCTCTCTTTAAGCATCTATCTATCTATCTACTTACCTCTCTTATTTATTTATCTATCAATTATCTTCTTGCAATTCGTTTATCTCCAGCTATCTAACTCACGCACAGAAACACCCTTACACATTAACACACACATACACACACACACACACACACACACACACACACACACACACACACACCTCCAACTATATACAACAACTGTATCACCAACTCTAACGCACAATATTACTTGTTGTACAATAGTTTACACCAAGGATTACTCTCACTCACTCACTCTTTATTTATATGTCTGTCTGTCTACCGATCTGTCTATCTTTTAATCTATCTATTTATCTAGTTATGTCTGTCTGTCTTATCTATCTGCTTTTAACTATCTATCTATTAATCTATCTCTATCTATCTATATATATATATATATATATATATATATATATATATATATATATATATATATATATATATATATATATATATATGTTTCTATCTTATTGTATGTCTATCTATATATCTATCTATCTATCTATCTCTATATATCTATCTATCTATCTATCTATTTATCTCTGTATCTGAATAACACCCCCACTTGCACCCCCAATAATGAAGTGTTATAATACATGAAGATAATTACTCCACCTGACACTATGATGAGACCAATACCGGGCCTCCATTAACACAACAGGAACAAATTGGGTCAACCGCTGATTTATGTAACGGTCAGGCCACATTTTTATTACAATGAAGCTTCTATATATATATATATATATATATATATATATATATATATATATATATATATATATATATATATATATATATATATATATATATATATATATATATATATATATATATATATATATATAGCTACTCATACAGTACTATACTCTGCACCAGCTATCCTCTCAGAGGGCCAATCCCTCGCCCACTCAGAAAGTACTCGAGATTTTGAGCATTTAAGTATTATTGTGTTCCCTCCACCAACCGACTTTACTTCTAAACTCAATTAATGAAATCAACAAATGCATGTGGCAGTCCAGGGATTCGAACCTAGGATGCTCACACCGAAATTCAGTGCATTTAGAAGAGGGGGCGTGGCCAGGCTATCAAGTTGGCTGGAGTGGAGTATAGTGTATTTACATCAGTCAGGGTGTTTTGTGGCGTATCAGTTAAGTAGAAGTGCCGTTTTCGCATTTTGGGAAGAAAACTGCATACCCAATTCATCGAATTATTATTTTTCTATTCACAATTGACCCATTCAGTACCGGTGATATCCTTTTCATTACGGTATATTCTGGTAACTATTACTCGATTTTATTCAGCTTAAGAAAGGTCTCCAGCAATTAACAGGCTGCAAACTATCTCAATTAACCCTTGATACTACCACAGGTCCTTCTTAAGCTGCAGAAAATCTTCTAAATATAGCTAGAATCAAATATTAAATATGTTGCTGGTACAGAAGGGGTTAAATGCATTATACAAATATCGCAGCAGTTTGTGATGTTCTTTTCAGGGAAGATGGGCCGTTTTTCTGGATACCTTTCTCCCTCATGCTTATCCTCATTAGTTTTGAGATCTTAAGACGTTCGGCCCATTAATTTGATGATTTTAACACCTTTTGCCCCATTTCGTATTCATTTTAAAGACCTTTCGTGCCATTTAGGTGTCGATTTTTTCTTGGCGAGCGATAGCGAGCCTTTAATTTTAGAAGGAACAGGCCTTTGGCCGGGACATTTTTCTACCTAAAAATTTATTTGATGGAGGTCTAGTGAGCAAACTAAAAGATTAATTAATAAATTAATTATTAGAAAAAAACAAAAAAACAGCAACTAGCGGCTAGCCCCTTAACTGAATATTGAATGGGGAAACTGTACACTAAATTCTCAGCGTGTCTAATAGTGGTTGTTCTCTTCTCCAGCAGGTTCCGACAGCGTTGACGGAGGGTGCCGGCGAGGGGTGGAGAAACAGCGGTCCATGTCGGGGTCTTCCTCCCCCGTCACTTATGGCGGGGGCGGCTCATCCACTCACTCGCTCAACGACGTGCATCTACAGGTCAGTATTCTTCCGTGTAGTTTGAAGCCATTCCCTCTGGTTGATTTAGGTTGGGTGTAGATTTTTAGGTGATTCGCTCTGGGTTTTTTTTGTTTGTTTTTTCCACCATAGAGTCTTAGGTGATTCCCTCTGCTTATTCTTGTTCACTTTAGAGTTTTAGGTCATTCCCTCTGGTAATTTTTGTTGACCATAGAGTTTTAGGTAATTCCCTATGGTTGATTTCTGTTGGGTGTAGATTTTTAAGTCATTCCCTCTAGTTATTTTTGTTCATTATAGAGTTTCAGGTGTTTCCCTCTGGTATTTTTTGTTATTATAGAGTTTTAAGTAATTCCCTCTGGTTATTTTTGTTGACTATAGAGTTTTAGGTCATTCCCTCTGGTTATTTTTGTTGACTATAGAGTTTTAGGTCATTCCCTCTGGTTATTTTTGTTCATTATAGAGTTTCAGGTGATTCCCTCTGGTAATTGTTGTTCATTATAGAGTTTTAGGTCATTCCCTCTGGTTATTTTTGTTGACTAGAGTTTTAGGTCATTCCCTCTGGTTATTTTTGTTCACTGTAGATTTTTAGGTCATTCCCTCTGGTTATTTTTGTTCACTGTAGATTTTTAGGTCATTCCCTCTGGTTAATTTGTGTTGGGTGGACAGGTTTAGGTAATTCCCTCTGGTTATTTTGTGTTTACTATTAGGTTTTAGGCTATTCCCTCTGGTTTATTTTGTTGACTAAAGTTTTAGATCATTCCCTCTGGTTAATTTATTTGACTGTTGAATTTTAGGCCATTCCCTCTGATTAAGTTGTTTTAGGTGTAGGGTTTAGGTAATTCCCTCTAGTTAAGTTCCTTATGTGTAGAGTTTTAGGCCATATCCTCTGATATAGGGTATATACTTTGGTTTGGGTTTTTGGATTTTGGTTCATTTATTTGGAGTGAAAAGCTAGATGTTTATGTTAGACTCTTCCTCCATCATCACCTATGGCATCCGTAACTCGCTCAATGAAGTTTATCTATAGGTCAGTTTTACTAGCAGTTTGAGTCCATTCCCTCTGGTTAAGTTAAATTTCTTAATGGGTAATATATATTCAGAGATTTAGGTGTTGCCTATTAATTTGTATATATTGGAGAGGGTAGGTAGGTTCGTTAACCCCTTCTGTGCCGGTGACGTCTTTGAAATTTTGTCCTGGCTATTACTAGACTATTATATTCAATTTAAAAAGGGCCTCCAGCAATTAACGGGCTTGGACCTATCTCACTTAACCCTTATTACTACAACAGATCCTTCTTAAACTTCACAAAATCATCTAAATATAGCTAGAATATAATTAAAAAGACGTCGCCGGTACAGAAGGGGTTAATGTTACTTGCTCAACGACTTTCACTTGTTCATTCAAGAGGGGTTTCGGGTTCACTCATACACTCTTAATGAAGTTTACCTTTAGGTCTGTTGCCAGTAGTTTCAGGCCATTCTCTCTAGTAGCGTTTTTTTTTTTTTTTTTTTTTTTTACAAAATTATTTGATTATCCACTATTGATATATATATATATATATATATATATATATATATATATATATATATATATATATTTTGAAGAACCACACCCCCGTTATGTCTTATATATGTACTTATGTTTTAATTTTATCTCAGATTAGGTTCATATATATTTATATATTTCTTTTACTTAATTATGCAGGTTATTCTTTGATTCAGCTTCGTCCCATTGGGTATTATATATTTACTCACTATTTATGTATTTATTTTACTTTTCCGTTCGGCATTATATTTTGGATGCTATTTACTCCGGATAGGTATAATTTATTTTGTGTTTTTCTTGGGTCTTCTATTCTCCTGTTTGTGTTTTTCTTGGGTCTTCTATTCTCCTGTTTTGTGTTTTTCTTGGGTCTTCTATTCTCCTGTTTGTGTTTTTCTTGGGTCTTCTATTCTCCTGTTTTGTGTTTTTCTTGGGTCTTCTATTCTCCTGTTTGTGTTTTTCTTGGGTCTTCTATTCTCTGTTTTGTGTTTTGCTTGGGTCTTCTATTCTCCTTTGTATGTTGTTTATTGGGTCTTCTATTCTCCAGTTTGTGTTTTTCTTGGGTTTTCTATTCTCTGTTTTGTGTTTTTCTTGGGTCTTCTATTCCCCTGTTTGTGTTTTCTTGGGTCTTCTATTCTCTGTTTTGTGTTTTTCTTGGGTTTTCTATTCTCCTTTGTATGTTGTTTATTGGGTCTTCTATTCCCCTGTTTGTGTTTTCTTGGGTCTTCTATTCTCCTGTTTGTGTTTTCTTGGGTCTTCTATTCTCCTGTTTGTGTTTTCTTGGGTCTTTGTATGTTTTTTCTTGGGTCTTCTATTCTCCTTTTTATGTTTTTCTTGGGTCTTCTATTCCCCTTTACTTTCTCTTCCATCCCTCCGCTTCATCTTCTATTGCTTCTCCACCAATGTACTATTGTCTGTGGAAACCCTATTCCTCCCACAATTCCTCCTTCTCTCCCAAGCTACCTTATATTTGTACAGCTATTTCTTCCCTTCCTCTTTTACCACTCCTTGCTTCTCTCCTCTTATCCTCTCGTATGTCTCCTCCTTTATTACTACATTTACTTGCTCCCTTCCGTGTCCACCAACCGCCTCTTGCCTCTCTCCTCTCTCTCTCGTCTTGTTTCTACTCTCTCTCTCTCCTCCTACTCCTCCTCCTCCCCCTTTCTTCTTCTTCTTCTTCTTCTCCCCCTTCCTCTTCTTATTCTGTTTCTGTTTCTTCTTCTTCTTCTTCTCCTTCTCCCCCCCCCCTCTCCTCCTGAACATGGCCTCCCAGGATATGAACTGGTCTAACTCGCGTCCTCTCTCTCTCTCTCTGTCTCTCTCTCTCTCTCTCTCTCTCTCTCTCTCTCTCTCTCTCTCTCTCTCTCTCTCTCTCTCTCTCTCTCTCTCTCTCTCTCTCTCTCTCTCTCTCTCTCTCTCTCTCTCTCTCTCTCTGTGTTTGCCCATTTGTCCGATCTTTACCACTTTCTTTGTCTTTATGTTCTTTGTGGGTGGGTTTATTTTATTTGTTCCCACTGTTTGTCTTTTGTTTATGTTTATTTATTTCCTACCTCCCTCTCTTCCTTTATCTATCCCTATATATATATCTATTTATGTATCGTTATCCACCAATCTATATTTCCTTTATTCCTTGTACCTTTATTTTGTTCACTATGTTTCCAATTCCTCGATCAATATACCGTCATTATTATATACTATGCATTTTCATTACTTTTTATAATTATTCACCAAGCTTACAGGTATATATTCCTCCCATAATATCTTGTTTAGTTATTCACTGGCGGATATATTATTGTTACCATATACCTTTTTCTTTCACTGCAGACATGCGTTAAACACGTGAGTGGGGAAGGTTTTTATATATTTAATTTATGTGGAGTTAGATGTGTGCTTAAGAGTAAACTTATGTTTCGGTGTCATCACATTGTGCTCTCTGTGTCTCTAACTTCGCCTTATATATATATACAGTATATTCATTATTATTTAACAGCATGGATTTCAAAATGTTTCAACATTATTGTAAATTGATTGTTCGTCATGCATTTAATTGTTTGATGCGTGTGTGTGTGTGTGTGTGTAAGAGAGAGAGAGAGGGTGTGTGAGTGTGTGATAATTGTACTAGTTCCTTCCACTCTCCAACACTTTGCTTGGTGTGCTATAAAGTTCATGCTTTAAATGTTTGTGTTTGTGCGTTTGTAATGCTCTTATACATAGCGCTTACCTATAATAATGAAATAACGTTGCTTTCATAGGCGTATGTGTGTATGTATGTGTATGTGCACTCTTACTAATATTTAGCTGTAACATAATAATGGTTCGTGTGTAATAAATGTTGGTTTATTGTTCACTTGCAACCGTGAGGCTGAAAATCTAGGGTTTTCTAAATCTAAGTACAGTACAATGTGTATTCTACCTTAACCACATGATACCTAAAGTGGCAACTGTGATGTGCCTGAGTTCCCACCATAGTACATACACATATGCACTGGTGAGAGTAAGTGTAGGCTAACACAAGCTGATAGTTAAGTAGCTTGGCTAGGGAGGGACCAGATCTAATCCTCTCTATGGGGATAATCGAAAACAAAAAAAATAGGATTATGGGGGAGTTTAACCCTCGAACTCGCGGTCAGCGCATGACGTCTTTGACCACAAGATCAAACAGAACTCTATGTGTGTTACTCAGTTACTTGTTCGTCAAGGGGAATCCACGCAATGCGAGCTAAGCTCATTATTATCGCGCCTCCTTAACTGGGAATGTATTGCGTGAAATGCATGTTAAGTGTTTTATGTACTGTTGGAATGGCTGTGGATGTGTGTGTAGTCTGTATTTAGCCAATTGGCGACATCGGAAACGAAGGCTTAGGGTGGATCTGTATGGTACCATTCTCACTATAGACGGTACCGTCTCGCCCGAAGACTTAGGTAGCCATCAGCTTAGGTGAACCATATGATACCCATCTCGCCTTGTACCATTTTTGCCAACCCCAGATGGGACGTCACAACGTCGTCCACTTATTCCAGGTACCTATTTACAGCTAGGTGAACTGAGGCTAACACATGAAAGGAGACAAGCCCAATTTGTCTCCGCCCGGCCGGGGATTGAACCCCCGACCCCTCGTGTGTGAGACGAGAGCTCTACCTACTAGGCTACGGGCTGTGTGTGTGTGTGTGTGTGTGTGTGTGTGCGTGCTAAACATTTATCGGTGTTAGTCTTAAATATTATCTTTCCTATCTTAGTTACCCTTTCATTTAGTCACTAAGCTTCATCTATTCATAATCATCGTAAAAATAATCATTGTGCTTTATACTACATCTGCTATTTTGTTTCTTGAATACCTTGAATAACTTCCATTAACTTTCATTCCAGGAAAGAGAGGTTGTTTTGTATATAAAGATTGAATGGCATCACAAATTAATAGTAAACCACAGTGTCTTTTCTTTCACTTTCCATATTCTTGTAGGCTATTACGTTGTAGTCATCCAAATTCTTATCATCTTATCAATTACTGTTCTGTTAATCATCAGTGTATTCCCCATTAAGGGGGTAGTGTGTATTTTTTGGTTTATTTATCTACTTATTTTGTATTACATAGTTTCCTCGTAGACCTCCATCAAGATAAAAAAGAAGAACTAGACCCCCCCCCCCTTTCCAGATAATGTGTACATTTTTCGGTAGAAAAAAATCTCGGCCGCAGGACGGTTACTCCTAGAAATACAGGTTCGCTATCGCTCGCCAGAATAAAAAATCGACACCTAAATGGCACGAAAGTTCTTTATGTTGATAAAGAAATGAAGCAAAAGGTCTTAAAATCGCCAAACTAGTGAAACGAGCGTCTAAACAAATCTAAGCTAATGGGACTAAACATGAGGGAGAGACTGAACATGAGGGAGAGACTGAACATGAGGGAGAGACTGAACATGAGGGAGAGACTGAACATGAGGGAGAGACTGAACATGAGGAGAGACTGAACATGAGGGAGAGACTGAACATGAGGGAGAGACTGAACATGAGGGAGAGACTGAACATGAGGGAGAGACTGAACATGAGGGAGAGACTGAACATGAGGGAGAGACTGAACATGAGGGAGAGACTGAACATGAGGGAGAGACTGAACATGAGGGAGAGACTGAACATGAGGGAGAGACTGAACATGAGGGAGAGACTGAACATGAGGGAGAGACTGCAACTACTCTAAATCTCCAACTTCCTCCTCAATTAACCCTTGTTGTGCCGGTGCCATCCTTTCAACTTTCTTCTGGCTACTAGTAGACGATTTCATTCAGTTTATAAAGGGATCCCAGCAATTAATAGGCTTCGAATACGCTTACGTTAACCCTTTTTATTACCACGGATCCTTGATAAATTGGTCAAAATATAGCTTGAAAAACATTAAGGGGAGGTAGTCGCTTTTTCTGGACCCCCTTCTCTCTCATGTTTAGCATATTTGTTTTAAGATTTTAAGACGTTCGTTCCATTAGTTTGGCTATTCTGAGACCTTTCGCCCCATTTCTTTGTCAATATGAAGACCAATCGTGCCATTTGGGTGTCGATTTGTGCATGGCGAGCGATAGCGTGCCTGTGATTTTAGAAGGAATCGGCCTTCGGCCGTGGCATTATGCTATCGAAAAATGTACAAAATTATCTTGAAAGGGGATCTAGGGTGTGTATTTAATGTACAAAATTAACTTAAAAGGGGGTCTAGGGCGTGTATTTTGGGGCTTGATGGGAAATCTAGACCTTCTGCAGATTTCCATTTTTATTATGCTATTATGATCTTATTTTTTTTTTTTTTTTTTTTTTTTTATGTTGTTTTTGTGTTTTCCCTGTTCTTGTTCTGTCTTGAGTCGGCTACCCCCAAAATGGGGATTGGGCCTGAGCATATAGATAGATAGATAGATGATCTTATTCTGATTGTCCCCCAACCTCCTTGCAGGAAAAGAGAGCTTCGGGTCCCATCGAAAAGCCCAGACTACTCGCGCCTCGCCTGACGCTGCAGAAGTCGGTGTCCACGCCCTCGATACTGGCCGGCGTCGCTACCCAGCCGCCCCAACAGCAGCCACAGTGAGTACCTTCGGTGCCTTCTACAGCAGTTAGTGTTTTAGGGGTGCTACTATTCGGTTGGTTTGGGGGAATGTGGGTGATTATCAGTGTGTTTAGGATGTTTTTTTTTAGAGCATTTCTGGGTCTGTTTGGGAATTTTTGGGTAGTTTTAAGTGTGTTTAGGAGGAATCTAGAACACTTGGGTCTGTTTGGGTAGTTTTAAGTGAGCTTAGGAGGTTTCTAGAGCACTTTTGGGTCTTTTTGGGCATCGTAGGGTATTTTTAAGTGAGCTTAGGAGGAATCTAAAGCACTTTTGGGTCTGTTTGGGTATTTTTGGGTAGTTTTAATTGTGCTTAAAATGAATCTAGAGCACTTTTGGGTTGTTTGGGTGTCTGTGAATGGTTTGGGGTACCTGTGGGTATCTTGCTTCCCGCCTTACGCTGCAGATGTAGGTCTCCACACTGTCTAAAGTAGCTGGCATCGCTATCAAGGCGCCCCAACAGCAGTCACAGTCAATACCTTCTACGCCTTCTACAGGAAAATAGCTATGGTGAATTTGGGCGGTATTGGGTGAGTGTGAGTTAATTTAGAGGGGTTCTAGAACGCTTCTGAGTCAATTTGGGCATCTTTGGGTATGTTGGAATTAGTTTGGGATGATCTGGGACACTTCTGGATTTTTTATGTCAGCTTGACCGAGTTCTTAGGCATGTTCGGGTGACAAAGCAAAAGCCGGTCCCCACGCCCTCGAAATAAGCCGACGTCACTACCTAGCAGCCACACTGAATACCTTCCGCGCCTTCTGCAGGAGTTTGGGTGAATTTGGGTGGTTTTAGGAGGTTTTGAGTGAGTTTGGGATGCTTCTGGAACACTATATATTGATAAATTGATAAATTGGACTGATGAAGCTATATGCGAAACGTTACCAATAAAGTGCTCCTCCTCACATGGTGTTTATATTCACTTCTGGGTTGGCCTGATATATTTTATTGGGATTTTATGTATGTTTATTGGTAAAGTTGGGCGTTTCTGGGTTACTTTTAGTTAATATACATCAATCAAATATATAAATATAATTATCCTTCTCACAGGAAATGTTTGGGGCTTTCTGCATATGGTTGATTTCGTTCTTTTATCAGTACTAGTTTCATCTACTAAATATTGATAGTTGTTGGTGTGTTTAAGTGCCTGAGATTACTAGCCTACTGCAAGCTTGTAACTTATTTCTAAGGATTTCCTTTGGTTCATTTGGATACATATATATATATATATATATATATATATATATGTGTGACCGATATATATGGCTCTATTTGTTATAATTTATTTTATGTTTTCAAACTAGATCCACACTAGTTGATGGAAATTAACTATTTGGGATTTCTTTAGTTTTTGAGGGTCTTTTAGCCCGTGTTGAATGATTTATGGATACATATTACCATGGGGAAATTGAACGACTTTTTTCTGGAATTCTGGAATTTCATTCATGTGGCAATGGTACGTCACTTAAATCTGTGGCAATATTTCCAACTTATGTCCCTTCGATAATTGAATAGTGTGTGTGTGTGTGTGTGTGTGTTTGTGTAATTTTGTTAGGTGTTTGTATCTGTGTCTATTTGTGTGAATACCTACAGTACGTGCGTGTGTGTGTGTGTGTGTGTGTGTGTGTGTGTGTGTGTGTGTGTGTGGGTGGATATATCAATAGGATTAAGTTGGCCTCAATAACTCAACAGCATCTTTCATTTTTCATCTTAGGCTAGCTTAAGGGGAGATTTTATATATTTATATATTTTATTAATTGATTTACTTATTATTTTGTTTAAAGGTTGGCCCCTAGACCTCCATTAAGCGTAAAACAGAACAAAAGTAATCCTCCCTCGAGATAAATGTGTGCATTTTTCGGTAGAAAATTTGCCTGGCCGAAGGCCGGTTCCTCCTAAATTACAGGATCGCTATCGCTCGATAGGAAAATCAACACCTAAATGGCACCAAAGCTCTTAAATTGGCAAAGAAAAGGGAGAAACGTCTTAAAATCGCCAAACTAACGGGGAGAACGTCTTAAAATCCCAAAACTAATGACGGTTAAACATGAGGGAGAAGGAGGTCTAAAAATAATACCCCCACCCCCTGAAGGATCCTATCTCAATTTATAAATACAATTTTTTTATTTGGCGAGGATAATATAAAAAAAAGGGTATTTAGAATAAGAGGATGGAAGAGTAATTGTGTTACAATAAAATAGGACACTTGTATGAAAAGAGTGTTTGGAAAGGAGGATGGAAGAGAAATTGTGTGAAGAAAAAGGAAAGTTATAAGAAAAAGATGCTTGAGATTGTGAATGAAGATAGTGGTCACGAAGTTGGGTTTTGAGTCAGCTAGAAGATCAGGGGGGTTATGTATAGTGATGAAAAGGCTTGATAGGACCAGCCCCAAACTAACCAAATAATCACGTACATAATGATGCGACGAATGCTGATGAAGTTTGTGATGATAATGAGGATGGATGATGATGATGATGATGATGATGATGATGATGATGATGATAGAGATGATGATGATGATGATAGAGGAGAGGAGGTAAAGGACAGGTGGTGGTGGTGATACTACACAGAAGCGACTTTAAGGGAGCCCACCTCGCTTTTTTTCTCATTCTCTCCCTCTCTTTGGCTTTTATCCATTTGGCCTCATTCAGCCTACTGTTTTAGGACGTTTACCCCCATCCAGGTGACAATATTTTCCTGGCGAGCGGTAGCGAGCCAGCATATATATATTTTTGTTTTGACAGCAAGCTAAATTTGTACATATTTTGATAGAAAAATTTCTCCGGCGAAGCCGGATTTTTTCATACAATTCTCTCGCTCGCCAGGAAGAAATCGACACCTGGATGGGGATAAACGTCTTAAATCAGTTAGCTGAATGGGGCCGAATGGATACAAGCCAGGGAAAGAGAGAAAAGGAGAGAAAGATAAAACAAAGCCGATGACCCCTCTTAAAGCTGACAGTACGGTACAAACAGGAGGAGTGTTTTAGTGTGTCGAGTGCACCCTCTTTGTTTATGTATTTTCTTTCTGATTAGTTACCCCTTCAATGTTGTCTGTTTTCGTCTAGTTTTGTTTGTTATAACTTGCTTTTCTTACCTCTTACTTTTCTTTTTTATTCTCCTCATCCACAAGTTACAGTACAGTGCATACAGGAGTAATGTTTTAGTTTGTAGAATGCCCCCCCCCCCCTCTACAGTTATATATACACTCGGATGCCATAGTATCTAGCCCACTCATTTATGGACTTCACCTGTTTCTAATTATGGAGGTATATCTTTGGACATTTATTTAGGAAAATAATTTTCTATACATCAGCTTCAAAAACTATTTATACTATTTATTGAAAAGCAAGTTCTATCCAATAATCAGTCCAGATAGTTATAATTGCATACATAAATACATAGGAGGTCCACGAATTCTTACGAGTGGGCTATGGCATCCGACTGTAGGCAAAAACTGTTAAGTGGTCAAATTATCTGCTAAGGGTCCCGTCACTTAATTTCTTAGGTTAGTTACCCTTTCCACTTTTTTTTTCTCTCTCTCATTGTCACTCTCTCTCTCTCTTTTTTTCTCTCTCTCTCTCTCTCTCTCTTTTTCTCTCTCTTTTTCTCTCTCTCTCTTTTTCTCTCTCTCTTTTTCTCTCTCTTTTTTTCTCTCTTTTTCTCTCTTTTTTTCTCTCTCTCTCTCTTTTTCTCTCTCTTTCTCTCTCTCTCTCTCTCTCTCTCTCTCTCTCTCTCTCTCTCTCTCTCTCTCTCTCTCTCTCTCTCTCTCTCTCTCTCTCTCTCTCTCTCTCTCTCTCTCTCTCTCGTAATTTTTGTGCCCGGTGCCCCGTTTTCTGTCGTTGCAGGGCCCTCTAACCTAGTTTGTTGGTTCGTTAAATACGGCCCCCCTCTCCCTCCCTCTACGTTCTTCGGGCCAACCTTTTCTCTTTCTACCTGCCTGTATGTATTTTACCTGTCTATTTATCTATCCATTTATCTATATATCTGTCTATCTCTATCTATCTATTTATCTATATCTCTCTTCGTGAAATGTTTTCTCTGTACACCTTTTTTTCTTTCTACCTGTCTTATATCTATCTATCTATCTGCCTATCTATTTATTTTCTCTATTCATGCTTCTATCTATATATATATATATATATATATATATTATCTGACTGTCTAGTTTTCTGTCTATCTATTTATTTATCTGCCTAGTCATTCCTCCGTCTATCTCTTCCAACCCTTCTCTACAGTGGCGGACATCAAAAGTGCAGTAGACTGGTGTTACATTCACAATATAAATGTTTTCGCTTGTTTAGAATATGGGGCTGATTACACTGGTTACAGACAACATTCACAATCACAGCCACTCCAACAGTAAAGTAACATTCAACATGCACTTCATACATTACCCACAGCAAATAGGCCACCTTGCCTACCCGGGATATATACTGTATATATATATATATATATATATATATATATATATATATATGTGTGTGTGTTTGGGTGTGTGTTGTCTGTCTACCTGTCCGTGATTGATTTTGTGTATGTATGTATATATGTATATGTATTATCTAGTTTGATAGTCCAGTCCATTTACTGTACTCAGTATTTTAAATAAAATATGTACACATTCAACATTATGCTAAACTGGCGCCCACTACCTCCATAATTCCGAGATAATGAGGTAGAAAAGAGTGTTATGTTTGTGTTGACTCTTTATATAACCAGGATAGTGTGTTGCGTTAGGACCAACATTAATATTTAAAACTACCACACTTCATTTCTGTTCACGAGACAGCGACATAATTAATCCTGCGAAAAATACCCTGAATTAGAATAGATAATGCCATTAAGGGGGAATGGGTCGGTTTTATGGCCCCCCCTTCTCCCTCGTGTTTAGCCACATTTGTTTTCAGATTTGATACGTTCGACCCATTAGTTTGGCGACTTTAAGACTTTACGACCCATTTATTTGTCAATCTTAAGACCTTTCCTGTAATTTAGGTGACGATTTATTTCCTGGCGAGCGATAGCGAGCCTGTAATTTTAAGAGGAACCGGCCTTCGGCCGGGAAAATTTTCTTCCAAAAAATGTACAAATTTATCTTGAAGGGAGGTCTAGGGGTTGTTTTTTACAGCTAGATAGAGGTCTAGGGAGGCAACTAAACAACAAGTAAAAAGCAAGTTCAATCCAGATCGTTATAATTGCATATTGAAAAACATTGGGGTCCACAAATACAACTACAAAACTTTATATGTTATTTATTGAAAGGCAAGTTCCATCCAAAAATCAATCTAGATAGTTATAATTGCTTAAAGAAAACATATGTGGTCCAGGAATTTTTATAAGTGACGGTAGAAGTGTACGTTTGTGTTATGAGGAAACTTTGTAATGCGACATACAACTTTTGTAATCTATTTAATTTTGAAAGTTTTTGTAAAGGCATACGGAACATTTTAATTTAATTGGGATATTTGTGTGTGTGTGTGTGTGTGTGTGACTGTGTGTGTGACTGTGTGTGTGTGTGTGCGTGTGTGTGTGCGTGTGTGTGTGTGTGTGTGTGTGTGTGTGTGTGTGTGTGTTCTACGCTCTGGAAGTGATTATAAAGTTTATTGTGGATTTCGTTACGATTTAAAATTAGTCAACCAGACAAAGTAATGGCTCTGTTTAACTAATTGTTAATATTGTTTTGTATGTGTGGTGATGCATGTATTTTGGACACTAAGACGACACCGTTATATTACATTTTAGTTATTTGTGAGCGAAAATACTTATGGGTGAAACAGCATGGTGCCATTTGTTTGCTTCCCGTTCCGTTTCTGTCTTGTAATAAATGCAGAAGAAAAAGGAGGAAGAGCAGGAGGAGACGAAGAAGAAAATAAGCAAAAGACAAAAAAATAGAAAAGCGGTAAAGCAACAATTACAAACACCAAAAGAAGAAGAAGAAGCAGCAGCGTGAGTAGGAGGAGGGATAGAAGGAAGGAAGGCTGAACAGAATTATGATGTGGTTGTTAGAGCATTGATGGGAGAAAGGAGTGTTAAGGGAAGAGGAGGAGTAGCAAGGAAAGAAGCAAAGGTGAACAGAATGTTGATGTGGTTGTAGGAGCAGTAATAGGAGAAGAAGAAGAAGAAGAAGAAGAAGAAGAAGAAGAAGAAGAAGAAGAAGAAGAAGAAGAAGAAGAAGAAGAAAAGAAGAAAAAGAAGAAGAAGAAGAAGAAGAAGAAGAAGAAGTTAAGGGTGAACAGGATTACGATGTGGGTGTGAAGAGGAGGAGATAGGAGGAGATAGGAGAAAGAAGGAAGGGTGAACATAATTATTTTGGCGCTGTAGAAGCAGTAATGGGTGGGGAGGAGGATATTAATACTGGCTGACTCAAGAAGAAGAAGAAGAAGAAGGGTGAACAGAATTATAATGTGGTTTTAGAAGCAGTAATTGGAGGAGAGGAGTGCTGGGGATGAGGAGATTAATACTGGCTGACTCAGGGAGGAGGAGGAGGAATAATAAGAAGAAGTAGAAGAAGAGGATGATGATTTGGAGAGAGGAGAAGAAAGGAAGAGTGAACAGAATTATTATGTGGCTGTAGGAGCAGTAATGGGAGGAAAGGAGTGTTGAGGAGCAGACTATTGTTACTGGCTGACTCAGGGAGGAGCAGGAACAGGAAGAAGAAGAAGGACAAGAAGAAGAAGAAGAAGAAGAAAAAATAGGAGAAGGAAGGAAGGGTGAACAGAATTACGATGGGGTTGTAGAAGCAATAATGGGAGGAGAGGAGTTCTGAGGAGGAGAATATTAATACTGGCTGACTCAGAGAAGAAGAAGAAGAAAACGAAGAAGAAGAAGATAAAGAAGAGGGGAATAGAAGGAGGGAATTAAGGGTGAACATAATTATTATGAGGCTGTAGGAGAAGTAATGGGAGGTGGGGAGGAGGGTATTAATACTGGCTGGCTCAGGGAGGAAGAGGAAGAGGAAGGAGGAGGAGGAGGAGGAAGAAGAGGAGGAGGAAGAGGAAGACTGTAGACCAGACTAATTATTATGAGGAGGTAGGGTAAAATTAATGAGACGAGAGGAGGGATGGAGAGGAGACAATTAATACTGGTTGTCTTAGGGAGGAAGAGGAGGGCAAAGGAGGAAAAAGGAAAACAAGCAACAGCAGAGGTACTGATCCTTACGAGGCTGCTTGCAAGAATAGCTGTTCTTATTTATGACCACAAAGTTCAAGGAGAGAGAGGGAGAGGGAAGGCAGAGAAGAGGAAGCTGAGCATAATAATCATGATAATAATATAATGAACGAGAGAGAATAAAGAGAAGAAGAAGAAGAAGAAAGGGAAGAGAAGGAGGAGGAAGAAGGAAGAACAGAAATGAAAGAGGAGGAGAGAGAGAGATAGGACCATGGCTGATATGAAATTTGGAGAGCTCTCAAATATGTAGATGGACCTGTCTAAAATTTGATTTGCAAGAGAGAGATAAAAATGAGAACAGGAATGGAATTGGGAAAATGTGGCAGGAAAATGTCATATGCTTTGAAAAATAACAAATTAAGTTCAATTTAGCTGGTTGAAAGGAAAAACGTTATATAAATATTTGTTTAATTTTATATTTTGTTGTTTTTTTACCTACGGAAAAAACCCCACACACACACACACAGTGGGGGTGCCGGCTTTCCACCTCGTTTGATCCGTGTTTATGTGCGTTTCTACATCCGTTTATGGCACCCCTCTGTTTGTGTGTACTAAGGTTCCGGTTGCCTCTGTGTGTGTGTGTGTGTGTGAGAGAGAGAGAGAGCGAGCGAGCGCGAGAGCGAGCGCGAGAGCGCAAGCGCGCGCTAGAGGTAGGGAGGTGGCGGTGCTTGTGATTAGTAAGACGTTTGTTGATAACCATGTGTGCTTGTGTATGTGTGTGTGTGTGCTGTGTGTGTGTGTGTGTGTGTGTGGCTCTTAAGTATACAACACCTGAAGGAGGGATTTCGGTCTGGTTGAAGTTGTTGAGGGTGTAAGGGGGCTACTGTGTCTGTCTATATACATTTAAATATTTTATCTATCTCCTCTATCTTTCTTTTCTGCCTATCTCTTCTTTTTGTCTGTTTATCTATCTATCTATACATTTGTCTATCCATCTATTATTGTATATTATTTTACCTTTATACATTTATATACTTATTTGTTTCACTATCTCTATCTTTATTCTTATTTGTTTATGCCTCTACCTGTCTATCTATGTATCTATATATCTTAATCTATATTCAGTATATGTTTATCTCGATCTATTCAAATCTTCGTAATATCCACCCCATCTTTATCCATTTTACTATATGTCTATCTATCTATCTTTCAGTCTATCTATTCATCACGTTTTCTTATCCTCCCCAATCCAGCTAATACTAATGAAGTCCTCTTGAAATTCTGTCTATCAATTTATCTACCAATCAGTTAATCTATCTGTCTATATATATATATCTATCTATATTAGCAGTTTTATATATATATACATATATATATATCAGTTAATCTATCTACCTATCTATCTATTCATCCCGTTTTCTTATCCCCCACAATCCAGCTAATAGTAATGAAGTCTGAATCCTACCCTGAAATTCTCTCTATATCATCATATATCTGTATATCTATCAGTTAATCTATCTATATATCTATCAGTTAATCTATCTGTTATATCTATATCTATCTATCTATTCTATCTATCTATTCATCCCATTTTCTTATCCCCCACAATCCAGCTAATACTAATGAAGCCTGAATCCTCCCCTGAAATGCTGTGCACATAATCTGGGCAGCGCATGAAGATTACACCGGCTCTAATGGATTGGGAATGCATGGGAACGGGGCCTGGGCATGATCCCTTCGGGTTTCTGAGAACGATCTTTATAATGCTTGTTATGTACTGTACAGTGGCCCATATAAATGTTCGATATCTTGATCATATTTACCATTTACATTGACCCATATCAGTTATGTTCGATATTCTTGATCATATTTACTATTTACATTGACCACATTAGTTATGTTCGATAATCTTGATCATATTTACTGTTTACATTGACCCATATAAGGTCTGTTCGATAATGTTGATCATGTTTACTGTTTACATTGACCCATATAAGGTCTGTTCGATAATGTTGATCATGTTTACTGTTTACATTGACCCATATAAGGTATGTTCGATAATGTTGATCATATTTACTGTTTACATTGACCCACATAAGGTCTGTTCGATAATGTTGATCATATTTACTGTTTACATTGACCCACATAAGGTCTGTTCGATATTCTTGATCATGTTTACTGTTTACATTGACCCATATAAGGTCTGTTCGATAATCTTCATAGTATTTGCTATGGACAGTTCTCTTCTCCTTCATGTTTAGCCCCATTACTTTGCTTATTTTCAGTCCTTTAACGTCATTTACTTGTCAATATTAAGACCTTTCGTGCCATTTAGATGTCGATTTTTGTCCAAGCGAGCGATAGCGAGCCGACACTCAGAGGGAGATTGAGGTCCAAAAAAAATAATAATAAATACAACTTAGTAAACAAATGGCGTTAACTGTTTATGTCAGGGGCTTCCAAAGTTGAGGGCACATCCAAACATATATCGGCAGCAAGTTAAGGGGGGATCTCCACTTGAGGGATTTTTTTGTTGACCCCTTTCTCCCTCATGTTTAGCCCCATTGCTTTTTGAGATTTTAAGACGTTCGTCCCATTAGTTTGGCGATTTTAAGACCCCTTGCCCCATTTCTGTCAATTTTAAGACCATTCGTGCCATTTAGGTGTCAATTTTTTCCTGGTGAGCGATAGCGAGCCTGTAATTTAAGGGGAATCGGCCTTCGGCCGGGACATTTTTCTACCGAAAAATGTACAAATTTATCTTGAAAGGGGGTCTAGGAGGAGTAACTTTAAGCTTGATTGAAGTCTAGGGAATCAACTAAAAACTTCCCCTTAAGGGGGATATGGTTACTTTTTCTCCCTCGGGTATAGTTCCATTTGCTTTGAGATATTAAGACGTCCGATTAATTAATTTGGCGATTTTAAGACCTTTTGCCCATTTCTTTGACAATGTAATGTACAATTTTGTCTTGAAGGGGGGTCTAAGGGGCAAAACTTATAAGCATGACTATAGATATTCTGTTTCCTTCCTTATAATTAGTTAGTGTAGCCAATTGTATTGTTTTTGAGTGTATGTGCATGTTGCATGAATTGTATTGTAACATTTGTAACATAAAACAAAGTGTGCATCCCCTGAACAGGACATTAACCCCTTCAGCACCATGACTTAATATTATTCCTGTTCTGGTTATCATTAAACGATTTACATTAGCTTGTAATTTACCTCAAGGACTCCAAAGGGGCTACACACGGGACCTCGGAATAACATAAGTACTTCTTAAGGGAAATTGTTTTGTTTGCTTCCTAGACCCCCATCAAGCTTTAACAAAAATAACCCTTCGATATACACTTGTACATTTTTCGGTAGAAAAATATCCTGGTCGAAGGCCGGTTCCTCATAAATTTCAGGCTCGCTATCGCTCGCCTTAAATTGACAGAAATTGGGAGAAATGTCTTAAAATCGCCAAACTAACGGGCAGAACGTCTTAAAATCTTACAACTATTGGGGCTGAACATGAGGGAAAAGGAGGTTCGAAAAAAAGTCCCTTCAGTGAAAATCTCCCCATAAATGCTACAGAATCGTCTAACTTTAATAACCAGAATAAAAGGTTAACCCGTTCAGTACCAGGGGCGTCCTTTTTAACCCGTTCAGTACCAGGGACGTCCTTTTCATTATATTCTGGCAACCATTACACGATTCAATTCAGCTTAGGGAGGATCTCTAGCAATTATAAGATTTCGAAGTATCTCAGTCAACCCTTTTACCTAGCCACAGATCCTTCCTAAGCTGCATAAAATCATATAATATTGCTATCGCTGGTACAGAAAGGTTTAACTCTGAGAATTATAACGTATTTTGACACTATATTCTGTCTTTTATTAGACAATTTTATTCAGATTAGGAAGGGTGTATGGAAGTCAGAGGATTAATTGAGATAGTCTGTACCCTTTTAATGCCCACAGATCCTTCCTAAGCTGTATAAAATCGTCTGATGATAGCCAGAAAAACCTGTCAAAACGTGTCATGATTCCCAAAGGGGTAACATTTTATGAGAAAACTTATTAGTATTTAATTAAGTTTAATTATTTGCATGAACTAATTATTTGGAATTAACTTACAATTTTGTTTAGGAATTTTGAAGTTATTCCAAGGACAAAAGATAGTATATGATTAACAACTAACATTTAAGCATTGAATATCATTATACAGTAATCTGAGACATGATAGAGCTAATTATTTGAAGAAAAACAAATCGTGTAACCAATCTTTTGAATTTGAATACAATTAAAATAATAGTTTTATAAACCTGGGGCAGGGGGCTAGGAATCCTCCTCCCCTTGTATAATTCTCATACTCGACGAGACAGAGACAGGGGCGAGGGATCGCGAAAGTGGTCCCGGACCCTGAAAATAAGAATTTTAAATTTTGTTTCTGTTCGGGCTTTGTCTCGTGTCGGCCACCCCCAGCAATGGGGTATGTGCCTGAGTTTATACATACATACAACTCACTTCTATAATCGCTTGCAATATTTTCCAAGCTTGTATAATAAGTCATATAGATGTGATTTGAGGTCATTTCATAAACAAATTTTACTAAAGGGGAATTTACAATCTAATGTATGAGTTGATTCGTAAAGTGTAATTACTCTATGAACGTAGAAAAAATTGATATACTTCAAATAATTAGTTATTCTATCATATTTATTTAATATGCACTGTATTAATATTTCCATGTAGTTAACAACATTAATCCGTGATAACTATTAATTTACAGTCATTTTGCACAAACTAATCACTAGAGTTATCCCCTGTACCATTTAAAGTCATTAAGGGGGGATGGGAGTATATATTGGCTTTTTAATTAGTTTTTTCTTATAATTTTAGTTTCCTCTCTAGACCTCCACCAAGCATGGAAAATCACCCCCAGGAAACCCCCCCCCCCTCCCCTTAAAATAAATGTGTACAGTTTTCGATAGAAAAATGTCCCGACCGGAGGCCGGTTGCTACTATTACAGCCTCGCTATCGCTCGCCAGGAAATAAATCGACGCCTAAATCGCAATAAAGGTTTTAATATTGACAAAGAAATGGGTCGAAAGTTCTTCAAATTGCCAAACTAATGGGGCGAGCGTCTTAAAATCTCACAACAAGTGGGGCTAAGCATGAGGGAGAAGGGAGGGATATCTAGAACTCCCCCCCCCCCCTTTTTGATTAAGTGACCCCTGCCCGCCACTAATCCCCCCCCCCCCCCCTGTTTGATATGCTGTAACTGTAACCCTGATTGTTAACCCCTTCTGTACCGGCGACGGCCTTTTTTATTTTATGCTGGCAACTATTAGACGATGTTATTCAAGTTAGAAAGGACGTGTACCCACTAAAAGGTTGCATACTATCTAAATTATTCCATTGAGCTACCACATGTCCTTCCCAAGCTTCATAATATCGTCTAGATGTAGCTGCAATTAAATGTAAAGAAAAACGTCTCCGGTACAGAACAGGCCAATATAAACTTTGCACCCATTAACCCAGTTTCTGGATACCTTTGTATCTGTCTGTTATTTCGTACCCCTTTGTATCTTTATGTTAATTGCTATCCCTTTATATCTCTCTGTTATTTAGTATCCCTTTGTATCTTTATGTTAATTGCTATCCCTTTGTATCTCTCTGTTATTTAGTATCCCTTTGTATCTTTCTCTTAATTTGTATCCCTTTGTATCTTTCTCTTAATTTGTATCCCTTTGTATCTTTCTGTTATTTAGTTTCCCTTTGTATCTTTCTGTTATTTAGTTTCCCTTTGTATCTTTCTGTTATTTAGTTTCCCTTTGTATCTCTGTTATTTAGTTTCCCTTTGTATCTTTGTTATTTAGTTTCCCTTTGTATCTTTCTGTTATTTAGTTTCCCTTTGTATCTTTCTGTTATTTAGTTTCCCTTTGCATCTTTCTGTTATTTAGTTTCCCTTTGTATCTTTCTGTTATTTAGTTTCCCTTTGTATCTCTGTTATTTAGTTTCCCTTTGTATCTTTCTGTTATTTAGTTTCCCTTTGTATCTTTCTGTTATTTAGTATCCATTTGTATTTTTATGTTATTTAATATCCCGTTGTATCTTTTTGTAGTACCCCTTTCTATCTTTCTGTAATTTACCTTCGCCCATTCCCTTTTAAATCCACTCGGAATACGATGCCGCATTTCTTTTTTATATTCTGGTTATCATTAGACGATTTTTAGGCAGTTTAGGAACGCTCTCTCTCTCTCTCTCATGTCCTGTCCCCTTTATATGATAATGGTACACCTGGATAATTCAATCCTTTAATTAGTAAGATCATATATAAAGCATCTTGCCTCTGTTCTCTTTGAATCTCGCACACACATGCACACTCACATTCACACACACACATATAGATTCACACACACACACACACATTCACACAAGAAACACACATACACCAAGCATATGTTCACACATACACACAAGAAATACACACATTCACACAACAAACACACACACGCACACCAATCATATACTCACACATTACATTATTAAAAAAAATCATATACTCACACATTCACACAAACATTACACACACACACACATTCACACAAGAAACACACACACTCACACAGTACACACACACACTTACACAGTACACACACACACACACACACACACACACACATACACACACTCACACACATACACCCACACACACTCACACACATACACCCACTCACACACTTTCCTCCAACCCCTTTATTTCGAACTGATTTCACACATAATTATTCTATCAATATATAATGTGACAGATCCTACAGCCTCTCTCTCTCTCTCTCCATCATCATAATAGGCCTCGTATTCTTCTCAATCTTCTTCTTCTTCTATTTATTATTATTATTCCTCTTATCTCTTCTTCTTCATATATTTCGTCTCAACCTTCTACTTCTTCGTCTGCTCGACCTTCTTCTTCTTCTTTTTCTCCATCATCTTCGTTTACTTGTGCTCAACTTCCCCACCATTCCATCTCCCCCACCCCCCTCCCTCCCCTACCAGCCTGAGCGAAACAGACACCGATCTCAGTTTGGAGTACCAGCCTATCTCCACCCCCACCACCACTCCCACCACCAAGACCACCACCACCACCACCAACACCCTCCCCCGCCTCCACCACAAGAAGAGGACGTGGACAGGAACCCCCCGTCGGGCTACCATCTCCACCATCCCCACCACCACTCCATCCCCATCATTGCACGAGACTAACCCCCTCCACCACCTAGCGGCTACTGGGAATGTTATACCAAAAAAGTTGTAAGTTTCTTTTAGCTAAGGAAGTGTTTTTTTTCGGTTACTAAGGCCGGTATCACACGAGCGCTTTTTCCCTCAACACTGGTCTGGCAGCTTATGAGGCCAACATTTATAATATATCTGTCACCTACATTCATCTATCATCAGTCTAGTTTCCGATACCAGTGCAAAATATTCCAGATAGTTGCCAGAAAAATGTTGATCATCGAATGTTGACTATAAAAGCTCTCGTGTGATACCGGCTTAAGGAAAAAGGGGGAGCTAGGGCTGGGGGGTAAAACCATATTTTGGATCTAAAATCATAACTATTGCACAAATTCAAAACAATTTATTGACTGACGTTCGTCTTCACCCAGCAAATGTTTGTGTGAAATTTGGTGAAAATCCGTCCAACGGTCTAGGAGGAGTTTCGGGACAGACGGACAACAACGACGACAGACATTTTTTTTCCAGTGGTACCCACTATACGGGGGGCCGATACCAAACTCTGCTTACGCGGAGTTGATAACCACTACCCCCTAAATATCATTATTTATCAATTTTAATATGATAGGCCATATTCGTGCAATGGGATATGGTTAACTTCCTTTGCTAACGATAAGTAACCATCAAGGGTCAACAAACATGCCTGTACCGGCGACGTCTTTTTCAAATTATTCTTCCTATATTTAGACGAATTTGTGCTGTTTAAGAAGGATCTGAGGTAGTAAAAAGGGTTAAGCGATATAGTTCGAAGCCTTTTAATTGCTGGAGGCTTTTTTAAAACTGAATTTAATCGTGTTATAGTAGCCAGAATATAATTAAAAGGGCGTCACCGGTACAGAATGGGTTTAGAAGATATTTTCCATTTCCGTTTTCGTTCAAGTTTTTTTTTATTTTTCGGGGCGGGAGGGGTAACTTGAATATAAAACTGTGCCCAATCTTGTTCCCATCAGCACCAGTGGCTAGGGGTTTATCAGGTCGCTTCTTTGCGGCTCATCGGTACACGTGTTCGAGGGTTTGGAAGGTGGTCGAACATTTAGGGGATTTTTTTTTTTTTTTTTTTTTTTTTTTTTTTTTTTTTTTAATGGTCTACACCATTATACTTATTTAGGTTCACGGTACTGATTGGTAGGTTCTTGATGTTTTGCATTAGGGTGGCATAAACTAAGTAGCATAATTATAGATGAAAATGAGGTACTGTATATTCGATTAGTAGTGTGTTGAGTATGTATCCTATCAAGTAGTAGTGTATTGAGTACGTATCGTATAAGCAGTAGTGTATTGAGTATGTATCGTATCAATTAGTAGTGTATTGAGTATGTATCGTATCAAATAGTAGTGTATTGAGTATGTATCGTATCAAGTAGTAGTGTATTGAGTATGTATCGTATAAGCAGTAGTGTATTGAGTATGTATCGTATCAAGTAGTAGTGTATCCAGTATGTATCGTATAAGTAGTAGTGTATTGAGTATGTATCGTATCAAGTAGTAGTGTTTCGAGTATGTATCGTATCAAGTAGTAGTGTTTCGAGTATGTATCGTATCAAGTAGTAGTGTATTGAGTATGTATCCTATCAAGTAGTAGTGTATTGAGTATGTATCGTATAAGCAGTAGTGTATTGAGTATGTATCGTATCAAGTAGTAGTGTATTGAGTATGTATCGTATAAGTAGTAGTGTATTGAGTATGTATCGTATCAAGTAGTGTTTCGAGTATGTATGGTATCAAGTAGTAGTGTATTGAGTATGTATCGTATCAAGTAGTAGTGTATTGAGTGTGTATCGTATCAAGTAGTAGGCCTAGTGTATCGAGTATGTATGGTATCAAGTAGTAGTATATCGAGTATGTATGGTATTAAGTAGTAGTGTATCGAGTATGTATGGTATCAAGTAGTAGTGTATTGAGTATGTATGGTATCAAGTAGTAGTGTATTGAGTGTGTATCGTATCAAGTAGTAGGCCTAGTGTATTGAGTATGTATGGTATCAAGTAGTAGTGTTTCGAGTATGTATGGTATCAAGTAGTAGTGTATTGAGTGTGTATCGTATCAAGTAGTAGGCCTAGTGTATTGAGTATGTATGGTATCAAGTAGTAGTGTATTGAGTATGTATGGTATCAAGTAGTAGTGTATTGAGTATGTATGGTATCAAGTAGTAGTGTATTGAGTATGTATGGTATCAAGTAGTAGTGTTTCGAGTATGTATGGTATCAAGTAGTAGTGTATTGAGTGTGTATCGTATCAAGTAGTAGTAGGCCTAGTGTATTGAGTATGTATGGTATCAAGTAGTAGTGTATTGAGTATGTATGGTATCAAGTAGTAGTGTACCGAGTATGTATGGTATCAAGTAGTAGTTTATTGAGTATGTATGGTATCAAGTAGTAGTGTATTGGGTATGTATGGTATCAAGTAGTAGTGTATTGAGTATGTATGGTATCAAGTAGTAGTGTATTGAGTATGTATGGTATCAAGTAGTAGTGTATTGAGTGTGTATCGTATCAAGTAGTAGGCCTAGTGTATTTAGTATGTATGGTATCAAGTAGTAGTGTATCGAGTATGTATGGTATCAAGTAGTAGTGTATTGAGTGTGTATCGTATCAAGTAGTAGGCCTAGTGTATTGAGTATGTATGGTATCAAGTAGTAGTGTTTCGAGTATGTATGGTATCAAGTAGTAGTGTATTGAGTATGTATGGTATCAAGTAGTAGTGTTTCGAGTATGTATGGTATCAAGTAGTAGTGTATTGAGTGTGTATCGTATCAAGTAGTAGTGTATTGAGTATGTATGGTATCAAGTAGTAGTGTATTGAGTGTGTATCGTATCAAGTAGTAGGCCTAGTGTATTGAGTATGTATGGTATCAAGTAGTAGTGTATTGAGTATGTATGGTATCAAGTAGTAGTGTATCGAGTATATATCGTATCAAGTATGTATACATGCATCAAAGCCTATACTATATCTTATACACATTGTTGTTCTGGTTGTCTCTTAAGGGGAGATGGTCTGTTTTTTTCTGGACAACTTTCTCCCTCATGCTTAGCCCCTTGTGCCCCTTGTACAGACACAGTGATTACAATAATCCGCCTGTCCTGCGGGGAAAAGGGGGGATTGGGGGGGTGGGGGTGGGGGGGGGGGGGGCAAAACAATACGTTTTACCTAAAACCTTAACTATTGAACAAATTCAAAAAAGAAAAAGAAAACAAATTACTGACCGTCGCGTTCACCCACCGAATGTATGTATGAAGTTTGGTGAAAATCCATCCAACGGTCTAGGAGTTTCAGGACAGACCGACGACGACGACAAACATTTTGGCCTGTGATACCCCACTATGCGGGGGGGGGGGATACCACTCCTTACTTAGAGTTAGCTTACTAGTTAGGTTTGGGAAGGATTTGGCAGGAAGATGAAATAGTTACACACACACCCACCCACCCACCCACCCACCCACACCCACCCACCCACCCACCCACCCACCCACCCACCCACACCCATCCATCCACCCACCCACACACCCACCCACCCACACCCCCCCACCCACACCCACCCACCCACCCACCCACACCCACACACCCACCCACCCACCCACCCACTCACCCACCCACCCACCCACCCACCCACCCACACACACACACACACACACACACACACACACACACACACACTTTCTCTCTCTCTCTCTCTCTCTCTCTCTCTCTTGTTATTTAAAAGCATAGTGAGGCCCCATCTTGAATATGGCATGCAATTTTGGTCTCCTTATCTGAACAAGGATATTGAGAAATTCGAGTCGGGTGCAGCGTAGAGTGACAAAGTTGATACCGTCACTAAGAAATATATCATATCATGAAAGATTTACAAAAATAATTTTGTTTTCACTTAATTAAGAAAAGAAGTTTGCGAGGTTAATTAATCGAGTGTTTCAAGATATTAACACCTAACGAGCGGCCTAGGCGGTAAATAATATGTAGCCACCAGCGGGGTGTTTTTACCCAAAATAGGGCTGTTTACGTGATCATTTTCATGCCTAAATAAGACCCAGAGCGTAAAACAAGTATCTATCCCTGAAAGGGCATAAACAGAGCTTTCCAATGACACCACAACGATCCTTGTATGACTGCTAGTTTTCTTGCAACAACCGCGCAACACGAGTGCAAAAACCATGTAATTCGGTACTTTCCCCATACAATTCACTATGTAGCGAGTGTGAGAGGGTGGAGGAGGGTGGGATTCATGTCAGTTGGTCCACCGCGGTGGTCTGGAGCAGTCATACGCTCGCTACTCTCCTGCCACCACTTGTCTCTCTCTCTCAGCAACATTACGTGCTGAAATTGCCACACGACTTATGTTGTGAGCCGCCACATAGTCCAAATTTCTTTCACTCGACATATGATGCGCGCCGCCAGTTAAGGGTTAAAGGGCTTCGAAAATATTGATGTAGATTCACTTTTCAAAATCGATAATAGTTAATTAACTCGGGGAAATGGAATGAAATTAAAAACCAGAAGGGCGAATCTCGATGTCACAAATCACTTCTTCACCTATAATGTAGTCAACGAGTGGAACAAACTGCCAGAGAAAGTGGTACAATGTAAGACAATTGACACATTCAAAAGGAGTCTAGACATCAATTTTGAGGAGGTTGGACTAGTAGGCTATTGGTAAAAATAAAAAATAAAAAGTTAAGCATCAGTAGTATATAATATTTCTCAACTTCGTTCTTTACTATGAATTTCCCAGTAGAAATGTTTCTCCATCTGCTGGGGGATTTGTTTCCCCAACTAAATTTCATGTCGACCAATGGTCGGAGGGGGTGGTGGGTGGGAAGAGAAAGCCTTCTGCTTTGCTATCCTTGCCTTCCACTTTGTAGCAAATTCTATTTTAGCATTAAGTCCGGACTGCCTAGTAGGGACCGCAAGGCCTGTGCAGTCTGTGTATCTATGTAACTCTCTCTCTCTCTGGTCGAGAGTGGGGTGCATTTAGTAACCACTCTATACAGGCGTTAAGGGGATTATGAGAGAGAGAAAGAGAGGGAGGGAGAGAGAGAGAGAGGTGTCTTTGCCTTCCATATTTACTTTCTATGTAATCGTATGTAGATAAAATAACAAAATTGTATATACTGTATATTAGTGAATCCACACACACACACACACACACACACACACACACACACACACACACACACACACACACACACACACATACTGCAAAATGTATAAATTACTTATTCGTTCCCTCAAATCAATTTTTTTTTTAATTGTAGTAGAAAGAAGCTTTGACGGTTGTAAAGTTACTCATTTAATTCTAGAAATACTGACTGAAATATGCTCCATTGATGTTGAAGCCAATGGGATAGTTTAATAGAACTAATTAGAGAGTGAATTAGAGGTAATTATTTAATCCTCGACAACCAATTAAAAGCCTTTCCTTTACCGTCCCACTCATTTAGCGCGCGGCATAGTGTTGGTGTCCGGGTTTTTCCGCCTACAAGTAATTTCGCCAGCTGTTTATTTTTATTGTGGTTTATAATTATTTAAAGTATACGTTTGGGTGAAATTTAGGTTTCGTTAATTAAGCCTTATGAGTGCTGGTGTTGCCTAGATTGCTTTGTTGTACACTAACAATATAACATCTAGGGTAAAAAAAAAAAGGGCATATATAAACATTGAGTATATTGATAGTGATTTACCTTGCTAAACTTATATTAGATGGGTTTGTAATTACTATCTATCTATCTATTGCCGGACGCCATACTCCCCTTTACGAGAATAGTCATACACAAAACGCCCCCAAGCTGACCTTTCTCCCATGAGCAGGACAACCCGTGCCAGTTTATTCAAGGGCCACTCAACATTCCCTCTATGTATCTGTTTAGCACTATTATTCAACAGTGGTGGGTGGCTAATCCATCCACCAACCTGCTTCAGTAAGGATTTGTATAAGGTTTACTCCCCTACCAAGGCTAAAGAATCCCATCCATCTGTTAATTAACCTTTTGAGTATGGGTGATACCTTAGTTATATTTGTGTGTGTGTGTGTGTGCTGGATATAACCCTAAGAGGGAGAGAGAGAGAGAGAGAGAGAGAGAGTGTGAGAGTGAGAGAGAGTGTGAGAGTGAGAGTGAGTGTGAGGTGGAGGTAGAGGTAGCATACATCTTGGAGGCAGCTGGATATAACCCTAACATAGTATGCTGCTCCATTATTCCTATACCACACCAGCCTTACCAGAGAGAGAGAGAGAGAGAGAGAGAGAGAGTACAAAGGAGTACAAAGGAAATCAAGCAACAACAGATCTAGTGACCCTTCTAGGTTGCTTGTCCTCCAAAACACTGAGGATCAAGTGTCCAAACAGAGAGAGAGAGAGTACAAAGGAAATCAAGCAACAACAGGTCTAGTGACCCTTCTAGGCTGCTTGTCCTCCAAAACACTGAGGATCAAGTGTCCAAACAGTGGTTTAGAGTGGGTAAGGGAACATTGGAAAGGGAACTACTGCCCTAGAACTAATGTCCGTGGCAGGATTAGGAAGTTAGTAGGGGACAGATGGGTTAGTAACTGAGAGGGGGATAAAATAAAGTTATTCATTTACAAACGCAGTCAGTCACGGGTTTGATGCGAGATATTTGTCTAGGCGGAGTTTAAATGAATCAACGGTGCTGCAGTCTATAACGTCTCGGGGAAGCCCATTCCACAAGTTGACAACTCGATTGAAGAAGAAATTCTTAGATTCGTGTGAGTTAAAAGATTTACCAATAATTTTGCAACCGTTTCCCCGCGTGTAATTAGATTGGTCGATAGTGAAGTACTTACTACAGTTCATATTGTCGATGCCTTTGATGATTTTGAACACTTGAATTAAGTCACCTCTTAATCTGCGCTGGGTTAAAGGAAATAGATTTAATTCTCTAAGGCGCTCTTCGTAAGGTTTGTTCTTTAGGCTAGGTATCATTTTGGTAACTCTACGTTGAACTCGTTCTAGCTTGTTTATATCTTTTTGGTAATAAGGGCACCAGGATTGAACGCAGTATTCCAGAAGAGGGCGGACTAAGGAATTGTAAAGGGTTAGGATAACTTCTTTGGATTTATGCTCAAATGACCTGCCTATAAAGCCAATTATTTTGTTTGCTTTTTTAACAACTTCTGAACATTGTTGACTCGGTTTTAGGTTACTCGATATTGTTACTCCCAGATCGGTTTCTCTGTTTACATTCTTAAGCTGAGTACCATTCATCGAATAGTTTGCTTTCTCATTTAGGTATCCGATATGTAGTACTTTACATTTATCCGCATTGAAACTCATTTGCCAAATTTGGGCCCAACATGACAATTTATCTAGATTGTGTTGTATATCGTCAACTTGTTCTTTTGAGAGTACGCTATTTGCAATTTTTGTATCGTCAGCAAATTTTGAGATTGTACAGGTGAGACCCTCATCTATGTCGTTGATGTAAATTAGAAAGAGAATTGGTCCTAGTACCGATCCCTGGGGTACCCCGCTACTTACATTGGTCCATTTAGATGCCTTACCGTTTATGACTACTCTTTGCTTTCTGTTGCGGAGCCAATTTTCTATCCATTTCAACACACCGTCTTGTATTCCATGCGCTTTTAGTTTTAGCAGTAAACGTTTGTGGGGAACTTTGTCAAAGGCCTTTTGAAAATCAAGGTATATAATATCTACAGCTTTACTCTCATCGTAGAGGTTAAGGATATCGTGGAAGAAGTCTAAGAGGTTTGTTAAACAGGATTTTTTTTTACGAAAGCCGTGTTGAGTATCTTTACGTAAGTTATTTGCCTCTAAGTGATTTACGAGTCTGTCTCTTATGACCGTTTCTAAAGAGAGAGAGAGAGAGAGAGAGAGAGAGAGAGAGAGAGAGAGAGAGAGAGAGAGAGAGAGAGAGAGAGCACTAACTATTCTGAGTACAGCTATGTTTATGGAGATTAATTCATGTATACAGTATATAATAAGGAATAGCATGGAGGTGAATATTTACAAGGGTACCTGAATAGTATATAGAACAATGACCTCTGAAGCGGAAGAAAATTTGAATGTTTAGTGGATAAGCATTTTGTATATATACAGTATATATATATATATATATATATATATATATATATATATATATATATATATCTCTGAAGTATATAACCATAGTTTATTTATGTTTGCTGACTGAAATTCAAATTGAATATATTGAAATTATACCTGTAAATCTAAATCTCTCTCTCTCTCTCTCTCTCTCTCAGCATACTAGAGCGAGATAAGCGAGGTGTAATAATTAGTTGAGGCGTGTGTTGGCCTTTCTAATTGTTCCATATTTATCCCCTCTCACACCTGACTAATGAGAGAGAGAGAGAGAGAGAGAGAGAGAGAGCATGTAGGTGTGGGTGTAGGTGTGTATTTTCTTAACTTTTCTACGTTGAATTGCCTACATCAAATGAGTGTGTTGAGATAGAGAGAGAGAGAGAGAGAGAGACTGTGTGTGTGTGTGTGTCAGTGTATCACCTTTAGTAAATGAATGAGAGGGACTTTGCTTTTTTTTCCTACCAAATTACTGACACACACACACACACACACACACACACACACACACACACACACACACACACCGTCCTTTATATTGTTAATACGACTTTTTCTTAAGAGGAGGATTAGGATAGTGATGATACAATGGTGATAATGATGAGGAAGAGAAGGAGGTAATTTTATGGTGATAAAGATGATGATGATGATGGTTAAGTTTTCGATATTGATGGTGATGTAGAGTAGGTCATTATTTTGATGGTGATACATAATGTTGTCGATGATGTTATAATGTTGATATTGATGATGATGATGATGGTGATGATGTGGTAGATGAGGTAATTATTTTGATGGTGAAATATGATGATGTTGTTATATGTAGTCGATATTGATGATGTCGATCATGATGATGATGATATAGGAGGTCATATGATGGTGATAAGTATGATGATGTCGATGCTAATGCTTATGATGTCGATCTTGATGATGATGATGTGGTAGAGGAGGTCATTATTTTGATGGTGATATATAATGATGTCGATGATGATGTCACCGGTATATGTTGTCTATATTGATGATGATGATGATGATGATAATGATGTGGTAGAGTAGGAGGTGATGATGTCGATCTTGATGTTTATGATGATGTCAGTGATGATGACGGTTTGGAATATTAGAATGGTGATATTTGGCTGTTGATAGCTTTGATAATATTGATGGTGATGACGGTCGATGATGATGATGGTGATGAATGTTTTAAGGGGAGATGTTTTTTTCTTCTACTAATTCATGTACAGTATTCCTTTATTTCTTAGTTTCCTCGCTAGACCTCCATCAAGCTTTAAAAAACACCCCCTAGACCCCCCTTCAAGATAAATTTGTAAATTTTTCGGTAGAAAAATGCCCCGGCTGAAGGCCAGTTCCTCTTATAATTTCAGGGTTGCTATCACTTGCCAGAAAAAAATCGATACCTAAGTTTCACGAAAGGTCTTAAAATTGACAACTTAATGGGGTGTCAAAATCGCCAAACTAATGGGCCGAACGTCATATAATTTCCAAACAAATGGGGCTTAACACGAGGGACAAAAGGGACCAGAAAAACGATCCATCTCCCCTTAATAGAGATCAGGATGTTGATAAGTTAGACAATATTGGTGTTGATGTCATTGATGATGCTGATGGTGAAGATAGCGATTAATAGTATATTGATAAAACTATTGATGATGATGATGATGATGATACCGTTTTGATAACAATGCCTTTACGTACCATTGCCACCCTTAACCCTTTCAGTCAGATGACGCCGATTTGAAATTTTAGCTACCTACAGAAGATTTTAGTCAACTCTCGAAGGCCTATTTAAAGTGTGAGGGTTCAGTAAGCTTATTTTTAACCATAGGATTTTTAGAAGCCCTTTGTAAAGTGGTGATGGGCTGGTTTGTCAGAGTAAGAGCTGAGCGATCTCTGCCATACCCATAACTTACTCTGACTGTTCCTTTTACAAATACATTTTCTAGATCTCAAGTGACGGCTTCTCTTCCGTGGATAGACCTCCCAGTTTGTCAACCTAGTGGTTGGCAAACTGGGAGCCAAAGTGTCACATTTTTCCTTTGCCTCTCAGCTTTCCCTTCATAATTGCTGAGGGGCACAGGGCCTTGGGTGAGGCTTTGATTTCCAGGACGTTTCTGCACCCTCCTCAGCTCCCCGCCTTGGAGTGGCTTCTGTCACCTGGGCTTTATTAGTGGTAAGCAGGGAGGGTTCTGTGGGGGCGCTCGGTTATGGCTTTGGCCTTGCTCGGGACCTTGGGGCTGCTCGGCCAGACAACCTGGGGAACAGCAACAACAACAAGAACAACCTGTCTCATAACGATTTAAGTCTTTGAGTACCAGCGACGTGTGTTACATTTTATTATAGCTCTATTTAGACGATATTATGCAGCAGGGATCTGGTAGTTAAAGGGTTAGTTGAGATCATGAAGGTATTAGAGAGTATCTAATACTTTCATGGTTGAGATAGTTTGAAGCATTAATATTACTAGCCAGTATAGGCCCTTCCTAAGATGAAGAAAATCGTCTAATTATTGCCCAAATATAATTATAAATGATGTCCCCGGTACTTAACGATGTCATTAATTATACCTTTATGTTTCTCTCTCTCCCCACTCCAGAACGATATCATTAATTATACATTTCTCTCTCTCCAGATCCAACTACCGCTACGAAGACGACACCTCCAACAAGCCCCGGAAACGAAGCTCCATCTTCTTCCGGAAAAAGAAGGTGAGAGGGTGGTGGGTGGTGGTGAAGAGGGTTGCGAAGGGGAAGAGAGGGGAAGGGGGATGGATTGATAGATTATGCATAGATTGTTAGATAGATAGATAGATATAGAGAGAGAAAGCGAGAGAGATAGTAGATAGATAGATAAATAAATAGATAGATAGATATAGATAGATGAATAGATACATGAATGGATTGCTAGATAGATAGATACATGGATGGATACATAGATAGATGGATAGATAGATAGATAGATAGATAGACTCAGACTCAGACTCAATATTTTATTTCGTAAAAGCTACATAAAACTTTGTACATAGTAAGAGAATTGTGAAGCACATTTATCTCATAGTTGGTTCACGGCTTTGAATAAAAGTAATTCTAGATTTTACTGCGTCAATGTCATTTTCCATTAAACATTCGATATTATAAATATTCAATAAAATATTCTTTACTTCCTTCATCAAATATAAGCTATCATCATTGTTAAGTAAACATTTTCTTAAAAAGATACAAGGCTTCATCATACATCTGTGAGCAAACCGTATTTTTTGCCAATTAATTAGATGAGTGAATGTCATTAACCCTGCTAAATCACATGCTTTGTGGTTGCTCTCCCAGTATTTAAGTTTTAAAATCTTCTTAATGGCTTTGTGGTATCCAACCGCAAATTGTTTCAGAGGAACACCACACCGCTTATTGGAAAACCATAATTCTGTACCATAAAAACTTAAGCAATAACTATTAAATAGTTGAATAAAAACATTAATATTAACATTAGGGAATTTACGTAAAATACAATTGAATTCATTATAAAACTTATTTCTTGTCCTTATTAAATCCTTATCATTATTTAGTTTATCATCAATAATAAATCCTAGGTACTTATGTTCATGTACATTGATCATTACTTCATCATTAAGCTTCATTCTCGGCAGACCATTTATATAGATAGATATATAGCTAGATAGATAGTTGGATAGATCGGTTTTAGAAAGGGGACTTACAGTAGATACATGGATGGATTGTAGATAGATAGATAGATAGATAGATAGATAGAGATACAAACGTAGATGAACAGGTAAACAAATAGATAGCTATAGCGAGAGATTGAAGAATGTTTTGGGGAAGTATACATTGGTAGATGGATCGGTAGATAAATGGATAGCTATAGCATTGGATAGATAGATTGAAGATTTTTTTAGGTAGAGTAGATGGGGAGGGAGCAGATAGACAAAAATAGATCGATAGATACATACATTCATATATATTGATAGATGTATGGCAGGAAAGAGAGAGAGAGTGAGAGTGAGGGTAGGGTTCAGTACTCGTATAATGTATTACTATATAAATTATTCAATTAATGGAAATGGTAAATAATAACTTAGATCTCAATTGTAGTTAATACTGTTAGGTGAATAAGAGTAGGAGAGAGAGAGAGAGAGCAAACGTGTTTTCAGTTAAATATTCCTTCAACTAAATATACGTACTGTATAACAGTGTATATGCATGCATTTTTTTAATATAGTTAATACCATAATATACTATGTTACTTAATGTGTGTGTGTATATAATATGCCGTTTAATATAAATGTTTGATATAATAAATGTTTTGTCAGTTTTACTTTTTAATTTTCCAAGTTTTCAGTTTCTTTTTCAGGTTAAAATTGTGTATAAATAATAGCCTGTTTAGTAGCCATAAATAACTTCCCTATATTAAACTTGAAGCATCAGCCCTCACCACCTGAGCCAGCATCGCCACACACACACACACTTTTTTATTAATGAAAAAAAAAAAAATAGAAGGTCCCACCCCTTTCCCATTCTTAAGTAAGCCATTTTAGATTTACAGAAGAGTGACCATTACTTGCATTACTGCATGTCCACAAACATTTCAGTAATGTAAGCATCTTTCCTTCTATTTTTTTTTTTTTTTTTTTTTTTTTTTTTTTTTTTTACACACACACACACACACACACACACACACACACACACACACACACACACACACACACACACACACACAGAGCCATAAACCGTTTCCAGACATCTCAACCAATTTACCACTTCAACCAGTAGACCTTAACCAGGGCCATCCAAACCCAATCAAACCTAACCTAACCTAACCTAATCAACCCTGACTTAACCTAACCCGGTGTACCCCAACCTAACCAAGCCTAACATAACCTAACCTAATCTGACATAACCCAACCCAACTCAACCTAATCGTAATCTAGCAAAACCTAACTTGACTTAGCATAACAGAAGCTAACCAAACTTAACCAACCCTAACCTGACATATGCTAACCCAACCCAACCTACCCCAATGCAGCTCAACCTAACCTAGCAAAACTTAACTTAACCTAGCGTAACAGAATCTAGCCTAACCTAACCTGATCTACCCCAATCCAACCCAACCCCACCCAACCTAATCTAGAGTAACCTAACCTGATCTTATAGTATTGGTTGGCATCTACTGGTTGAAATGGTATACTGGTTGAGTTGGCGAATCACCACCATATACACACCCTTACAGACACCCATACTCACCAATGCACAAACAAGCTATAACCTTCGTTCCATGATTTTGATCACCACATATTTAGTAATGCATGTATGAAGACACTAAGACATTAAACAAACACACACACACACACACACTATATATAATATATATATATATATATATATATATATATATATATATATATATATATATATATATATATATATATATATATATATATATATATATAATGTATGTGTATATATATTTCTTTTGTTATCAGCGCATTAAGAACACACAAGCGGCGAGGGAAAAGCCTGGCTTTCGTGTATATATTAAAGTTTTCCCTTGTCGGCCTCAGTACACGCTCAGGAGGGACTCTGTGCCAGGCCTGCAGGTAAAGGAATTAACTCATCATGTGATCCTACTTTAGTCAACCCCTCCCACCCCTTCAAGCTAATCACCTCAGGCACTCGCAGTCACTTCAAACCTTCAAAATCCCTCACAATCCCTACCAGACATCCCAACCCCTTACAGTCACCCTAACCCCCCACCACCTCTGCCAGTCATCCCTTCCATCCACAGCCCCTCCCAGGCACCCCTCCGTCCTACAACCATAATGTTTGTTGGGTTGGTTTAAAGGCCTACAGTAGTCCCTCGAGTAGTGTTACTCGGGGTACCACTAATTATCCATGAATACGTTGCTCTGCTTTGTATGTACCCCATGACATTTATCCAGTAACTGCTCTGAAAGATAGTGTCAGGCTGACAGCCTGGAGAAGCTGTTAAGCTGAATTTGGCATCGTTAAAGATTACAGTATATGCCATTACTGACACTGGGTATCATGAGGCTATCGGACCCCATCAACCCTGGATTTAGTTTGTGTTTCCTTTCCCTTGATGGGGGTTCTTGCCCCTCTCACTATAGCCATTAATTTCGCAACCACAATAACTGCTTTCCTTTCACACTACTATAAAATATATATATATCACACCACTACACTTTCCACTGCATCTTAAGGGGGGATGGGCCGGTTTTCTGGACCACTTTCTCCCTCATGTATAGCCCCATTAGTTTTCAGATGTTAAGATGTTTGCCCCATTAGTTAGTTGATTTTAAGACCTTTTGCCCCATTTCTTCGTCAATATTTAGACCTTTCGTGCTATTTAGGTGTCGATTTTTTCCCTGACGAACGATAGTGAGCCTGTAATGTTGGAAGAACCGGCCTTTGGCCAGGATAATTTTCTACCGAAAAATGTACAAATTAAGTTTAGAAGGGGGATCTAATGGATGTTTTTTTTAATTTGATGGAGATCTAGGGAGGAAACTAGAAAATTAATGAATACATGCAAAAATCGACCAAAAAGTGAACCATCCCCCCTTAATGTCAGAATAATGTCAGAACTATAATTATTTTACTGTCAGTACTTCCACCATGTTTACCTCCACAACCCTCACTGCCATACCCCTCCCTCCCAAACTACCGTCCATGTAAGCACCACGCCCCTTACCACTGCACCGTCACCATATTGGCATACTCCTCACCATCACTATAGTCTATTCGCTGTAAGTAGGCGAGAAATCATTACCTCTATCCTCTGTAACTCAAACAGGGCTAGAGCAAATGAGCTGTAAATTTCCACACCTATTCCCTAAGCCAAGTCTTCCTATTGTGTAGAACAATTAGCTCGATTACTCTAGTCCTTTTTGAGTTATGAGAGGTTAGAGATTACGATTTCTGGCCAACCTAGAATGAACAGACTTTACCCACCCTGGCACTACCACCTTGCCTACGACTTCAGCTTATACTGTACCACCAGAACCAATGGAACAAGTCACTTCGCCTCATGACCTCTTCGCCTCATGTCAACAGCTAAAACTGTAAAACGCATCAACAATTTCAGAATGGTTTAATTATAGTGTGCCATGAATGGAAATTTTGAGATGGGATTTGGTGACTTTAACCCCTTCTTTACCGGCGACATCGTTTGGAATTTGTTCAGGCTACTATTAGATAATTTTGTTCAGCTTAAAAAGGGCCTCCAGTAATTAACAGGCTTTGAACTATTTCACTCAACCCTTTTTACTACCATCGATCCTTCATAAACTGCACCAAATGCTCTAGTGTAGGTATAGCCAGAATAAATTGAAAAGGACGTCGCCGGTACAGAAGGGGTTAAGCCACATTTTAATCTGTAATGCGTGACTGAGCAAAATGACTCTTGAGAACTACTGATTCCATATGATTGTGACTTGTGAGGCAAAGTGGTGATGGGGCGGAGTAACAAAGCCGAACCACAACCATGATGGGAACCACTACCACAACCACAACCCCCTGCAGGAACCAGGCCGCAGAACCGTACACGGTGTTTGTTCTGGTTCTATACGTGTTCCCCCAACCAGGCGTATATTATAATCTGGTTCTATACGTGTTCCCCCAACCAGGCGTATATTATAATCTGGTTCTATACGTGTTCCCCCAACCAGGCGTATATTATAATCTGGTTCTATACGTGTTCCCCAAACCAGGCGTATCATTTATAACATGCGTCGTCTTATATGTATTGACATTTTTACAACCAGGCTTTTGTAACGTGTGTCTTATGTGTTAACAATATTAAAGCCAAACCTCTAACATGCGTCCAATTAACCCAAACTTTGAGAACATGTTCTTCATTATTATGTATATATATTTATGTAATTGATATATACAAAATGACATCCATAAATTAGTTTCCAGAGATAATAGGCCCTACTATACTTGCATAATTACCCCTTTCAGTACCAGTGACATCATTTTCATCATATTCTGGACACTGTTACACGATATTGTTAAGCTTTGGAAGAATCTGTGGTAGCTCAAAGGATTTAATGAAATAGTATGTAGCCTTTTAATTGTTAGAAGTCCTTCCTAAGCTGAATACAATCATATAGTAGTTGCTAGAATATAACGAAAAGGACGTCACCGGTAGCCTACTGCACGTGATATATATTGAAAAGGACGTCACCGGTAGCCTACTGCACGTGATATATATTGAAAAGGACGTCACCGGTAGCCTACTGCACGTGATATATATTGAAATCCACGAAGTTTTCAAAGTGAGTGTGGAGTTAATAATTATGTGGATGTTGTTTGATTACTTTGGGTTTCGGATTATCTACTTTCCTTTTAAGTAATACATTGTGCATCTGTTCCTGTAATTATCGATTATATTACATTACTATTAACTCTTATAAGGTACTGTATATTACGCATTTCTTTTCGGTTTGCTGACTAGTATTAGGCGATTTTATTCAGATTATGAAGGGTATAGGGAAGTCAGAGGGTTAAGTGAGGCAGTATTCTCCCTTATAATTCCCACAGGTCCTTCGTAAATTGTAGAAAATCGTCGAATAATAGCTAGAATAAACTGTCAAAATGCGTCTTAATCTAGAAAGGGTTGACTAGTAGCTAATTTAAGGGGGGATGGGCCGGTTTTCTGGACCACTTTCTCCCTCGTGTTTAGCCCCATTAGTTTTCAGATGTTAAGATATTTGCCCTATTAGTTAGTCGATTTTAAGACCTTTCGCCCCATTTCTTCGTCAATATTTAGACCTTTCGTGCTATTTAGGTGTCGATTTTTTTCCCTGGCAAACGATAGTGAGCCTGTAATGTTAGAAGAACCGGCCTTCAGCCGAGACATTTTTCTACCGAAAAATGTACCGGTACAAATTAATCTAGAAGGGGGATCTAATGGATGTTTTTTTTAAATTTGATAGAGGTCTAGGGAGGAAACCAGAAAAAATAATGCCTACATGCAAAAATCTGACAAAAAATGAACCATCCCCCCTTAATCTGCCTCTGTAGTGGGATTTTGTAGTCATGATATAATTTGTATTTGGCTTCTGCTGTTTGGCACTTGATGGAATATACATCGTTTGTTAACCCATTCAGTGCCGGGGACGTCCTTTACATTACATTCTGGCAACTATTAGATGATTTTAGTAAGATTAGGAAGCACCTCTAACCATTGAAAGGCTACAGACTATCTCAATTAATCCTGTTAGCTGCCCATATCCTTCCTAAGCTGAATAAACTCGTCTAATAGTTCCCAGAATAAGATGAAAAGGACGTCGCTTGTACTGGTGGGGTTAATCTCTCACAGCATCGTTTGTGTCATCGTGGAAATTTAATCGTTGTAGGTCTTAGGTCTTTCCATAGCTAAGTAATATCATCTATAGTCTATTCGCTGTAAGTAGGCGAGAAATCATGACCTCTATCCTCTGTAACTCAAAAAGGGCTAGAACAAATTGGCTGTAAATGTCCAAATCTATTCCTTGACTGACTCTTCCCAAATGGTAGAAATATGAGCTCGATTACTATAGTCCTTTTTGAGTTACAGAGGTTAGAGGTCATGATTTCTCGCCTACTTACAGCGAATAGACCATAGTATAAGCCAGAATAAAGTGGCGCCCTCGTACTTAAATACCCACCACCTACCCACTCACAAATCCTGCAGCGAGAGAAATTGGGCATCTTTGTTTTTGGATACCATTTTGTCTCTAGCCTACTCGTAAGATGTCATGGACCCCCTATGTTTTTCTTTATGCAATTATATTTATCTGGATTGATTTTTGGATACAACTCGCTTTTCAATATATAGTACTGTATATATAGTTTTGTAGTTGATGTATAGACAATTATATTCATAAATTCAGATCCAGAGATATACAGTACTTCCATAATTAGAAATAGGTGAAGTCCACGAATATTTGTGAGTGGGCTAGAGACTATGGCATCCGAGTGTACCATAATAATAAAACAATAGGGTTATACTTTATATATGATCAAGAATAATTTAAATCCAAAGATAAAACTGTATCCTGAAACAGTATTTCCGAATGTTTGTTATGGGTAAAATTATGATTATATTTGCGTGTAAAGCCACAGGAATCCCCTATCGTTTTTTATATGAAGTAATAGTGGACTTACTGTCACCCCGTCACTTCTTAATGATGCTCATGGGTTATTCTTATTTCTGGCTTTATAATCTACAAGTCTAATTACGAAGGCGTTACAGTGTTTAGGTTTTAGAAGAACTATTATGCCCATTCTTCAAGCATTCCTTCATCCACTGGGTCCTGTGGAGATCAATGCATTAATCTTTTGTCGTCTGTGTAGTTTGGTTTTGGCAGGACAGACCATACTATTTGTTTATTTGTGTTTGTATGATTTTGGTTGGTTTCTGTGGGGTTTTATTTCTTTGTGTATGGTTTGATAGGACATGTATGTATTTATTTATGTGTATGCAACATATTTGGTTCTTTTTAACTTCTCTGCCCTGTGCGTTTAATCTTGTATTGGTTTGGCAAATCAATACGTAAGAGGCTGTGTCGATTAACTTTACTCTTGTGTAATTTTCTGTTCCTTGGTTATAATTAATTATGTGTTGGGTATTGGCAAGGCAAGGCTTAATACTATTTGTATATGAGTTGTTGTTCATTGAGTTTAGTGTGGAGGGTTTTATAGATTTATTCTTTGGTGTTAACACTTTCAAGATCCAATACGCATTTCTTTATGTTTTCTGGTATTTATTGACGATTTTATTATGATTAGGAAGGGTATATGGAAGTCAGAGGGTTGATTGAGATAGTCTTTACCCTTTTGATACCCACAGATCCTTCGTAAGCTGCATAAATCGTCTAATGATAGCCAAAAATATACTGCTAAAACGCGTCAGAGCTTCAAGGGGTTAATAATGTGTTGGTTTTGACAGGACAAGGCGGCTGAGAAATTGAAGAAGAGTTCCCACCAGTTTGTATCGGTGTGCTACAGTAACTCGGCCACCTGTGACGTCTGTAGCAAGCCCATGACCAACAAGCCGGCACTGCGATGTGAGAGTAAGTATTCAGTTTGTACAGTTCAGTTTGTGCAGTTATGTTTGCACAGTTTAGTTTGTACAGTTATGTTTGTGCAGTTATGTTTGTGCAGTTTAGTTTGTACAGTTCAGTTTGTGCAGTTATGTTTGTACAGTTTCATTTGTACAGTTATGATAAAGTCAATATTATATGATGATGATGCAGTTCTTACCACCATACACTCCCTGCTGAATAGCAAGGCTCTAGAGTGGGTGCCCTGATGAATCAGGGACTTAGTGAATAGTTGCCACAGATTGCTAGACCGCACCGTTCACCAACAGCACTGACATCTGCCAATAACTCACTGGCTGGCCCGAGGCTCGAAACGTCAACCTCACGGTTAGCAGGCGAACACTCTACCAATGGAGCTACGGCCTGTGGCTTTAAAATTATTGATTACTTTACTCCAAACAAATATTTTAAGATTTTAATATTACCAATGAAGTGGTAGAATACTCTTACTATGAAAGGCAAAAAATAAGTTTTATTTTTATTTAGTTTTATTAACTGTACCATATTATGTACATCTGTTTTTGGTTCATTGGAATATATCTGAACTTTTGATATAGGTTTGTTTCTTAATGTTCCAATTGATATCTACTTTATCCTAACCCTTTCAATCCGAGAGTAATAAAAGCAGGATATTATTTACTCTCACGATACATAAAGACGGTAAAGTCTATGGACGAATGTAGCCACATTTCACAATATATCAAAGTGTACACTCGACCAAACTACAATCTTTACACTAACGCTTTAAAAATTCTGGAAGTGGGTCGAAATCTTATGATAATACTTCACAGACGTATGTTTCACCCGATTCATTCCGTTCACACTAGATTATTTACAGTTCACCAGTGTAAAGATTGTTTTTTGGTCGAGTGTACATTAAATAAATAAAACCAAGTTTCCTCCCACTCTTCCTCTGAGAGAAGTGAGAACTAAGGACATCTAAAGTTTGAACGTTTGACAACTGCGTCGAAATAATGAGGGTGGGAACTGGGAAAGAGGTCAAAAGAGTTACAGTTATAGCTGTGTAACTGTGTAAGCATTCAATAGCTTAGCTTCAACTAAATTTACCAAAAGTGGGAAGTAAATTTGAGTATTGGCTGTATTCTGCATGTACTACTTAATAATAGTAACTTTTTTTTACTGAATAATGTATTGAACCATTATATAAAGTAAAAACCAACAGTCATATAAGTTTGAGGCCTGTATGTTTAAAGTTTTAAGTCCCTACTTCATTTCAGTTCACTTCGGGATTCTAGGATTAGTTAAGTTAGATATAAGATAAGCCATCTACAGAGTATGGGTGAGTCGGCCTTCTATATATTCCCTTGGTCTTATTTATTTATCTTTCTATCTTTCCAATTCTTAATGTTATTTGTCCATTGTGTTACTTTATTATTTTAGTTTACTTAGTGACTATCTATGACTATTGTTACTTTGTGTTAATTCCAATTTCCAATCTTGGAAAATTAGTTTTTTTTTCTAAGTATAATGGTAGTTTGTGTTACTTTCGAATTCTAATCTTGCAATCTTAGTTTTATTAGTTATTTTTCTTCTAAATATAATGGTATTTTGTGTTTTTTTCCATTTCTAATTTTGCAATGTTCTTCCACAGTCTGCCAAGTGTGTGTCCACGAGCACTCCTGCAAAGACCAAATATCAGACTGCTCCAAACTCAAGAATCCAAAGGTAAACAAAATATCTGTAAATTCTCCTGCTGTTGTTTGGTTGATTGGGTGGTTGTTTAGATGGTTGATGGGTTGGTTTATTATGGGGACACTGACTGTTTTTTTGGCCTATAAATCCATTCATTCATAAATTCTTTGTTTCCTCGCTAGACATATCTTAATCTTAGAAAAACATCCCCTAGATAAATGTGTACATTATTCGGTAGAAAAATTTCCTGGCCGAAGGCTGGATCCTCTTACAATTACAGGCTCGCTATCGCTCGCCAGGTAAAAATTGACACATAAATGGCACGATAGGTCTTAAAATTTATAACGAAATGGGACGAAAGGTCTTAAAATCGCCAAACAAATGGCCCGAACGTCTAAAAATTAAAAAAATAATGGGACTAAACACGAGGGAGAAAGGGGACCAGAAAAACAACCGTCTCCCCTTAATTGGTTGGATGGTTTGATAGTGTTTGAATGACTCGCATGATTGGTTGGTTTGGTTGATTGGGTGGTTGTTTAGATGGTTGATTGGTTGGATGGTTTGATTGTGTGTGAATGACTTGCATGATTGGTTGGTTTGGTTGATTGGGTAGTAATTGTAGGTAGTTGATTGGTTGGATGATTAACCGCTTCAGTGTGGGTGACGCCATTATTCCCTATATTCTGCTTATTATTAGAAGATTTTTGGCAGCTTAGGAAGGATGTTTAGTAATCAGAGAGGTGTATATCTCCATTAATTCGTTGACTATCATAAATCATTCCTAAACAGCGTAAAATTGTCTAATATTAACCAGAATTAAAAGAAAAATAACTTGACCCGTACTGGAAGTGTTAAATAATTGGTTGATTGGGCAGATGGTTGATACGCAGTGGTCTTCTCTTGAATACACCTGAGGATCTACTGAACGGTAACGCTATTAAGTCATGTCTCAACTGTCATTACATTTGGCTCGCTCTGCACTGTATTTATGTCTGTGCCGAGACATCACTTATTTGGCCGACTGTACATTTATTGGTTAATTGATGCAGTTTGCAGTTTTTAACACCATCACTTAATTTTATGTTAATATTAATACTATTCCATGTACTTACATTTGCAGACGAAATATGGTATAACCGGAATTTTAATTTTCTTCAGATTTTGAAGAAAATCATTAATAGAAAAATAAATGACCCATCCCATGTACAAGTCACATTCAATAGTCTGTGACCTACCTTCACTTTTCTTAATTTCTTGATATAAGCAAAGCCTATTTCTCAAGAAAACTAAATAAAGCTTGAATGAAAAGGCGATGTGCATTGCAGGGTGTCAAACCAGAACAATTATGTTTGAAGACTTGAGTGAATATGAGCGGGAATAAAAAAATAAAAAAATAACATGAAATACCATTGTTTTGGCCATTGTTTCACTTCCAAAGATATTTTTGGAACTAGAAACCATGATTTTATCTTTGCATTTATTAAATAAAAGACTTAAAAATGGACTCGGGTTTCGTTTCATAGATGTGTTAATATTGGATTTACTAGAGAAATAACCAGAGTTGAAACTATGGAGGTAGAACAGGACTTTTGATTGTGACTGTACTTGAATTTAAGGTTGGTGTTTACGTTACGAGCTGCAGCTGTGGTGTTGCTTCAGTGTTGTGGCACGGCAGACCCAAGGAGGTTACAGTATATCAATGGAGGTGGCAGACGAAGCACTTTATATGGGAAATGTTGAAGCATATTGCCGGCATATTGCTACTTGCTTTTGTTTATAATGCAGGAAGTGAGATTTTGCCATATTGCGAAGTTGAAGCATATTGCTGCCATATTGCTACTCGCTTTTGTTTAAAATGCAGGAAGTGAGATTTTGCCATATTACTACTCGCTTTTGTTTAACATTTAGGAAGCGAGATTTTGCCATATGCTACTGGCCTGTATATCTCGACAAAAAGTTAGACGTTGCTGCTATGGTGTTACTCAATCACGAACATCAACAATCTGTTCTTATATTGGCAAACTGAATAATAAGTTCAACTAATTGGGATTATTAAAATGTTTATCAAGGCTTCACTTTCAACTACTGATGCTGCCTCCTATTATATAACCTCCTTGTGACAGACTAGCAGCCAGCATGTTAACCATAATATAAACCAGCGACTCGGCACTTCTCAGTTTGCCGTTGAGGCGGTTGGAGGACTGGTTATGACAAGAAGGTAGAAATAGAGTTTGTAATATTTCAGACTCATTGTATTGAGCCTATTGAACTACTGAGAAATGTGTTAAACTGCTAACACAAAGACCAATTAAAATCTCTAGATATGGTAGGCCTGATTTAGAGTCTTCTTCAGCTTTTCTATTGTTTTGTTCTTATCGATCTTATTCAAAATTTAATATTTGAATATTAAAGCTCGAACAAATAAAAATTTAACTTTATCTTCTGGAATCCTATCACAACCAGTTCTCTGACTTAACACCTGATAAGCTAAATATTAGTATACTGTATATAATATATATTTAAGGGACCCCACCTCGCTTGTTTTCTCTTTCTCTCCCTCTCTCTTTGGCTTGTATCCATTCGGCCCCATTCAGCCTACTGTTTTAAGACGTTTACCCCATTCAGGTGTTAATATTATCCTGGCGAGCGGTAGCGAGCCAGCATATATATTTTTTTTTTTGACAGAAAGCAAAATTTGTACATTTTTCGATAGAAAAATGTCTCCGGCGAAGCCAGATTTTTCCATACAATACTGGCTCGCTATCGCTCGCCAGGAAGAAATTGACACCTGGATGAGGATAAACATCTTAAAACAGTTGGTTGAATGGGGCCGAATGGATACAAGCCAGGGAAAGAGAGAAAGGGAGAGAAAGATAAAACAAAAAATGTGACCCCCCTTATAGGTACTAGTGTGTCAGTACAGTATGTGTGGAATGGTGGATTATTTGTATGCACTTTAAAGCAGCACTGGTATGTAATGTACGCACTGAATTAATCTAGAAAGCTCACTAAACCCGTAGAGAACTCACGAGTACTGTATATATGATTAAATAGTACAGTACTTGCGAAGATTTAGTTGTACTGTATATAGTACAGTATATATATTTTCATGGAACTGATTACCGATGTTGTCTTTGGCGTATCTTGGAAAATATGAGAACAGCTATTTGAAATATTATAGAAATCCAATCTACAGTATATTATTTTATAATCATAATATAATATAGCTGCAATCCCATATTTTTTGTTGCGTTGACCAAGAGGTTATTATTTCTGACTACGAATCTGCCGGCCCAGGATCGAACCTGGCCTAAGCAGCTGGCATCCACCCCATTCAGCTGTTCTGGCGTATCCGTAATGAGAAAGTTGGCATTGTGAAGCTGGCGAAAGTAAACTGGGGTAACCTGGATAACCCATTCAGTACCGGTGACATCCTGTTTATTATAATCTGGCCATGATTAGATGATGTTATTCAACTTAGGAAGGGCATCTACCCATTCAAAGGCTACAGATTATCTCAATTAATCCTTTTAACTACCATATATCCTTCTTAAACTTCATACAATTGTCTAAATGTTGCTGAAATCAAATAAAAAAGACGTCACTGGTACGCAAAGTGCTAATTTATAGTTGACCCTGTGTACCATGTTGGGTATCACACCCACCAAAGGCTCCAAAGGGCAAAGGTACGGAAATGAGCACTTCGGCTAATGCATTGATGTGCATAAGCAAAGAAGATGAAAGAGTAAAGGCTTTTGGAAGATATAGTTAAGTGTAATCTTTGGTGGCAATTAGCTTGAAATGTATTTAAGTGGGAAAGCAAAACAAATGGAAGCGCAAAGGTTTGTCGAACATTGCCATTTCCTCTTCTCGAGTCTATGATGTACCCTCTCCTCGGGACGACTCTTAAGGTTGACTCTGACCCTCATCTATTCTAGCATATCCAGCTGGCAGCAGGACTCACAACGCTGGTGAGCCCCCTTGGTGTAACCCTGAATCCTTTTATAGTCCCATTATAGCCCCCAGTCCCCCATGTAGTTCCTTCATAGTCCCTCGGTAGTCCCTTCGTAGTCTCCTGGTCTCCCTCATTGCCATGCCATGATTCCACCGAGTCCCTCAGAGTCTCCTCATAGCAGCCGGTCATCCTTATAGCTCCATCATACTCCCATTGTAGTCTCCCAGTCCCCTTCAGATACTTGTCATAGCCCCTGGTCTCCCTCATAATCCCATCATAGCCCCCCCGGTTGGCTATGTAGTTCCATCGTAGTCCATGGCCTCCTTTATAGCCCCAACGTAGTCCCCATTCTCTGTTTTGGTCTCTGTTCCTTTTGTAAACTCGCTCTGTTGTGTTGTTCTTGTTCCGTACCAATCCCTGTTTCTTATGTAATACCATTTTATAACTGGTTTGGTTGGTTTGTTGGCTCTGTTTCCTATTTTAGTCTGTTTTCCCTGTTTAATGATTGTTTCCTCTATTAGTCTACCTCCTTGTAACTATATTCCTGGGTCACCTTATCTAAGTAGCTTTTCCTTATTTTAGTTTTTTGTAACCTTGTTCTAGACTGTAGCTGCCTTTGCTCCTCTTTCTACTCGATATTTTGAAGTTCTTGTATCCAATATTACTCTTTGGTATCAACACTAGTCTTGGTTCCTTTTGTACTTTCTTTTCTTTGTAATTGTAAATATTTGTGTCCTTAGTCCTTTCCCCTATTACTGCCCCTGGTCCCTGTAGTGATCCTTGTTCCTTGTATATACCCTCACTCTGATGCTCCTCAGTGCTCAGAATTTTTCCGATATGTGTAGAAGCACTTCTGTGATTAGCATTCCTCTCTGAATAACCTACTTCTTGACAATTTTCCACCCAGTTCCCTTCGTCCTCAAAGCGAAATATTACCCTGAATTTGATGTATTTGAAACAACCCAAATATATCCTGAACTTTGGAAAATCTGACTTATTCCGAATGTTCTTGCTTTTCCTGACTTTTTCCGACATATTCCACACAGCCACTTTGTACCGACTTTTTTCGGTTGAACGTTATGCGCTTGCATGGTAGCCAGTTATCTGCATTTTTGCGAACCAACCTGTTTTTTGCAAATGAATATCAATTTTTCTACCAGTAATTATTTAATACATAATTATTTATGATTGCTTTATATCCATTTTCATCCACTTCCAAGGATCTGGAGCATGACCATCTTGCCTCATCTGTGGGACTGCTCACTCTGCTTAATACTATTTTAGTTCACCTGGTTTCAAAATATGGCTAACTTGGCAACCTCATGTAGAGATATGTTGTATTATATATGCTTTACAGAATGTCGGATCACATATTTCCTCCCTCGAAAAATTCACAAAGAAATTTTCTAAGCCAGATCAAGAGCTGTTTTCTGTAACCAGGTGAATCGCATCGAACTGTAATCAACAGTACCTTCTTCATAGATATGCTCGCTACGCCTTTCGACCATTTCAGAGCAAAAATGTTCCTGGTGGTTGAAGCGTATTATGTCCGAATCTATTTCTTATTATTCTTGCATTCCAGACTTTTTTCCGACTTTCGATATGCGAATTTTGTAGAAAGGTAGATTTTACTCTAGTGGTGGTAATTGAATCTCATGTGACTTGATACTATGAATGCCTAGTTAGTTCTCTTTAGAGCTGAGTGTAGTGATCTCTTGTAAGAGAAAAATAGCTACAGTTGCACGATACATTGCGAAGTGGATTGTATGTGTTATGAGTGCTTCTGTAAATCTGTGACGTGCATCGGTTATTATACCAAATGTTTTTCTCTGTGAAAGAAATACTTTGTACACTATACGATACTATGTAATATTGATAATACTGTATACAGTATACTGTATATATACAGCATACAGTACACATTTTTACATGATGTACAAAGATTATATTTTATATAACATTTTCAGGGAACCATGCATGCACAAGGATGGTATCTTGTAGATATTTTCATAGTAATGAGAACTTTCACATTAATGTGGAATTCTACATAATTTTAACAACTGAAATTAATTATTCTTTTGAGGTTATCAAATACTCTGTATAAGTATAACTTGCCTAACTATTTGACTCTGCTATATTTTAGTAAAAGAGTATAATGAACCTTTTGATTACCAAAGAATTGTTGTATCCTATGTTATAATTAGTTATACCTGTTCGGTTTCATCTTGCTCTGATGGTTAAGTTGATATTTATTATGTATACATTTATTTGCCATTGTGTGTATTGTTTGGATTTATTTTATTTCCTGTATTGTGATAGCATTAATTTGTATTTTATGATATGCTGTAGTTTAGCGGTTGAGTTTTACAGTACAGTACATTAATTTTGCAACAAATACATTTGTTTACGCTGTATTTATATACTATTCTGTTCTATGTATTCTGATTATAGCTACATTTGGTTTGTATTATAGATTGAAATTATTTCATATTATGCAGTATAATTATATACTGTATATACTGTATATATTTATAGTATACAGTATATATAAAATCTTCATTCCGATCAACTGTTTTTCTTTGAAATCTTATGCATTTTATGTATATATTCCTGCCTTTCTATCCATTTATAGACGGATGTTCTGCATATCATTTCAGTGCCAAAACATTTATTCATCTTCACCGAATTTTGTACATTATGTTCATGGTCCTTTGTGCTCCTCTCTCTACCCTAAAGGCTGTATAGTAACAGAGATCGGTCAACGTCCGCCATTTTAGTGCCTCTGGTGATATTTTCCTCTCTTTACACTCATATGTATCCATTCTCATAATAAACAGTTTGGAATACTGATACAGAATATATACCGTAGTCTTGGATATACATTGTGCATGATCCAAATAATATAAAACCCTGTTGTTTGATAATTTAGGCACCAAAATGGCATCCAAAGGAAAAACTGGCCGCTCTCTTACTGCAGGGTCTCTACTCAGCCCATACCAGTCCTCAAGGCCCAAATATTTCATAACAGTTCAGTTGTGGTCACCTACTAAACTCCTTTAAGGGGGGATGGGCGTATTTATTTGGTCATATAGCCTATGTATATTTTTATTATTATCTTAGTTTCCTCCCTAGACCTCCATCAAGCTTAACACCCCCCCCCCCCCCCCCCCCAGACCCTCCTTCAAAATAAATTTGTACATATTTTGATAACAAAATGTCCCGGCCGAAGACCAGTTCCTCTTAAAATACAGGCTCGTTATCGCTCGCTAGGAATTTTGTTATCAACACCTAAATGACACGAAAAGTCATAATATTGAGAAGTAAATGGGCGAAGGTCTTAAAATCGCCATACTAATAGGCTGAACACCATAAAATCTGAAAACTAATGGGGCTAAACATGAGGGAGAAGGGGGACCAGAAAAACTACCCATTCCCCCGTACTATGATGGCGCCTATTATCTTTATTATTTCTATTACTATATCCATTTTTTACCAACCTCTTTCATGCACTTTACCCCTTCATTCAATAATTTTCTATCCCTTGATACCTAATATGCCTCTTTACTTGACCACTTTCTGACATAACAATATATACCAACACTTTCGTATGTATCGTACTCTTTCGTCCACCGTTCTTTCAATCAGTTCCTGCCCTAATATTTCACCCCTTCATTGCCCTCCATGATAACCACTTTCTACACTTGTTTTGTTACACCTTAATCCTGTATTATACTCTCTTTCATTCACTTCCAATCATTTTGTACACACCTTACCATTCAGTATTTTCAATTTCATCCACTCCCACTCTTGTATTTTTGGCAGTCACACAAACACTTTATCCAACAATTTTGGATGGGCACTTTTCAGGTAACATCATTTTGGGGGGCCCATTATACATACATACATAACATTTTAAGACTGAGTGTTCCACACATAAGTGAAGTTTCAGTCTCTTGTCCTAATGGCGGCGTTCCAGGCAACCCTGTTAAGGGCTGCTTCACTTGTCAAGTTCTTGGATTTGAGATCGGCACGTATAGTCCGATCCCAGGTCTTCCTCGGTCCACCCCTTGGTGCAGCTCCCTCCATAATCACAGACCTGCATTTTTTCACCCAATTTTGTTCATCCATTCTCTCCACATGTACATACCATCCCAGTCTACTTGTACGCATCACCTCGCTAATACTCTTTATACCTAAACGTCTCCTCAGCATTGGTAGGAGCAAGTAGGGCAATCTTATGTGGGTGAATTGTCTTAACCCTTTAATTCAAAAGCAGCGAAACCAAAATTGCCCAAATATTTTTGTGTGACTTGTCGTTTGCGCACCTTTTCCATTCCAGTCATTAGCATCTCCTTCACGGACACTCCTAAACTTTACCAACAGCAGATTTTTCATCCGCCCTCCACTTCCTCAGGTGATCCAGAAGCCCAGCGGAAGCATCGGCCTCAGCTCGGCGACCAAGAGCGCCAGCCTGGGGTCCTACGTTGGGGGTCCCGGCGGTGCCCCTACCAGTGGTCCAGGGTCCAAGAACCAGCAGGCAGCAGTAGCCAGGTCCCGGTCCGCTGCAGCCCACTCATCTTCGCCCACCAGGCCTACCAGCGTGTCCTCGCCAAGGTATGTCGGGTTGGGTATAGTCAGGGGGCTGAGTTTGGTCGTATTGGGCCTGGGAGAGAAGTCGGGTTGTGTCAAGCTGGTTTAGTTTAGGTCAGGTCAAGCCATCAAGGCAGGTCAGATCACGGGGTAGAGTCAGGTTGGATGGATACAAGGGAAACTAGGTAGTAGTGGTTCCCTAGGCTACCTGGCCGAACAGCCCCGAGGGAAACTAGGTAGGTTTTGCTGAATTTAAACCATGATAATTCATTGTTCGTGGGTTCAGATGTATACATTTGGAATAAGATAAATGTTAAAAATAATTGATGTGAGGAAATGTGAATGCTAGTACTGTATTTACTAATGTTATTGCAGTTCTTTCAGAGTAGATATAGGTGGATATAAGGAAGTTTAAATGTGGTTAGACGGAAGAGGCTTCAAATATCTTGTGGATCTATTGCAATGAAGGACATGAACATTTTGAGTAAGCTGTGGTGGATTATATTCCCTTAAACAACTTTGTGCCAGAATTAGTAATAGTTTTTGCATTAAATAGGAATGATGTTAAATGAAGATGGGCCTTACCATGCCATATGAGACCTATGTACTGGAAAATTCTAACCACTAGCTTTAAATAGGTAGCTGTGGTCAGACTTAGGGTACTTGGCATCAATTTAGCATAGGCAAATATAAGGCTCCGAGTCTTTAGCGCAGGAAAGGGAACAGCTTCCATGGTTTAGCATGGCACCATAAAAAGGGAAAGCGACGCCAGATCAGTTCCATTGCACCCATAGTAGGAACAAGAGCAACTACCACACACCAAGGAATCTCTCTGCTTCATTATTTTTCCGTCTACATGTCAACGCATATTATTTTTGTTTCGGATATTTTTTTTTTTATATTATTATTATTATTATTATTTTTTTTTTGGTATTCTTGATCCATAAACCCTCCCTGAGTGCTGGAAGTGGTACACCCCAGGGTCATATATAGGAAAAGTAGTGCCACTTTATATCTGGTAGTCGCCATATTGATATATCATATTTTTGTAAACTTGTTGGTGTTTTCGAGCTGCGGATAAATGCCATCTCTCTCCAGTAGATGTTCTCTGTCGCGTTTTGTGCAATATGCTGTCGGAAACCGAATTTAGAAACTGGGCCCGGATACTCAAAGCAGTTACAATATCGCATTTCCAACATTGTCTTATTTATAATCCAGAGGTATTTCTTTGGCACCAGTTATGCTCCAAACAAGTCTTAACCGGGTGTGCTAACTTTCGAATGCTCAGTTTTTCTGGGTATGGTCAAATTATGATGCTGTGGCAAGCAATACGCTGCTATGACACAATTACAATACGAACCTCACAACATCATAACTTACGAACGCGTTGAGGATCCGGGAGTAAGAAAACAGATAGATCGATCACATTCACTAGGTATCCAATATGGCGGCTATGAAAAACAGAGCTGGCGTTACTCTCCCCGTAGAAAGTCCTGGTACACCCGTGCTTCCCTCGCATACTAGATAGTTTATTTATATATTTTTTTTTATTGTACAGTCAAACTGAATAGTTTGCTGAAAATCTTTATTGTCATTGGTGTAGAAATCTAAAGAGAGGGACATTAACTCAAAACTACTATGATGTGAAGCTAAAAGTATCAGTTATGGGCTATTTCAAGTATATGAGGACTGTCGCGGAAAAGTGATAGTAACATCAAATTCCATAGTTCATGAGCAAGGTCGTCGGCGAACTGTTGATTTTGACTGAACCATTAGAATCTAGTACTGTAGTTGTATGGAGTTGAGAAGCACGAAGCTGTGTGTCCGCTGTATATTCTTTTCTTTTTGTTCTGCATTATTTTGATACAGCATATATATATTTATTTGTATTGGATTCACTTGACATGGCATTTGCAACCAGTAGTGTGACGTTGAAGGATGATGGTATGTAAAGTTGACTCGGATATTTTGTTTGATTTTGCATTTTAGATGACACTCAATTGGGTAGATAATAGCTGATTCTGTTGAGACGTGGATGATTATATTACTGTATAATAATAATAATAATAATTATTATTATTATTGCTGTTGCTGCTGCTGCTGCTGCTGCTGTTTTATCTCTGAAACACAAGGTTAATGATTCAGTTATTTTGCGTCTACCATTTTGCCCCTGATGTTGCTATGTATTAGAATGTGTGATTAAACTTTTAAATTCCAGCTTTTTTTTATCTTAAGCATGATGTTATAACGTTCACAGCTTCCTTATGTACTGCCATTCACTAGAAAAGTATAATGAGGTTTATGAAAAAAAAAGAGTACTGTACTAAATATCACAACGCCTTTTTAATGCTTGTCGAAGTTATTTGTACGATCCTGTTTTCTTTTTCTAATGGATGTTTCGTGTTATTATTATGATTATGAAGTGATGCTCCTGCCCATTCCCAGGTAACCAGTGAGTTGATATGTTGTGGTAACCATTGAGTTGTAATATGTTGTGTGTGTTCTATAGTGTAATAGATTGATCTAGCTTATTTTGTACTCGATGAATTGGCTAACTTGTTTATCAGATTTTGTTTAAAGTTTTGTGCATTTTGGGCTGTTGTGTATATAGCGTGCTCTTATGTGAATTCAGATTGGATGTTGCGAATAATGGATGATGATTTGTGGTGTGAAAAAACTATAAAGTTTTTTGGAGTAAATGTGGAGTGTTTTAGTGATGACATTTGTAGGATGATTATAAAATGTGTTTTGAATGGTTTTCAGTGTTGCTGTAATGATGAATTGTAATGTGCTTTATTTATAAATGTTCCTGTACGAATGTAAAGTGTAAGATGTAGTGATGTCTTTTTCTGCGAGATGATTACTGTATTGAATTTGGTTAAATGAATTTTGAGTGGATGTACAACAATGACTTCGATTGGGTTAATGATTGATGACTGTCATTATATATTGTGACTTAGTTTTTTATAAGGTGTGGAGAGCATTTCATTATGTCACCCAGATCCTCTATATTGAGTGTGACAGCAAGGGTCAAAGCGATATTTGATTGAATTATTTTGCCTTTGATAAATGAAGTAGGTGTTATTAGGTTTACAGTTTAATGGTTCACAGTATACCCTGTTCCAAATAAGTAGGCCAAAACTCTTTAACAATAACCTCTATAACTCACAAACGACTTGAGTAATTGAGCTAATATATCTACCATATGGAAAGGGTCTGCCACGGAATAGGTGTGGAAACTTACAGTCCATTTGTGTTAGCCCTTTTGAGTTACAGAAATTAGGGTTCACGATGTTTACCTTACCTATTTGCAACAGGGTATACCCCCTTGATTAGTGTTGCTCAAGGGATCACTGTACTGTATATTCATGATAGTATGGGGGAAAAATCATCAGTGTTAATTCAGAGGGCAAAGGGTGGTCGCCGCTCCTCTTCGCTGATGTTCCCCGTTCACCAATCACATTCCTCAACTACCTGAACGCTGGCAGATTGGAAGCCAAAGCATCACATTTTTCCTTTGCCCCTCAACTTTCTCTTCATAATTGCTGAGGGGCACAGGACCCTGGGTAGGGCTTTGGTGTCCTGGGCATTTCTTACAGTTTCTTTTTTTTTTTTTTTTTTTTTTTCTATGTGATTGAGGGAGGCAAAAGGCATAACTGCCTATAGCGAGTGCCTCCCCCATAGTTGAAAGAGTGACAGGGCCAAAATCAAGGGACGTTCGAGCCAAAATGCCTTACAGTAGATCCTCTGGAAAAAGGCAAACTACGCCTGTGTATCCAGCACAGTACCAGTACTTGCACTGCTGCGGTCGTTCACGGTGTTGGCAGCGGCGGTAGCAGACGCAACATTTTTACTATTCTGTATTTTTGTTTTATAATCAAACTTCAAATCTTGTCTTCCCCATGCTTTATCAAGATTACTTTCAAACTCCCTTATTGATTCGGAATCGACTACATACTGGGGCAGTGCGTTCCACTCATTTACCACTCTATTACAAAATGAGTTCTTTGCCTTCTCAAGCCTATTTCTTTCTTTGTAAATGTTCTTAGTGTCCTCTCGTTCCCTCCCGCATCAAGAAGATACCTTCACACACATCCTCATCGTACTTTCCTGACACTATCTTAAAAGTCTCTATCATATCCCCTCTCTTTCTCCTATATGCCAGTGTCGGAAGCCCCAGTGTCCTCAACCTCTGCTCATAGCCCGCGTTCTTCAACGTTGGTACCAGCTTGCTAGCTCTCCTCTGCACTTTCTCCACTGCTTCTATATCCTTTACCATATATGGATCCCACACCTGGTTCGCATATTCCAGGTGCGGCCTAACCAGCGCTGTATAGAGATTCCTGAAGATTTCTTCGTCAAGTGACACAAATGTCCTCCTTATCAGCCCTACAATTCTATTGGCTTTGTTTATCTTTTCCGCTAAATGTTCTGAGAAATTTAACTTATTGTCTATCACTACTCCTATATCCTTTTCTGCATTAACTTCCTCCATCGCTTCATACATACTGTATCCTACCTTGTCTATCTTGCTTGTCCCAATCCGCATGTACTTGCATTTTTTTTGGATGAAAAGGCATTAACCAATGCTCAGACCATCCCTTCATGCCCTCCACATCTCCTTGAAGCAAACCCACATCTTCCTTACTCCACACTCTTCTATACAGCTTAGTGTCATCCGCATACAGGTATACCTCACTTTCATTAGTTATAACTTCAGGTAAGTCGTTGATAAATATAACGAACAGCAGTGGTCCCAACACAGATCCCTGAGGTACCCCACTTGTAATTTCCCTCCACCCCGAGCCTATTCCATTCACCAGTACCCTCTGTCTCCGATCTTTCAGGAAGGCTTCTATCCATTTCACACATTTCTCCCCTATATTATAGCTTCTAACTTTCTCTATTAACCTTTTATGTGGGACCTTATCGAAGGCCTTCATAAAATCGCAATATACCACGTCTATTACATCATCATCTTCTAGAATTTGCATCCAATCATCTACCACCTTAATTAGCTGTAGTACCGTCGACCTCCCCGGCAAGAATCCGAACTGTCTCCCACTGAAAAGTTGGTTTGACTTCATATGCTCCATTATTCCTTCTCTAATTACCGTTTCCATTAGTTTACACACAACACTTGTCAAACTGACTGGTCTATAATTCCCTGGGTCATTTCTCTTTCCCTTCTTAAATATAGCTGTTATGTTCGCCTCTCTCCAGTCCATCGGGATTTGTCCTGTATTAAACGATACCTCAAATAACATTTTCAATGGCTCTACTAACATCTCACCTCTTTCCTTTATGATTCTTGGGTGTATCCCATCCGGTCCCGGTGACTTACTTCTGTTCATTTTTTCTATAGCCCTTCTTATTCTAGCATGGGAAAACTCTATTAGTTCTAGTGCCGGTGCCTGTTTGATGGGAATAGTAGGCACTGCATCATCCGACTCCACTGTTAGTACCCCCCCAAAGTATTTCCCCAGCACCTCTGCTTTCTCCTTATCAGTCTCCGCTCTACTCCCATCATCCAACCCCCCTACCAGCTCTGGGTTCCCTACTCTTCTTGTTAACTTTTCCTGAATGTACTTCCAGAATATTTTTGGATTATCCTTCACATTTCTAGCAATCTCTCTCTCCCTCTCCTTCACCCCCCTCCTTGTCTCCCACCTTATTTTATTGTTTATTTGTCTGTGTTCCAGATCCACTTTAGCTTCTATACTAGACCCCCTGTTCTTTTTTAACAATTTTAGTCTTTCCCACAATCATTTCTTTCTTCTAATCAATGTCCAAAGCTTTCTTTTCATTGGCAATTCTGGGTTAGTTCTTTTCCTCAATTTTGTTTTATCCTTATATTCCCTTGCTGGTACACTTTTGGATACAGCATTCTCCAGTTTGACTCTAATTTTCCTCCACATTCCTTCAGCGTCTTCACCGTTCAAGTATTCCCCCCAGTCAATGTCCAAACACCGTCTCAGCAGTTCATAATCTGCTCTATCATACATGTATATTTTTCTATTGCTTCTATTATCCCTCTCTGATTTAATATTGCAACTAAAGCTTATACAGGCATGGTCACTACGACCTATAGGGTCCGCACCCTCCTCAGCTCCCCGCCATGGAGTGGCTTCAGTCACCCAGGCTTTATTGTGGTAGGCAGGGAGGGTTCTGTGGGGGTGCTCGGTTATGGCCTTGGCCTTGCTCGGGGCCTTGGGGCTTTTCGGCCAGGCAGCCTGGGGAACAGCAACAACAACAACAGCAACCTGCACGCTGTTTGATTCCCATAAAAAGGCATTTTAGACTAACAACAACAACATTCCTCAACCTTGTGTACTTTAGGATAGTTTGCCCTCCTGCCCCCTCCCTACCTCATCTTAAGAACATAAGAAAATGGGAGTCTGCAGAAAGCCGATTGGCCTAAGCAAGGCAGATCCCTGTTGCATGATCTAATCTTTGGATCCGGCCCTGTGGTAGTTCTTAAAGGGAACTCAGTGGTCTAGTTGAAGTAATTATATTCAAAAATATATACAACAGTTGACCAGGAGGCAGAGACACAGCGGAAATTTGGAGTAGTGATGCATCAGTATTTGACGTGGTTAACAGAAAAATTTCATTGTATTCACTGAAGGATTTCTGCTGCCTGAGCTAAATGATTACCCACCCTAGAGTCTGCTACTTGGTGGGTGATGACAGTCAAGCCATATTCACACAATATTTTTTTCTATTGCGACAGATCAGAGTCATAGAACCAAGAGTTATATACTGAATTGAAGTTTATTATCTGATGATTACCGTATCGATTTTCACGGAACGTTAAATGTTTTGGATCATAAACTTCTGATCTTGGTATTTGATAAAAAAAAAAAAAAATCTGTGTTACTATTACATGTAGCGGATACCAGGGCCTGATGCAATGTCCATGTTGCTTCTTGCTGTAGTGACTCTCAGAGAGATAAATCATGACAGGTTTGAGTTTAAGTTAGCTATAAGATCCAGTAAGGTATCGTAACTTAAACTCTCCGCATAATATTATAGCCAAGATTGTACATAAGTTGTACAAGCAGGTAAAGTATGTTAGCATATCTCTATTAATCCTATGAATTTATGTGTGTGTTAATGTATATTAATATATATGTATGATTTACTTGTATGCAACTGTATGTATCTGTGTAAGCTTGTATGTGTGTGTGCAAGAGTGAGTTTATGCACGTGTGTATGTGTGAATGATTCTTTACATGTGTGTAAGTGTGTATAATTCTTTACATGTGTGTGTGCTTATGTATGTGCATATGGTTCTTTACATGTGTGTGTATTTGTGTATGTGCGTATGATTCTTTACATGTATGTGTACTCGTGTATGTGTGTATGGTTCTTGGGACTGCAGCACGCATTGCACAGCAGCACATACACACAAGAACACACACAGCCCCGCCAAGCTTCTCCCTCAGCAGCATAGCAATACCATAGTCAATTTATTTCCAGCTGATGGCAAATTGAATCCTTTAGCTGCTGATTTCTCCATACCTAATGACAAAATATGAAACTACTATGTCTCTGCATCGTCGTAGTGCCAAGTTCTCATAATCAGCAACCTATTTCGCTATAAAATCTTCATAATAATTAAGTAATTAACATAAAGTGTCAATTTACCATCAACTGGAAAAGAATAGACTATAGGGACCCTGTGGTGAGAGAGGTCGGCCATCTTTTTATTGGACGCCATTGTGGTACCGTAATTGCAAAACGACCATTCTATTATTGATCAGGATTCAGATTGAAAGACCAAACTACATATCCCGTACCAGACGTTCATTATGGGTATGGACATTATTTGAGTAGAGAGACTAATTACACTACTGTCTCAAATATGGCGGGGACTGGCCGATCTCCATTACTCTAAGGTCTGTATAAGGGACAACACACCGCACACCCGGCGTCTGATGGGTTGGTTGGCAATCCTTTGGCAGCTTCCTCTAGGGCCATGAACTTAGAAGCCATGAAACCTGTCATTAGACTGTACACATGTCACAAACAAGAACAAAAATTACACCTCTGTTATTGCCATAACACACTTTTCACATCTACAATAACAATACACCTGTCATTCTTACAAACCACCTAACACAACTACAATGCATATACAGGACAAGTATTTAACAACTACATAATTAAAACACAACACAAATACAATTTAAACCACAGCACTACATCTACCATATACCTAAAATTCTAACCCTATACTTACAACACTTCTAAAAGTACAAGACACACAATACTCTTACTTATTGGGGAACTTTTATTTTTTCAAAATCACCAGATATCACCCCATAGCTTACTCAGCTAATAGGTACGGGGATTTCTTACTTTTGACATTGCGAACCCACAAACATAACTTCCATTGCACATCCATATTCATAGCTCTCACCGTTCCATCCACTCACTCATAGACAACATGCAGCTGCAGGCACGACCTCCCGAAATCCATCCTTCTGAATCCTCCCTTCCTCGCGAGGACAGAGTCCACCTGGCCAGGCTGAGATGCGGACACCATCCAGCCCTTCTGAACTATCAGAAGAGACTGGATGACTCCGTCGTCGACTCCTGCCCAGGTTGTAACACAGCACCCCATACTATTAAACACATCATAGAATACTGCATTTCACACAACCACTTACGCCAACAACACAATCTACACTCCTTGAGAGCTCTGTGGGAAAGCCCGACCGTGGCCATGGCCTTCCTTAGGGACTCGGGGCTGTTTGGCCAGGCAGCTTCGGGAACAACAACAACTTCCATTGCGTTATAATAGCATACATCCCCACCCCTTAGCTTCACCATTGTTTATTTTACGACCCAAGGGGATTACTGTACTGTACTTTCATCAGTTGCATTAGATGAAGGTGAGATTGAGGGGTGGGGATTTCACTCCTCTAGAGAACTTATGCCCTATAAATGCAATGGAATGTAGGCTTGTGGACTCGCATTGTCAGAAGTAACAATAACCCAGGCTATAAATGTTAGCATTCTATAGTAATGGACGTGACATTCAACAATTCAAGGTTCAAAACTCCCCCATTAACACATCTGTCATAGAAACATAAAACTATGAAGCTACAACTTAGATGGAAACTGTGAAATTCAAATAGATAGAATTTTTCCTTGATCTTCCTCATTTAAAAAATTCACCAATGCCAGTTTCACTTTGCTTCTGCAGATATAATTGTTATGTAGATATTTTGAGGGGAGATTTATATTTATTTGTTTAATTATTTATTTATTTGATTTTTTAGTTCCCTCCCTAGAACTCCATCAATCTTAAAAAATATCCCAAGACTCCCCTTTAAGATAAATGTGTGCATTTTTCGGTAGAAATATGCCCCCTAGCAAAGACCGGTTCCTTCGAAATTGCAGGCTCGCTGTCACTCTCCAGGAAAAAAATTAACACCTTAATGGCACGGAAGATCTTAAAATCGGCAAACGAATGGGGCGAATGTCTTGAAATCTCAAAGCTAATAAGCTAAACATGAGGGAGAAAGGGGTTCAGAACCCCCCCCTTTCTTAAAATGTTTTCTTCAGGTTGTTAACGAACTTTAGAAACTGAGTGTATAGCTGGCTCAAGTCCTACACAACATAGCCAGCAATAATTGGGCAATATTTTCCTACCGACAAATACTCTTACATTTGTTAATCTTGCGATATTGTGTCCGTCAATTCAATAAATGTTTTGCGCCACCATTAGGACATGATGACCACCCCTCGTGATCTACTGCCTGAGTGTCAACTATGTCACACCCCATTAACAGTCCATCATTTTCTCTGTGTCTGTCCGGTGTATGAACCAGAACGACGACGATTCCTGCAGCACGCCTCTTTACACTCTATTCTTTCTGAGTCAACCTCCTTCAATTTCGCTCCTATCCGACAATTCCTGAGAGCCACCAAACTTTATGATGACATCTGAATACTGACAGTTACATGACTTGACTTTGCACCTCCTCACCAAACACTAGCCTTATGAGGGCCCTGGCCCAGTGGGCTAGTATAAAATAAACTCATCTACAACAACAACAACAACAGGACATGAGACCGTAACCGCACTTCCTGTGGAGCACTCGGCCTTTGAATTTATGTATGTTTGTAGCCGTCTTGAAACATTTTCTTTACTGTATTAAAGTTGAGTATTTTATCAGCGAGGAAATAGAGGTGTATGGTGTAAAACTTGAGGTAACTGTACAGTCAAAAGTCAAAGTCCTACTTTTCCTTTGCTCTGAGTGAAGTCAAATTCAATGCTATTTAACATTTGAACGCTTGAACCACTGTATCCCTCTTACCCTGCTTCCCGACCCAACTGTTTTGATGCAGGTGGAAGTGATCTAATGGCCTAAACATTACCAATTCATGTTAATTTGTTTGTATTCCTTCTCATATTATTTCAAGTCTTCAACAAAATTTCTCCACTTTGACACCTTGCTTGTTCAGACGCTCAAGTTTTTAATATCCCTGGTTTTGAATTCACTCATAACAAAGGTGGGATGGAACTTTGACATTTGTGTAGCACTACTGCAACACATTCACAACCGTTTGTGTATTCCTGCCACCGTAACAACTACAATACACCAGTGACCATGCACCTGCAAATTCACATCTGCTTGAATGGCACCTGCAATATACCTGTCCTAGTACATCTTTCACAAGTACAAGTCTACTGGAACAGCATCTACAATACAGCTTCTACAATACGTCTTCCACAATTACACTTTCCACAATTACATCTTTCACAATTACACTCCACAATTACCTCTTCCACAATAACATCTTCCATAATTACACTATCCATAATTACATCTTCCACCTTACATATCTGCCTGAGTATTGGCTTGGCTTCAGCACGCGTATATACTTCCTGCAACCAGGGATCCCAATTATAACCAAATTTAGGACTTATATATTAATTGGTGGTATCAACAAACATGTATTCATTCCGTTTTCAGTTTAAGTACACTTATTTCCTTCCGTTAGTGTTATTGTACAGCCTGAACATTTCCAGCTGACCCAGGGTGCTTTTATGTATGTTTTCTAAGCTATTTTTCTGTATCTAGAATTGAGAAACACAAAAAATCAGAAGAAAAAGAATATTGGATAGATTAAGTCTATATATTATGTTTACCATTGTTCTACTTAAAATTGTTTATGCCGATTATAAGTATAAGTAGCACTGGACCAGTTAGAAATCTTGCCAAGTGTATGTACATTTCGGAGGCTGCATAGAAAATTTATATTTGTCTTTATTTGTATATTTATATATTTTGTTTTTGGTTTTTGCTTTTGGCCAAATGGGCCTACATTTTATTGTCCGTCTACAGATATTGTAACTTCTTACTGATTCAATGAACAGCAGTTGGCAAAGCGACCCATACCACGCGCGGTTATTTTATAATCAACTGCAGCAGCCCATTGGAAACGTTGGTCAGAAAATTGGTAGATGAGTTTGTTAGATAGGAAAGGGAATTATATATTTTTTGAAATAGAGTGTGTGTTTCGTGCCGAACAAGAAGTAATCATTGTCTTGGACGGAGTAAGGTATTGGAGGTTATAGATCTTATTGGAACTTGATTGAATTGAACTGAACTTAACTCTTTTCCTTCTCCCCCCGCTCCCTCCCTCACCATTGCTCCCTATCTCCCCCATAAAATACTGTTTAAAGAAGTAAATAACTTCACAGTAAAGCTTAATCCACCTTTTAGTGGTTGCTTGGCTATTTTGTGGAATACTGGAAGAGTTCATTAAAGGGACCTTACTCTATTTACATAAATATTTACATAAATGAACTTTAACCCCTTCAGTACCGATGACGCTATTTTGCATTTTATTCTTGCTGTCATTTGGAGATATCATGCGGATTAGGAAGAAACTGTTGGTGTTGGAAGGTTATTTAAGATCGATTTTACCCCTCCAATCCTAGAGAGCCTTCCTAAAGTGCATAAAATTGTCTAATGATCTTCAGAATAAAATGTGAAGTAGCATGATTGGTACTGAAGAGGTTAATCAGTTTCCATGTGCCTCATTCCCAATCGTAGAAGTCTAGAAGATCAGGAACAAGTATCTAGTCAAATAATCCCTATAAACTGTGAATTGGTCTGTGAGATTCAAGTGTGTTAATACAGATGCCCCTGGAGAGAATTGTACTTATCCACTCCCTATTTAACCCTTTGAAGATCATGATGCATGTTGACAGTTTATTCAGGCTATTATTAAGCAATTTTATACAGCTGAGGAAGGATCTGTCCATATACCCTTCCTAATCTGAATAAAATTATCTAATAATAGCCAGAAAACAGAAAAGAAATGCATAATCGGATCTTGAAAGGGTTAAGTGATATGCTCTAAAACAGGTAATGTAGTTAAGGTTAAAAAGGATTCTCCCACACAAGCAAGAAAACTGAACTAAACTGCAACCTGGGCTACATGAACGAATTACGTTAAAGCTTTAATTTAGACTATACAGTATATTTTTTTTTAACAATTGCACAAATTTAGAATGCCCCAAAGAAGGTAGTTATCATCTCATGGAGGCTAATTATCCACTTTAATTAGCACTTGTATCTTGAGTGAATATATCAACTCCGTCCCTTCTCCCTGTTCCATATTCAGTTGCCCTCCCATCCCTTGCTAAGTTGAAATTACTCCATGACAGCAATTTGGTTTGTTATAAACTACTTTGATTCATATTTTTATTTCATTTCAGTGCATAAACATTTCTTTTAATATTGTAGTCCATGTAATGTATTTACAATATTACAAGACTTATTCACTTTTAATAATCTCATAAAATTAAATCATTAGCTGTTGGTTGCTGCGTAGTGCTCGGCCTCTTAAAGATAGCTTCAATAGGCTCTCTAAATATTCTTTAAATTATTAAAAGCATTTGTATAAATGATAGCTCACTAAATATGTTGATATACTTTTGTGTAACATTAGCTCTCATAAAAAGTTAAGAGACCCATTGACAAGAGTAACATCCTGGCTAGTTTTTTCCTAGTCGTCATTGTTTGGCTTGGTCCCCTTACCGGGCCCCTGGAGGAGGGCCACGGGTCAGTGTGGCCTGGGTCGGGGTAACATGCCCCCAAGGGCCAGCCACAGGGCCACTAACATCCCCCCCCCCGGCACCGCCCCCACAGTGGCTGCGTGGCATGGCCACCCCGGCCCGCTAACACCCCGGCCCGCCCCAACAGTGGCTGTGTGTCCAGCCCCGTCCGTAGACTGTCCGGCTTCTCCCAGTGGAAGCGAGTGGCTAACAAGTTGGGAGTCAAGTAAGTCAGCAGTGCTGCACCCTCCCATCATCAGTCAATAAACTCGCCCGCACGCCCTTACCTACCTTAGCCCTTTAGGTCCTCAGTGGTACTTGCCTGTCATCCTTCAGTGTAGCTAGAAAGCTGCTGCTGCAGATTTGGTGTACACACCTGCAAGGTAGTGCCGGTGTGTCCCTCACATACTGATACCATGCTCACCATGCCGTCCACCACATAGTTAATACAGTACTTCACATTTTAATATCGCTGATGCCCAATATATTGAAAATGGAACCAAGATTCCTCGCACCATGCAGAAAATGGCTCCATTTTTCTTTGGCTGGTGAAACGAGAATGCTTCATCATAAGATATATCAAAATTGGGAAATATTCTTAATACAATATTTGTAAAAAAAAACAAATACCTGTATATTGCACAGACATTGGTTTGATTTTAATGGAGAATGAAGGAAGAAGTAGCCTACCCATGTGAGGTGCGAGAAGAGTCCTGATGTAACTTGGTGGCGACAGGAGGCAGTTGTGAGGGTGGCACTTTAGTCACATCCCGACACATCCCCGGACCTAGCCCGCTTCATCAGACCTGCTGCTGCCTGGAGGATGCTACCTGATCATATAAACTGCCTGGCTGCCAGAGGATGTGCCTATTTAATTTCTGTTCCAAGTGGCATGCTGCTTGTTGGGGGTCATGCCTCGCGTCACTACCAGAAAGACTTTGCCGAAGGACTCGAGATTCAAAGGAACTCCTTGAAAATAATATTCCTCGTCTTGTCTGGTAGCGGACTGAAAAAGCATGACTTTCAATCGAGCTGATGACGTTAATTTGTGAATGTTGATGTGCCTCGATGTGTAGATCAATATTGATGTTATTTTTTCTTGTATGCATATTTTAGACAAAGTAAAGTTTTCTACGGTTCTTGATTACCATTTTGTGTACCCAATGTTCTTAACCTTATAGTTCTTTATTCATATATTTTATTGTTCCTATGGATGTCTCATGGTTAATACTATAGTGTCTGCTCTGACAAAGTTCTAAAGTGTCATGCAATAGCCAAGTCTTTGTTTCCCACGCTGCCTAAGTAGTGGTTAGTGTGCATGACATAGTGCTTACTGTATGCTCTTTACTTTCCACCTCTGAATTGCATTATATATCCTTTCTATTCTTCCTTATTTGCTGTTTCACTTAGGCCACACGAGAACAGGTTAACGTTGTGTTCGCGATGTTTACCTTTGGTTCGCCATTGCTCATTCAGACAACATAAAACCTGAGTGTAAATATAATCAATCGCCTCATACACTCCTGTCGAATATGTTAGGTCTTCCTGTCTTAGATATAAATATTTAAGTATAAAGCTGTTACGGTTACATACTAAGAACAAAGTTAATTTTAGTGTTGAGCATATACTGAATTATATACTGTACTGTACAGTATATAAGAAATATATTGTGTTTTGTTTAGGATTGCGATATTTTGGGATTATAAACTGCTTGGAATAAGACTAGATTTGTAAGTGTCCATTAATCTAATTAGTAATAAAGTTTTGTGTGAATGTATACTAATCTAGTATGTAACAATAAATAATGAGGGGGCTCTGAAATAAACCAAATTTGATTCATAATTTTTGATATTCTTGTTTTGATAACAAAAATACATTAAATCATATTTACTGTTTATAGTTGAATATCAAAAGAAGAATAACACAATACTTTACATGATTCAGAGGACTTGAGTAATTTAAGCTAACATAGCAATTAAACTAACAATTAAACACAATGGGTCGTCTCATAAAGCAATTTGTGGGAGTATTATCTCCATCCACTCCACAGTAGACCTACACGTCTGTTTCACTTGTCTACTGTTGTACTAGAGTTTTGTAATGAGTCTGTGTCATATAACATGTGTACTCAAGTTGACTGAAAGAAGGATAGTGAGATAGTGCTTCACATAATAGTTTGACTATTTCTTCTCACCTCTTATCATAAACCATCTTTAATTAGCTTTCTTCATTTAACAATTTGACTATTTCTTCTCGCCACTTTTTTATTATATTTTTTCTACTGTATGTGGAAGAGGGAGACAAAAGGCAAAACTGCCTGTCACGAGTGCCTCTACCAGTGTTGAAAAAGTAACATGGCCAAAATCAAGGATTATTCGAACCAAAATAGGAAACCATCTTTAATTAGCTCTCTTCATATACCATTTTGACTATTTCTTCTCACCACTTGTAGGAAACCATCTTTAAGTAGATCTCTTCATATAACATTTAGACTGTTTCTTCTAGCCACTTGTAGGAATCCATCTGTAATTAGCTGTCTTCATATAACATGTTGACTATTTTGCTCTCTTCATATAGCATTTTGACTATTTCTTCTCGCCACTCGTAGGAAACCATCTTTGATTAGCTTCCTTTTTGATAAGCTCCTAATATCTTTACCATTTCCTGCGCGACTGCTTGACAGTTATTGGAAGTCTTCTTTTAGAAGGTATTGGTAGTTTAATCTATCATCGTTTCTCCTTACTCAATTTTAGGGGCGTTTTACATTCTTCTAGTTGCTATTATTCCATATTTTTATTAACAATTTATAAGTCTCCCTGATTCTTGTTCGCAACTTATTGTCAATCCTCTTTGAAAATCTTATTTGGTGAACTCCTGGTAGTATAATCTTTCGCTTGTTTCTTCTTACTCCAATTATAGGCAGGCTTTTTACTTCTTTCAGTTTCTTTAGACATTGCATAATATTGGCCTCAAGTATTTATGTACATGTTTCATAACACAGTGAAGGCTACATACTGGTTAGGGAACAATTTCTCAATCTCTGGCTGATGCTGCAGTTTTCATCCATCCCTCCATACCTACGTCCCTCAGCCTCATTAATCTATGTCCTACACCTGGTCAAGTAACTTCAGTGATGCCAGACCATATTGAGTACTGTATACTGAAATTAAACGGGTATACGTATGGGCATCAAGGGCATGTAAACCTGTTAAAAACTGTGTTAATAGTGGCTTGATGACATTGACTGGGCCTGGTTCGGGCTCCCTGGGGATGACCTGGCCAAATGGGTTTTGAGGGTACAGGGCATTGTGTCTTTCCAGACTGGCACTTCTGCCTGCCAGTACTGTGCAAGCACCCGAACCTGGTGGTAACATAACAGAAAGTTGCCGTATCAGTAACAGTAGGTACCAGGCCAACTGTAGTGTCATGTACGCACACAGGGTGCATCCCAGCGGCGAATCTGGTGAGATGCTACGATGCCACTATTATGTATCCTACCCCTTGAATTAGATCTCGAGTGTGGGTGCTAGGGAAAGCTGGGATGGTTCTTTGCCGGTTATCTTGCCTTCTAGTAATTCATGTGGTCGATAATACATCTTGAATCTGACTGCCTGCCACTTATTGGAAACTTCTCTGATAAGCTTCTGATAGCGCAATCTGTCGTCATTATTTCTTTCTAAGATTTAGACCAAAACTGTTTCTGGCTGTTTCCTGCTTTGATAGCTTATTGATCAACTTTTTCTAGGTAGCGTTATGTTTTGTCTGATCTGCAATCTCCTTACTATATTCCTAGCTATATTTCTACCACATAATTTTAGAATAGAGCATAAATTAAAAAAAATATTTAATATAATTTATATGCTTACTAAAATATATTAAGTTATTCGTTTGCTCTCACGTTTATTATTGATTTACTTGTACAGTATATTCTTATGTTTATTGTTTTTTTTTTCTTGTTCTATGTCTACAAGCACTGGTGAAAAATGGTATTGTTTAAGTGGTATTGTTTAAGGCTGTTGAAAAATAGCTCATTCTCTCTCTCTTTGTATATTATATGCAAATTCTGCCTTTGGATTCTTTCTCCTTTTTTTTTTTTTTTTTTTTTTTCTAAATATGCTCCTTTATCCCTTCTCTAAAGTCGTTAATGCAATTTCTTTTCACTATGTAATGTACTTATTCTCTCTCTCTCTCTCTCTCTCTCTCTCTCTCTCTCTCTCTCTCTCTCTCTCTCTCTCTCTCTCTCTCTCTCTCTCTCTCTCTCTCTCTCTCTCTCTCTCTCTCTCTCTCTCTCTCTCTCTATCTCTCTCTCTCTCTCTCTCTCTCTCTCTCTCTCTCTCTCTCTCTCTCTCTCTCTCTCTACTGATTTGCTCATGAATCTCTGTGAACTTAGTTACTTAAGTATTTGTATATTTGTAATATTATTATATACAGCACCTTTCTTTTGATTCCATTCTTGCATATTACTTACATGCTTGATTTTCAATTGTTTTACTCCGACATGTCCCAAAATCAAACTATTCACCGTCTGACTACAAGCTCTCATTTTCTTTGCATTGCCTTGGACCATTTTCTTATGATAAAAAACACTATCTTCTTCATATTTTGCAACATTGACGTCTAGTAATCCCCCTTTTTATTTATCTTTGCATAGGATCAGATTTTTTTTTTCTGATAGTCTTGGTTTAAGAATTGGTAATACCTTATCTTAATTCCATTTGTATGTATTATATGTACTGTATATACACAGGCACCTACCCCATAGCTGGGGGTGGCCGACTCAAGACAGAGCCCGACCAGGACAACCCAACACAACATAAACAAATATATACAGTATATATTTATTCACACACATCTAGGTCGCCCAGGAGAAGACCCAGAGACCAAGGATCACTAGGGGCCTCCAGCATTTCCCCGGCCCCAAACCTCCCGGAGAGGTTCTGGTCTCAGCAAGCAGACACACAGCGGAGCACACCACAATGCCCGCCCACCTCACATCCAGGCATGACCCTTCATATATACCGGCTCCCCGCGCCAGGCCCCTGACGGACTATTATCTAGTCCAACTGGCGCCTGACCCCCTTTCCCAACAACCGCATTATCACTCATCTATTCACAAGCATTCTCCATTCATTCCTATTTATTACCACTTCTCTTCCTGTTCTACAGTCATATCTCTAACTTCCAACGCTGTACTACACAATCTCTCCATCTCAACGGAGGTCTTCCTACCCCTCTAACTCCCCTTGTATCTGACTCATATACTCTCTTTGTAAGCCTTTCATCTCCCATTCGCTCAACATGTCCATACCAGCACTGACCCTTCCATTTGTGATTTATCAAATTATTTTCATATTTTTGTTTTCACATCTCAAGACTGATATAGTCTATTCATTATAAGCAGGCCAAAAACCTTACCCTCTATCCTCTGTAACTCAAAACTGGCGAGAACAAATGGGCTGTAAATTTCCACATCTATTCCGTGGCTGACTGTTCCCAAGTAATAGAATTATTAGCTCAAATACTCTACTCCTTTTTGAGTTATTGAGGTTGGTGGTCAAGATTGTTGGCATAGATATAATGAATAGACTATAGTAGTTTTCTTTCCTTAAGCCCTCTCCCTTCTCTTTTGCTTTTTGGAGGCTGTATAAGTGTTTTCGCAAGTCATGACAATTGTGGATTTGTCGAAAACAATCAGATAAATACAGTAGTCCATTTTGGAAAAAAGAAGTGTTATTTTATTTTGGGTCTTTCTTCGCTTGCACTTTTATTTTGTACATAATATGATTTTTTTTGTCTACAATTTATGGTCTATTATCGACTTAATCCCTCATGCCCCCTTACAGTTAGATCCAAGTCTGCCTATGCCATTTCTTATGCCATTTATGATGTTCTTATGTTTACTGTTGACATCATGTGAATAGGGTTTCTCATTTCCTATTCACATTATTCCCATCCCACAAAGCATCCAATCTTCCTTTTTAATCCTCTATATTCAAAGGATCAGGCAGCCATTCCTGTCGATTCAAACCCTTATAATATTCCTGTATCCAATCTTCTTGTTTTATTCTCTTATAGCCTCTGATTCAATCCTCTATACTGTAACCCCGATCTTGTGTCATGTGGTGTCATTCTTCTTCTTGTTCAGTGTTATGTTGTTAGGAATAGAATTTAGATTGATTTGGTTAGAAGAATTAATGTTAGCAATTAGGTTTATAGTTATGTGTTGATCTAGGTTGGATTAGGTTAGAATAATAAATGTTAGTGATTAAATTGTTTTGTGTGAAGTAGGTTTATAGTTTTATGTTGATCTAAGTTGAATTAGGTTGGAATAATTAATGTTAGTGAATGAATTGTTTTGTGTGAGATAGTTTTATTGGTACTGTATGTGTAAATCTAGGCTGAATTAGGTTTGAATATTTAATTTTACTAATTAAATTATTTTGTGTGAAATAGGTTCATAGTTATGTGTTAATCTAGTTTGAATTAGAGTAGCATAGTTAATGATAACTAATAAATTGTGTTGTGTGAAATAACTTCATAGTTCTGTATTGAGGTAGGTTTAAATATTGAATGTTACTGAATAAATTGTGTTGTATGAAATAGGATTAGCGGTATCTGTTTATTTAGGTTTAAATAGTGAATGTTATCAAATACATTTAGTTTCGTGGAATAGGTAGATTGTTCAGTGTTGATATAGGTAAAACTAGGCTAGAATAGTCAACACTTAAGTCATTAATTGCCCTGCATCTTCATAACAATACTGCTTTGAATATATCCATTATATGTCATAACTCAAAAAATATTAAGATGGTAGTGACATTTATGAGGAATTTTATGGTGATTATTTAAATATACAGTATATATCGACATTAATGAAATTACGAGTTTAGTGTTGATTACGATTTAGTATTAAATTTTAGCGAATACATTATGTTTCTGTTAGATGTTAAATTCCCCCAATCGTAGGATAAACAACTTAGTGTTAAATGGGATATATTTTAATAAACGATGTGTAACTACAGTTGCCCACATAAGTTCTGTACCTTTCCGTGTTCTTATAAACAGAAATAATAATGCGCGTGATTGACTTACTTGTGTAGTTTCTTATGCAGTGGCTAACTCATCTGATTAGTCCACTGATAATTAAAAGAAACCACACTGGCAATTCATTCATGCTAGTTTAATTTCATACATAAGATCACGAAGAGGAACAAAACTTATGTGGGCAACTGTACAGTAGACAGACAACTGAAGTAGAAAGTATGGAGATAGACCACAAATTTTGGCCGTGACTTTACATACGGTACTATTAAGTTATTTATAATTATCCATTAACCCTTTCAGTACCGGTGACGTCCATTTGATTATATTCTGGAAACTATTAAGACAATTTTATTTAGCTTAGGAAGAAGGTCCACCCATTTAAAGGTTACATACTATCTCAATTAATCCTTTTAGCTACCATATATCTTTCCTAAAGCCCCTTTCACACAGTGAAGAACACAAGGCCGCATAACGGCGAACACGCATGCGGGGTATGGTCGGCAAGGTGGTCTGCAAGATGCTGTCGAAGCACATAGATGGTCGGCGGCAATAGGCTGCATGCGTGGACATGCGTGGGTGGGCCCCAAAAAGTTGAGCCAGCTCAAAATTTGAGGCTGCATGCAACCCATGCAGTTGCATACAGTTGGTGGTCTGCAATATACGGTTCACAGTTGTGAACATGCGGATGCGGTCTGAAGTCGGTCTGCAACATACAATAGTGGTCGGGAACATACCATGCCAATCTGGGTGTAGCACGAACATCCCGCATACAAGTTACAACCGCATAACCCCGACCATGCCCGCATAGGGCCGCAGCCGCATATGGTCGGTGGCATTCTTTTGTGGTCGGTTGTCGGTCTGAATCGGTTGTGATTGATCGGTGTCGGTCGGCTTCCGGAAATGACCGTTAAATTCAAATTTTTGGGCGGTCGGTTCGTGGTCGGTGATATGCCTACGATGGTCGGTTGTCGGACAGTTCTCGGTCGGTTGTATGCAGTTATTGTCTGCTGCATGCATAACAAAAATGCAGTCGGGGCTACATTTCTCAAGACCGAGGCCTAACACGGATGCGCCGGTATGCGGAATTGCGTTCTTGACTGCTAGAAAGGGGGTTAAGCTTAATGAAATCTTCTAAATGTAGCTGAAATTCCATAAAAAAAAAGACTTCACCAATACTGAAAGGGTTGAAGTGGTCTACCATTATTATTATTAACCCTTTCAGTACACCACGACGCAGGCTTTCATTTTATTCTGGCTATTAGTAGAGGATTTTATTCAGCTTAGGTACGAACTCTAGGGATCAAAACTATCTCAGTCACCTTATAAACTCCCAGAGATCCTTCCTAATCCCTGTAAAATCGTATAATGTTATCCAGAGCAAAATTAAGAAACTCGCTCTATTTCTAAAGAGTAAATGTATCCGTGTATATATTTTTAGGGCCAATCCTGTGAGTGCTATGATATAGTATGTATATTATTGTAGAATTAACCCTTTGAGGATTGTGACGCGTTTGGCCACTTTATTCCGGCCATAATTAGACGATTTTATACAGCTTAGGAAGGATCAGTGGGAACTAAAAAAGGTAAAGACTATCTTAATTAACCCTCTGACTTTCATATACCCTTCCTAATTTTAGCAATATCGTCTAAGGATAGCCAGACAAACGATCATAATGCACCATAATCCTCAAGGGGTTAAATGGTACACTAACGGATGTGTATAATAGATCTCTTTTTGGTGTATAACCTTTGTGTTATTAATGTATGTTGTATTATTTGTTTTGGTTGTATCTTGGTATTAAACTTTTTATTTGTATTATATTTTTTCGTATAGTGAAATTTTTCGTATATTTATACAGTAGTTATATTAGTTTATATTATTCGTATTGTTTTTAACCTTTTGAAGATTATGACCCATTTCGACAGTTTTATCTGGCTAGCATTAGACGATTGTATACAGTTTAGGAAAGATGTGTGGTAACTATAAGGGTAAAGACTATCTCGATTAACCCTCTGACGTCCATATACCCTTCCTAACTTAATAATATCGTCTAATAATGTCCAGAAAACAGGAAAGAAATGCGTCATCGTATCTTTTATGGGGTAATTAATATTTCCATGTGTATTTTGGTTATCATTAGGTCTTTGTGTTATTGGAAGTAAAAGTTTTGGTTTTGAAGACGTAGTAGGTAAAGAGTTTATTTATTATATACCCTGAATTTATGTTAGTGTAATACGTGTACTTAAAATAACCCTTTCAGTATAATAAGAAGCCTTTTTTGTGTTTTTTTATATTCTGACTATCTATTGTTGAATTTATTCAGCTTAGAAAGGGATTGTGGGAATCAGAGTACATAATATATATACAGTATATATATATATATATATATATATATATATATATATATATATATATATATATATATATATATATATATATATATATTAGCCCTTAGATTCACAACGGGCCTTCCAAAGCTTAATAAAATCGTCTAACGTTAGCCAAAATATAGTGGAAAAGAGTGTTATAATACTAATGGACTTGAGCACCGTAGACACACCGGGACATACAGTATTGTGTAGCCTATTATAGCTCTATGGGATTTACTTTTCCATCACATATTTTAGTTATTATTACGATGTATTTATGTACAGACGACTAATTGGGTTTTTCTTTTATCTTGTCCCCTTCCCTCCAACCTCCCGTCTCTCCCTCTCTCTCCCTCTCTCTCTCTCTCTCTCTCTCTCTCTCTCTCTCTCTCTCTCTCTCTCTCTCTCTCTCTCTCTCTCTCTCTCTCTCTCTCTCTCTCTCTCTCTCGCATTTTCTATTCTTACTGTCTCGCCTTCCTCTTCTCTCTCTCTCTCTCTCTCTCTCTCTCTATCTCCTCTCTCTCTCTCTCCCTCCTCTCTCTCTCTCTCTCTCTCTCCTCTCTCTCCCTCTCCTCTCCTCCCTCTCTCCTCTTCCTCTCCTCTTCCTCTCCTCTTCCTCTCCTCTCCTCTCTTCTCCTCCTCTCTCCTCTCTCCTCTATTCCTCTCCTCTTTCCTCTCCTCTCCTCTCCTCTCTCCTCTCCTCTCCTCTCCTCTCCTCTCCTCTCCTCTCCTCTCCCCTCCCTCTCCTCCCCCTCTCCTCTCCCTCCTATCTTCCCCTCTCCTCTCCCTCCTATCTTCCCCTCTCCTCTCCCTCCTTTCTTCCCCTCTCCTCTCCTCTCCTCTCCTCTCCTCCTCTCCTCTCCTCTCCTCTCCTCTCCTCTCCTCTCCTCTCCTCTCCTCTCCTCTCCTCTCCTCTCCTCTCCTCTCCTCTCCTCTCTCTCTCTCTACTATTTTCCTCTCTCCTCTCCCTCCTGCTCTGGCTCTATACTTCCCATTCCGCCACCCCCTAGCAGCAAGGTTCAGAGCGAGGAGAAGGAAGCGGAACTCCTGCCACACGACGCCGCCGCGGGAGACGTTAAGTGAGTACCCCCTCCATTGTCTTGTTTATTGTTGACATTGACTAAGTTTTCTTTCATGCGCGTCTCATTGTTATTGTTAATAGGTTATTTTCATCTCATCATGTGTGTGTGTGTTTGTGTGAGAGAGATTTGGTGTGTGTTCCATTTTCCAATCTCCGAGAGTGAGAGAGAGAGTGAGCAGTGTGTGTGCTTTAATATTCCGAGAGAGAGTGAGATTGAGTGTGGGTGAGCATTAATCACTTAAACGGGAGTAACTGTGATTTATATAGAACGCATTAATTAACAAAACTGGTAGGCTACTGGTGTTTAGAATATTCACTTTCATAAATACTGTATTATAAAATTACAATATTACTGTTATGTCATTGATTCAGGTAACGTGTAATATGCCTCTCGTTTGTGAGCAAAATTTTAGGAAAAGGTGTTGCATTTGTTACAAAAATGATTGGTAGAAACTGAATTTATGTATTTATTTTGTCACAGGTTTTTTGTGTTCTATTATTATATAGAACATACGCTGATCAACCCCTTGTAGGTTATCATGCGTTTTAGCAATTTATTTTGGATATTATTAGATGATTTTATTGAGCTTAGAATGGATCTGTGGAAGTCAGTCATAATTGAGTGGGCTTTGACCCCTGATATTCCTAGAGGTCCTTCCTAAGCTGCATAAAATGTCCTAATGCTAGCCAAACTAAACTGTACAAAATTACTCATAATCCTCAAAGGGTTGAGGAGAGGCTGAACTTTACACCCCCATTCACCCTGTATAAGAGATTTTGTTTCTGGCATTATACCATTTTAATACCAATGGAAATGCTAAATCTCGCTGAAAAATTCATCACTCTATGCGTGCGTGCGCGCACGTGAATGTAATCGCATTATATGTAAAAATATTCAAAACCGAAAAATAATTCAAATTTTCTGCAATTTGTTTATGGCGTATCCCACAATCATCACTTACAACGTAGCGTGCTCGCTTTCCCATATTAAATAATAGGTGCTGAAAAATATATATAACATTATATAATATAAGGTTGTGGCGCAATATTCGACATGAAATAGGTCGATTCAGGGAAAATATCAGAGGAGCGGCCAGTTTGAGCACACCAAACAGGTGCCGTATAGTCCCATATATAGTGTGTAGAAGGGGAACGAAGCAGAGCAATATACATTTGAGTAGTTTCATTTTGAAGTTACCAATATAGGCCTATGATTTCTGGAAATGGCAGGCGAATGAAATATTTATTTTATGTACCCAGAATCTTGCCTAAAATGGTTAAGTTACTCATGAAGAGGCGTTTTCTATATTGCAGTTGTCAGAGAAAACGATAATAAGACAGAGTTTTATGGTATACTATACTATACTATGGGGGGGGGGGGGTAGGGATGCGGTATGGGTGTTTATGCCCTCCTATGCTATTCTCCTATGTTAAAAGAAGCATTTTAGACACAACAAATCGTGAAATTTTGGCCTCGGGGTCAAATGAAGGGACAGCCTCCCCTTAAGGTTCCCTACTCTTCTGGCTGGCTGGGCACTATGCAAAACAAATGGGTGCTTAACCCTTTCAAGATTATGATGCATTTTTATACTTTATTCTGACTAACATTAGGCGATTTTATACAGCTTAGGAAGGATCTGAGGGAATTATAAGCTAGTTAACATTAGACGATTTTATACAGCTTAGGAAGGATCTGAGGGAATTATAAGGGTAAAGACTAGCTCATTTAACCCTCTGACTTCCATATACCCTTCCTAATCTAAATATAATCATCTAATAATAGCCAGAAAACAGAAAAGCAAAGCGTAATCGGATCTTGAAAGGGTTATCTATTAATATCAATGACTGTACATTATAGGTAGGCCAGAATTCGTGACTCCAAACCTCTGTAACTCGAAAAGGGCTGGAGCAAATGGGCTGTAAAATGTCCACACCTGTGCCCTGACTGAACTCTCCTAAATGGTAGAAATAGTGGCTTGATTGCTCTAGTCGTTTATGAGTTATAGAGGTTAGTGGTCAAGATTTTTGGCCTACCTATAATGAATGGAGTATAGTAGTATCACACGAACGCGTTTTCCCTCAACTTGGGATATGCCGTTTGGTTCCCTATATCATTGCAGAAGATCTCAGAAATGTTGCATGGGAAATTGTGACCAGCTAAAATTAACAATGAAAGCTTCTTCTTCCTTGGATTAAGGGATGAGGGAAAAGGCCCATTACATAATTTTCCTCATATTTTGGTTACCATTAGACTATTTTCTTCAGTTTATAGTCTACCTCTTCGACTCAAATCGGTAAACGATCGCAATAAAACCTTTTATTAACATGTGTCCTTCTTAACCCGGGAACTGTGGGAAGACTCTTAAGAGTTCTCCCGGAGGACTACGGGAAGACTCTTAAGAGTCCGAGAAAAAAAAAACAATTTTAAACATCGATTTTTTTTTTTTTTTTTTTTTTTTTGTGCCCTTGGGCCATGCAAAATATCAGTCCTCTACCTCCCCTCCTTCCCCTCTTTCCTCCCCTCCTTCAGTTATCACCTATTTTCCCTGTTATTCCCTTATTCTGAGGTATATTTTCGTGCTAACATTAGCGAGTTGCAAGCAGGGCATTGTCATCACTGTTAGCAAGCGAGTGCAAGAGAGAGTATCGATCGACAGTGTCTCAGTGGCCTTGGGGGAAATTGGCGGGAAAGGAGTTTGCCTCACCCATACATTATGTAACTCGCGGCCTGTATCGCCGATTTTGACCATCCAAACGCTGTTTTCACTCGTTTTATTGTTGTAACAGGTTAATACCTTTATAATCAACCTATAATAGGCGCATATGGATAAGTATTAATGCTATTTATGGTAAAAAAAAAAAAAAAAAAAAAATAAGAGACAATGAACGGAGGAAGAACACCGATAAAACAAAAAGGTCCATGTGCCTAAAGGCATCCTCCATTCATAAAATGTTTGTAACAACTGGATTTAAACATTTGTAGATTGTAAGTTTGTGGAAAGCAATTCGAGGGAAGTTAATTTCAAAGAGTAGTAGCTCTGGGGATAAATGAATTCTGATAAGCAGAAGTTCTGCATTGTGGAGGAGAAAGTGTAAATTTATGGGCGCTCTCAGCTGCCCTACTTTTTTTTTCTTTTCTATATTCCAACTTACTTCCTCTCGGGCATAGGCTGAGAGCCTTAACATTCACCGCTTTACAATGAACAGTGAAGCCTGTGAGGTCTTGTTCCAGTCTAGGGAGTGAGACATGTGAAGCACGTAGAGTACAACGAGCACCTGCCATCTTGCCTTCACATGAGGCACGGTGCTCACTCATGGCCCGAAACGACCCCATCTCTGAAGCCACCTCGTTCCCGTGCTTCACTGTCTCATCCCCTACACTCGGACTCACACTTACACACACACAACGCCACCTGTTGAGCAGATAACTCACCAGGCATTGCACCCCTATAGCATATTTTGAATATGGGAATATTCATACAGTGCTATTTAATCAGGGAACAATGAGGGTATTTTATTGACGTTTCGGTGGGCTTGTGGTAATGCACCGATACCAGGTACAGCACAAATTCCATCCCAATAATATCTTCCCATTGATACATCGGGATTTGAACCCGGGACCTTTGGATTACCAGGCCAGTGGCAAGACCACTCCACCACACCTCCCCTGGTGTGATGGAAACAGCTCAAATACATGCGCACAGGCAGAGGTGTCTAATTACCCCCATGCGCACTTAAGAGGTTAAACTACAGTACATAAAATCATATAATTTTAACCAGAATCAAATGTAAAAAGGTGTCATGGTGGTGAAGGGGTTAACCCTGGCACAGACCTATTATACTGTTATACGCGAACAGAGGCAGGGGGTATGAGGAGATTGCCCAAACATCTCCACCTGCCGGGAATCGAACCCGGTCCTCTCGATTGTTAAGCGAGCGTACTACCAATGACACCACAGGCCACCCTTAACCCCTTTTGTACCGGCGACATCTCCTTAATATTATTCTTGCTACTATTAGACAATTTTATTCAGTATAAAAGGGGTCTCCAGAAATTAATAAGCTTCGAACTATCTCACTTGACCCTATTTACTGCCATAGATCCTTCTTAAACTGCACAAAATCGTCAAAATAATAAGCTAAAAGAAAGTATAAAAATAAGTCGCCGGTACAGAGGGGGATAACAATGAAAGCCCTTGTGTGATAAGCCCATAAGTAAACACAGACGAACAATGAACTCGGTCAACCAGCTTCTTGGAACTCGGGTATCATCCCCCAGTTAAGGCGAGGTCACACAAATTATTTTTCCGTCAATTTGTGTGGGCAATTGTAGTCTGGTAGTTTAAAAATTTCAGTTCCATAAAATTTAACTACCGAACTTAATCTGCCTTCAATCTACAGTAGTTTCCGATTCCAATGTGAAAGAACCTTAAAATAATACGAGAAACAACTTGCTCATTGAAAATTGCCGGAAACTGCCCTCGTATGACCACCTTTATATACTGTGGTAGAGACTATAACGTATCTTATCTCTCACTGACGGGGTGGAGGCGGGGGCTTTGTGCAGTAGTCAGGTACGCTCAGAATCAATAATATGCCGAAAATCATACTCATAAAGCGTGTTATTATAAGTTTCTATCACTTTTCCTTGCCACTCCTTACGTGTTCTTAATAGCCCGTGACTATTACGACTATTTCTGTCACATCGTAGAAATTTCTAGTGTGTCCTTTACACTATATTTCACTAAAACTATCCTTTTAATTTGTCGGTGAACAATTGAGTTAGATTGTCACTGTGCATATGTGAAGGTGTGAGTATATATATATATATATATATATATATATATATATATATATATATATATATATATATATGGTTCTAATCTCTCAGTGGGGTTCGAACCCCACTGAGAGATTAGAAACATTTAGTGGCTCACGTGTATTTGTGATATATACTCAATATATATACACAGTATATTACCAAAGTTGTATAATGATTGAATGACACGATTTTCGAGTGTGACCGTATTTACAGGAAGTGAAGTGTTAAATGTCAATAATACGTCGAGGGAGCTCCCAAGCACTCGAGAATTTGAGATGTTTACTATTGGCAGTGAATTCAAAATCTTCTTAACTGGAGTGCTTGCGTGGACAGGCAATTGTAGGCTATCCCAAGTATTATAGAAAAATAATTTATACCCTGAACAGCAATCAACTTATTTCGAACTGCAATCGACTTATTTACCGATATATATATATATATATATATATATATATATATACATACACACACTGTATATGTATACATTTGGACTTCGTCACTCTAGTTAATTAATCTGGCCACCCAAGATCATTCCTGAATTTCTACAAATCGTCTAATCATAGCTCCCAATATAATAAAGCAATGTGTGGTCCAAATATAAACCTGAACCTTTCCCCATGATAACGATGACCAAACACAGAACATCGACCGTAACACTGTTGTGATATTATCTGTTGTATCACCTATGTACAGTTGCCCACATAAGTTATGTTCTACTCCGTGAGCTAATACATAGAAATATAGTACACATGATTGTATTACGAGCATAGTTTGTATACAGTGGTTAACTCATCTGATTAGTCAACTGATCATTAACAGAAACTAAACTCGCAATTTTCTCACAGTATTTTAATTTCACACATAAGATCACGATGAGGAACAAAACTTATGTGGGCAGCTGTACATACATGACCTGCCCATTATTAGCAGTGTGGGTAAATATGTACTGTAGTGTGTCAATTGAGGTTTGGGTGTCGTTAACCCTTAGCCTTTGATGATATAGAATGTGTCATCACTTCGATATATATAGTACACTCGGCTGCCATAAAGTCTCTAGCCCACTCATAAATATTCGTGGACTTCACTTATTTCTAATTATGGAAGTATATCTCTGGAAACGAATTCATGAATATAATGTTCAATACATTTACTACAAAACTATATATACTATTTTTTGAAAAGCAAGTTCTTTGCAAAAATCAATCCAGATATGTATACTTATAATTACATTTAGAAAATGTTCTGTAATGGCGAACATTAGAGGTGCGGTAGAATTACCTCGGAATATGGAGGCGAATACTTTGTGTCCACCCAATCGGGATCAAGGCGTCTGGCAAAAATAGAAACAACGACTCTAATAATGTCTAGCACAAGATGGAGTCAAGATGGCGGTTCTAGATGTCACCCGGCCGTACTGTTGTTTTATCAACACGAGCTCTTATCTGTAGAATGGGAGTGATAAGAGCCCTGCCACTGTTTGTCGGGGTATCCATGGTATCCATGTTATCAGTTAGTCACGTTAGTGGTGCCAATTTAGCTCCTTTGTCGCTAGATCTACTGGTATTAACTTCGATCTAGCAGCAATTTGTACAAGCTACACGTATTCTAGTGATATTTTGGAAATTTGAGCCATGATTTGATCCATTTTGAGTGATAGGATATACTAAATATTGTGGTATTGTTTTAGCGATTTTCGTCATTTATTTACGATCTAGCGACATTCTAGCAACTTGAAAGAACGGATCTAGCGGTATTTTGTGTGTTATTATTGGGTTATCTGTAGGCTATTATCAGTTAGTTGTACTCCGTCGTGCGAGGAGGGCTGACGGTGTGTTGGTGGCCGGAACAATATCGTCTGGCGGTGGGATAGTGATAACAACGAATTATCTGTCTACCTCGAGTGTCCATATAATCGATAACTTGGAAAAAAACGAATGAAATCAAACGTTTTGCAGATAACCAAATGAAATAATACGTGTTGCGAATGAGACGGGAATGGTAGTGATTGTGATGAGATTGGGGCGTCCTTAGCCAAAATAAAAGCGACTATAGGTTTAATTTGTATTTATTTATTTATTTATTTTATTTTTCCAGCTGGTGATAATTTGCTCCGTCTTCATGTTGATTACTCAGCTATTACGAACGTTTTTAAGCGAAATGGGTTGTTAATTATGAAAATATGAGGCAGACACAGTAGTTTCTTTTTTGTTTACTTAACCCTTTGAAGATTATGACGCATTTGGACAGTATATTCTGGCTATCATTAGACGATTAGGTTTAATGTTATTTTAATACCACGAATTTTGTTGATATATTTGAAGATAAATATTGAATCATATGCTCTAAAGATCATAAGAAAATTTGTTTTAACCCTCGGCAAAACCTAATAAAAAAGTATGGTACTAACATTTATTTTTCGTAACAAGGTTGTCAATACGGTACTTCCAGTTATCGGCTCTAATGATCATATGAAAATGTGTTAAACCCTCGAAAAAAACCTAATATAAAAGTATGCTACTAAAATTTAATTTTCGTAACAAGGTTGTCAATACGGTACTTTCCCGTTATCAATGTACAATCAAAGCTGAACATTGCAGAGTAAACACCGTAGACTTCATCGACTTTCTTTCACCTTCGTATAATCGACAGCCAATTTTTTTTGTATTTATTTACTAAGGGATTAGTACTCAACCAGCGGGGGTGTGGGGGCGGCAGCCCCCACCCATAATACTAGGTTAGGTTAGGTAAGGTTGTTAGGTTAGGCTAATGTCTTCAAATCACTATTGGGGGGCGTGTCTCAACATCGATCGGTAGGCCTAATGGGGAAAATAGGTTTTCCCGAGATTTCTAATTAATTACAAACACTATATATTGATGCAAATGAACAATTGTGTTTATAAAAAACACTGAAAATTCGTGGTATTAAAATAAAAAAAATCCGACGATTGTATACAATTTAGGAAGGATATATGTGAATTGAAGGGTGCGCCTGGAAGTGTGGTGGGAGGGCTTGTGGCTTTGGCTCCGCTGCATGTCTGCCTGCCGAGATCGGAACCTCTCCGGGTGGTCGGGGGCCGGGGGAGTGCTGGAGCGACCTTGGTGACCCTGGTCTCTGGGTCTTCTCCTGGGTAACCTGGATGTGTGTGAGTTTGTGCTTTTTATCTGTGTTTATTTGTTGTTTTATGTTGTTTTTGTGTTTTCCCTGTTCTTGCTCTGTCGGCTACCCCCAAAATGGGGATTGGGCCTGAGCATATCCTGAGCATATAGATAGATAGATAGATAGATGTGTGAATGATAAGGATAACAAAAATATCTAAATTAACCCTCTGACTTCCATATACCTTTCCTAATCTGAATAAAAGCGTCTTATGATAGCCAGCAAACCAAAAAGAAATGTGCAATCGGATCCTGAAAGGGTTATGAAAATTCGGTATTTATATGAAGCAGAACGCAATACTTTCTTTTTTGTTTCATTAACACCTTACGAGCGGGCCCGTCAGTTTTTTTCCACTACGCGCCCAGCGTTTTTTTTTTACCCTAAATGGCCTTGTTTCCGTGCTCTTTTTCATGCATAAACAAGAGCCAGAGTGTAATACAAGTATGTATCCCTGAAAGGGCATAAATTGAGCTTTCCAATGACACCAGAACCATCCTTCTAGCCTACGACCATGCGTTCTCTTGCAACGATCGTGCAACACGAGTGCAAAATCCCTAAAATATGGTAATTTCCTGACATAATTCCCTGTGTGACGAGGTAGGGAGGGTGGAATAGTGTGGAGTAGACTGTAGATGTCAGTAGGCACGCGGGGTCCGTGCCGAGCGGTCATGAGGTAACCTACGCTCCTCCCATCGCTCGTCTCTCTCTCACAGCCATTCTTGCTCAAAAATTGCACACGGACTTAAGTCGATCCCCGCCACATAGCCCAGGTTTTTAGATACGGACTTAAATCGGGCCCCGCTAATAAGGGGTTAAGGGGCTAGTGCTTGTTTTTTGGGGCTACTTATTCATTTATTTATTAAATTTTTAGTTTCCTCGCTAGAGCTCCATCAAGCTTAAAACAAAAAACACCCCCTATACCTCCTTTCAAGAAATATTTGTAAAATTTTCGATAGAAAAAATGTCCCGGCCTCCTTCAAAAATTACAGGCTCGCTCTCGCTCGCCAGAAAAAAAATCGACACTTAAACGGCACGAAAGGTCTCAATATTGACAAAGTAATGGGGCGAAAGGTCTCAAATCGCCAAACTAGTGTACGAACGTCTTAAAATCGCAAAACTAAAAGCGAGTAGGCTACTGCCCCCTTAAGTATCGATAAATCATGTCCTAAGGAATTCAATTTACCGTACCATCCGCTGGAAACAATAAGCAGACTGTAATGCTATAGGCTACCCTATAATAAGTAGGTAGGTCAGAAAGCGTGAACCCGTAACCTCTAACTCGAAAAAGGCTTGAGCAAATAGGCTGGAAGTTTCCACATCCATTCCCTGGCTGACTCTTTCCAAATGGTAGCAATATTAACCCGATTACTCTAGTCGTTTGCAAGTTATAGAGGTTAATGTTTAAGACTTTTGGCATACTTACTTGGATCGTTTTCAGTAGCAATGGCACTGAAATGTAGACACTGTTTTTTGGTTGCTCCAAATTAACCTCTAATGTAATCAGTGGATATAAGTAGATTTACCGAAAAATTTACAAATTGATCTTGTGGGATGTGTTTTTTTTTTTTTTTTTTTTTTTTTAAAGCTTGGTGTAGGTCTAGGGAAGAAACTAAAGTAATAATAAATACATTAATAAATAAACTAATAAAATATTAGTGGAGATACAGAGCCTTCCTAAGTTGCATAAAATCGCCTGGTGGTAGTGTGAGAGTGATTAAAAATAAAGCGTTTCCTAATATGTCGATATGATCAGTTGGACTTCGCAGGGTGACTGAATGGAGTGTTATGGGGGTGTTTTTCTGTTTTTGTTTTACCCCCTTCTCCTTCATGTTTAGCCCCATTTGTGTTGATATTATAGCACGTTCGCTCCATTAGTTTGCTGATTTTAAGACCTTTCGTGCCATGTAGATGTCGAGTTTTCTTACCAAAAAATGTATCTCAAAGGGGGTCTTTGGGCTATTTAGTTGAGCTTGATGGAGGTCTAGGGAGTAAAGTATTAAATAAATATATAAATATATTTTCCCTTAAGGATGTCCGTACATTCATCAGGTAATTAGGGCAACATGAGTGAAAAATGTGATGATAATCGTTAGCCAGAATCGATTACACGCTAAACAATTGTTTTTTTTTTTTTTTTTTATATATAAAACTGATAATGCCCGCAGCCTTTAGTGGGCGTGTACAAGCCGAATAAAATCGTCTAGGTTTGTCCAAATTACCTTTATTAAGTGTTAAATAATAGCTAGTTGTGTTAGCTTGGGGCCTTATCAGTGTAGTGAGGCGGTGATAAGGAGGGAGGAAGCCGATGTTTTCTGAGTATTCGTAATCAATATAATCAATCCACCACTTGTAATACAGTAGATAATACCCCTTTTGGTATTAAAGATGATTTCTAAGCTGAATCAAATTGTGACTTGCGATAGTTTTTACCCGGTTTGGTAGATTATTTCTAAGCTGAATCAAAATCGTGACTTATAGTTTTAATATACCCGCTTTGGCATTAAAGATTATTTTAAGCTGAATACACAAAATGTTTCTAAAGTTAGTTAGAATACAATATATAGAACGTCATCTCAATTAACCCTTTGACTTACATACAGTATACCCTTCCAAATCTGAATAAAATCGTCTAACAGAAAATAAATGCGTAATCGGATCATGAAAGGGTTAATTGGGACTTTGTGAATTGTATCCTTTCCCGGCAAGATTCGATTATTATTATTTTTTTGTTCGGGCATAAATGATGTTTGTAGTTTCTTTTGTTTGGGTCGATATGCAGGACGCGCAACAATATACTGTAGGTAACAAATTTATAATATTAGTTTGGGGTTCCTATCATCATATGCTTCATTTCTACATAATTGTTATCCTCGAAAAAAAAAAAAATCTTGGGATTTTTAATTTTTGTCTTGGGATTTTTTTTTTTCATTTTTTCATTAACCTAAAAAAAAAAAACGGTAAGATTAGAAGTAGTGGGCGTACCACTACCGACATACAGCATAAATCATTATAAAACATTAACCTAACCTAACCTAACCTAACCTAACCTAGTACTACATGAATACTAGGTTAGGTTTGGTTAGGTTGTTTGGTTAGGTTAATGTTTTATAGATGAGTTATGCTGTATGTTGGTAGTGGTACGCCCACTACTCCTAATCTTACCCAAAAAACCTAACATAACCTAATAGCCCCCAAATACATTTAGGTTAGGTATGGTTAGGTTTTTTGGTTAGGTTAATGAAAGCCAAAAAAATCCCATTAATATCCGATTACGAATTTCTTTTCTGTTTTCTGGAAATTCTGGCTATTATTAGACGATTTTATGCAGATTAAGAAGGCTATATGGAAGTCAGAGGGTTAGTTAGCGACAGTCTTTACCCATTTAATTCCCACGCATCTTTCTTAAACTGTATATAGTCGTATAATGTGATAGCCAGAATAAACTGTCAAACTTCTTCATAATCTTCAAAGGGTTAATGTCATTCTATTGCAGCATCGGTATCATGTACTTTTTTTTTTTATTTTTTTATTGATTGATTTATTTATTTATGTTTTACTTGGCGGAATTTGTACTCCCTTAGCATCTCATTTCTCGATAACTAATGAAAAAATAATATTTACAGAATATTAATGCTACGTTTTAACATTTAATAACATCCTTGGCTATATACTGTACGTGTAATAGCTGAGTAATTGAACGGAGGACAAGTCACTTTCTCGCCAACTTTAAACAAATATATATATACAGTAGGCTATATATACAAAAATAACGTAGTAGTTTTTATTCTAGCCAATACTAAGCGATTTTATATAGCTTCAGAGAGAAAGCATAGTCAAGGGTTTTAAATTATTTCGAGTCACTATTTTGCAATTATTTCCGATTTTCCTAACTTTATGCAGTTCAACTGACTTAAAAAAAGGACCACTCATAATTCATGTGTACATTTTACAGGGTTATGATTTTTCATGATGTAATTAAGCGGAAGTAGTTGCATCATTGAAACCGAAATTATCAGTAACTTTTGTTTGTTCACGATAAGAAAAGGGGTGACTTTAGTAGGTTAGGCTATAGCCTTTAGAAAATCTAGTAAGCATCGTAAGAAATATAATGTTTGTGGGGTCAAGGAAATGTGATAACTGACCAATCATTCTATAATATATAGGAACCGTATTCAGCTATGTTATTTGTGAATGTGTATATTCTTCAGATAACTAGAATATTGATAAACGAAGACTACTCATGACCCGGTGACTAATCGAAGCTGGTATGTGTGTGTGATAAGATAATGTTGCCAATACGTTTATGGACTACATGGCATATATATATAAACCACATTCTATATGGAGTAAACTTAATGTGATGTATAGAAAGTGACATAACTTGTGGCAATGCTTAGCTTAACGTAAATGAAGCTGTCGTAATATAGTGTGACATAGAAAACGGAAAGAACTCGCTGCATGTATGATAAACTTAGGTCTTTCCTTAGTACTGGTAACACAAGGAAACAGACCAAGCATACTGCAATAACTGACTCAGTAGGTCATCAAATACGCAAGAAAATCATATACTGTGATAACTTAGGTTACTATGTCATAAAACAGGCCAGCATATCGATTTACTGATTATAAAACTAGGCCGTGAGAAATGGAAAGATAAATGATTCCATAAAAAATAACATATATATACCGATTTTAAAACTTTGCCGTCAAAACAAGAAAAGATAAATACTGCCTTAAGAATTGAAGTAACTGTATAAAAGTTATGCCGTGAAACAAAGAAAAGATAAATAGTGCCATAAGAAAAGCACCAAAATGGCCCATAAGAAAATCGGCAGCCTGCGGTCAAGGTTCGGGATGTCTCGGAGCATGACGGACCTTTCGCACCACGCGCTCTCGGACAAGGAGAAGAGTGCCGAGAACCTTAGCGATGTCACGGACACATATATCCGAGGCGAAGGGAAGGAACGGAAGAAACTGGCCTTCCGTCGTTCGTACATCAAGTCATTAGAGAAGCGCAAGGAGAAGAAATTGGATAGGAAATCTGGGTACACCTTCTACGACAACTTTGACAAGGAAAATGAAAATAAGGTCAATGCGGAGAAAGTTGATCATAGTAGAGTAGGAAATCAAGATAATAAAGTGACTAACAATAGTAAAGAAATACAGACCTTCAAGCACAAAAATCAAGAAAACACGAAACACAGAAAAGCGAGTTACGAGGACTTGAAAATCATGCAGCAAGAAAACGAGGCCTTGCGAAAATGGGGAGATGAGTACACTATAGAAAATAGGGACGAGGTAGCGCTAACTGCAGATGATGTGGACAATGTTCTAGTGAGGAAACAATCAATCAACATTTTATCCCGTTCTGGCTCCCCTACGTATTGTCAGCAGGATTTGTACGGAGATGCAGAGTAAGTCAAAAGAGGATGGTAAAAATCTAGGACATGTCCGATTTGAGTTTTGTAAAAAAAAAAAAATTTTTTTTTATATACTGTATGGCTTTATATACTAAGGATTGTCGCACTTTAGTTCTTACCCATTATCCAGAAATTTTAACACATGCCCCCCACCAGTGGTGAGAGATCTAATTATGGTTGTTGTGGGATACAGAATGGGTTGATTAACCCCTGTGACTTATTGAAATAATTATCTATTTTGCCAGTAGGGTGCCTAATTAGAGTTTTACTTTACAATTTTGGCACCACCACCGTCGATAAGGAGATTTTTTTTACATTGCTTTTATATAGTGTTTAATAAATATCAAATATTAAATATTTATGATGGTAGTTACATATATAGCACTAAATTATATTATGGGTTATGACAAACCTATAACTCGCATAAAAATCGATGGGTCCCGTATCAGATGGTTCCTAGGTTAATACCAAGAGGATTATTGTTGTTGTTGTTCCCTAAGCTGCCTGGCCGAACAGCCCCGAGTCCTTAAGGAAGGCCATGGCCATGGTCGGGCTTTCCCACAGAGCTCTCAAAGAGTGTAAATTGTGTTGTTGGCGCAAGTGGTTGTGTGAAATGCAGTCTTCTATGATGTGTTTAATGGTATGGGGTGCTGTGTTACAACCCGGGCAGGTGTCGACGACGGAGTCATCCAGTCTCTTCTGATAGCTCAGAAGAGCTGGATGGTGCCCGCATCTCAGCCTGGCCAGGTGGACTCTGTCCTCGCGAGGAAGGGAGGATTCAGAAGGATGGATTTCGGGAGGTCGTGCTTGCAGCTGCGTGTTGTCTATGAGTGAGTGGATGGAACGGCGAGTAATATGAGTATGGATGTGCTTCCGGAAGTTGGTTTGGGGTGGACAGGGAGGGAGAGGAGACAGTATTTGTGTGTGATAGTGTGTGCTGGGTGTTGTTTTTATATTTCTTGGTGTCTGTGGGTGTGTTGCCATGTAGTGTAGTGGGTGGTGTTGATTCGTGGAGGCTGCTCCCAGGAATTTAGTGCCTCTCATGTCTAGATGATCTTTGACTTTGAGGACTTTGGTTTCTTGATGTAGGTGATCTGTGGGTGTAGTAGCTGTGCATCCTGTGATGATTTTCAGGGCTTTATTTTGAATAGTCTGTAAGGTTTTATGGTGTGTTTCAGCTAGGTTAGAAGCCCAGTCCGGGCTTGCGTATTCCATAACTGATCTTATGAATTGTTTGTAGACTGTGGTGGTGGTTTCTTTGTTGTGTCCAAATTTCGTGTGGGCAAGTGATCTGAGGGCGTTAAATCTGGGTGTCAGTTTCTTTTTTGTGGTGTGCTGTTTGAATGTCATTTGGGTGTCGTATGTTACTCCTAGGATTTTGTGTGTGTGTGTGTGTGTGTGTTAGGGGTGTGTTGTTTATGTTGAGCCCCGGGACGTAATCGTGCTCTCCTGTCCAGCTTGTGAGGAGGGTTGCAGTGGATTTAGCTGGGGCTAAATTGAGTCGGTTTGTAGTGCACCATTCATGTAATGTGTTGAGATAGTCTTTAAGGAGTCTTGTTGCTGTGTCTCGGTTTTGGTGCGTGCTTGTGAGTGTTATGTCGTCTGCGTAGGAGGCTATGGTTATTTGGGGTGAATTTGGTGTATTTATATCATGCATGTACAGATTGAAGAGTGCGGGCGACAGGACGGATCCTTGCGGGACTCCGTTTGGGAAATTTCTAATGCTAGATGACTGACCGGCAAAAGATACGTGTGCACATCTGCCTGCTAAGAAGTTGGCCAGCCATCTTTTTGTGTTGTTGTGCATGTTTGTGTTGTAGATTTTGTTTGTTAGGTTGTGGCAGGGGATGGCATCGAAGGCTTTACTAATGTCGAGTGTGGCAAGTACTGATCTGTGTGGTGGTCTAGCCGAGTTGATGCCGTCAAAAGCTCTTTGTGTAAGGTCTGTAAGAAGAGTGTTTGTGGAGTGCAATGGCCTGAAGCCATTTTGTGTTGGAGAAAGGGGTAAGTCAGGTGTCATCAGTTGTAGTACAAGGCGCTCTATGACTTTGGAGGGGGTGCAAAGGAGTGTGATAGGGCGGTGTGAGGAGGGTAGCGTGGGGTCTTTGTTAGATTTGGGGAATGTGATGATGATACCATGCTTCCAGATGTCTGGTATTGTGTTGTGTGAGTAGCTGTAGTTTGATATGTTAGTGAGTGCTTGTATGCCTTGTGGTCCCAGGTGTCTGAGGTGAATGTTACTTATGTTGTCTAGGCCACAGGCGGGTGAGAACTTGAGATTGTTGATGATATGCTTTGTCTGGTTGTTGGTGAAGGGTGTAGGCTATAGTCAGGGTCTGTGGTGAATTGTCTTTTTCGTCGGATGACACGTCGGTCGTCTTTGTGGGGTTTTAGGTGACTGACATGAGAGAAGTGATTGATGAGAGTGTTTGCTTGTTGTTTACGTGAAGGAGTAGAGTCTGTTGTTGTGATTGTGTTGTGTTGCTCTTGGAAAGTGTGATGCTGTTTAGTGTTTTGTAGAGTTTTTTGGGGTTTGTTTTGTGATCGAATGTTTGTAGGAAGTTATTCCAATTTAGTGTTTGTTGTTCTTGTATTTTGTTGTTAATCTGGATGTTGAGTGCTTGAATTTGTTGATTGATGTCTTGTGTGTGGGGTGCTGGGGAGTGTTTCAGTGTGTCGCATTGTATGATGAGGTTTTGAATTTCTGGTGAGAAGTTGGGGTTGTGTTTTTTTTATGTTACCTCTTGGAATGTGTTTCTTGTCGGCGTTTTGGATAGTCGTGTTGAATGTGTGTACAGCATTGTTGATGTTAGTGATGGGTGTACTGTTTAAGGTTTCAAAGTGTTGTTCTGTCTCATTTGTGAAAGCTTCCCAGTTAGCTCTTTTATAGTTAGTGTAAGTGTGTCTGTGGCTAGCTGGGGTGAGTCTTGTTTTGGTGGTGATAATGATCGGGAGGTGGTCTGAGCCTAAGGTTCTGACCACCCTCCAGGATGTTGTGGGGGCGAGTTCAGGGGAGCAAAAGGTTATATCAGGAGATGATTGGGTGTAGAGGGCTTGGTGGGGAGTATGGGTATGCTGATGAATGTTATTGAGGATATATAGGTTGTCTGTTTGGTGTTGTAGGACCAGCCCTCTGTCTGTGTCGGGGTTGTCAACAAACCAGGCCGACGTCTTTGCATTGAAATCACCACCCAGGATGATGTGTGGGGTGTTTGTGATGTGTTGTATTTGTGGTCTGTAATCATTTGGTACTGTAGGGGATGTTTGGGGAGGGATGTATGTGAGGATTATTGTTGCATAATTTAGGTGATTTAGGTTAGCATTTGGAAATATTATGACATACCGAGTTTATATTCCCTTCAACTGAAGAAGACGAAGTTTGTATTAGGCATTGTTATGCAAAATTGCTATGACATACAAGTTTTGGGCTATAAGGGAGTGCGAGCTGTAGACATCGATATTTAGCGAAAATTACCTAACTTGTGAGAGCTTTGGAGGGATAGAAAGTTTGTTGATTTTTTGTTCTTATTTTGTTCTTATTTTTTGCTTGTATGACATATTATAAGGCACTACAACCGCATAGTAGCTGGTAATAGCTACATATCAATATTTATAGCTATACATTCCTTATATCGGTAGCCCAAAACTCGCTGGTGGTCAGTTTAGCTAATATACAGGGAGGGCCAATCGGATCGAATCACGTTCAACCACAGTAAGGTCAAAGTTAATAGATGTTGATGTTCCTTTAATAGTCTTAAATAGAATTGTTTTATGTTCAATAAAGATTTGTTCATATATTTCCACTTTTTATGAATTTTTCGCTACATAAATTAGATCCGATCGTCACCTTGTACAATCCATTACTAGGGTTTGGAGAACATCAACAACAATAACCATTTGGACAAGGGAGCTTCAGTAGTTTATCAGTTCCAAGGTCAATTGATTAGAGAAGAAAGAATGAACTGGGTATTTATATGTAGAGGAACAGCTGTACAGTTGCCAGCCTCAGTAGCTTTCTGTAATTTGTAATTACCTCCGTCAACGAAGTTAGACTGAGGATGTATTTTCGCCTCCATTTGTATGTAAGCCAAATATATCACAAAGTTATGAACCGATTTTCACAAAATTTGGTGGGCAGATAGGTTAAGCGCCAAGGAAGATGTGATTCAAATTAGGAGGCGATCCGGATTATATCCTGAAATCCAGATCCAAAAGAAAATTTAGGCCAGCGTAGGCAGAGGTATGCACTCTACCAGTACCCTTCTAGTTATCCCATATTATGTTTTGTTTTCTGCAACTGATACCTTCACCTGACCTGACCTGACATAATATTTTGTGCAATTGTCGGAAACACGAAGCCAGGACATTATTTGTGAGTTACAGATAGTGATATAAGGTCCTATTATCTGTATGTATGTACAAGACGGTGTGTTGAAATGGATAGAAAATTGGCTCAGCGACAGAAAGCAAAGAGTAGTCATAAACGGTAAGGCATCTAAATGGACCAATGTAAGTAGCGGGGTACCCCAGGGATCGGTACTAGGACCAATTCTCTTTCTAATTTACATCAACGACATAGATGAGGGTCTCACCTGTACAATCTCAAAATTTGCTGACATTACAAAAATTGCAAATAGCGTACTCTCAAAAGAACAAGTTGACGATATGCAACACAATCTAGATAAATTATCATGTTGGGCCCAAATTTGGCAAATGAGTTTCAATGCGGATAAATGTAAAGTACTACATATCGGATACCTAAATGAGAAAGCAAACTATTCGATGAATGGCACTCGGCATAAGAATGTTAACAGAGAAACCGATCTGGGAGTAACAATATCGAGTAACCTAAAACCGAGTTAACAATGTTCAGAAGTTGTTAAGAAGGCAAACAAAATAATTGGCTTTATAGGCAGGTCATTTGAGCATAAATCCAAAGAAGTTATCCTAACCCTTTACAATTCCTTAGTCCGCCCTCTTCTGGAATACTGCGTTCAATCCTGATGCCCTTATTACCAAAAATATATAAACAAGCTAAAACGAGTTCAACGTAGAGTTACCAAAATGATACCTAGCCTAAAGAACAAACCATACGAAGAGCGTCTTAGAAAATTAAATATATTTCCTTTAACCCAGCGCAGATTAAGAGGCAACTTAATTCAGGTGCTCAAAATCATCAAAGGCATCGACAATATGAACTGTAGTAAGTACTTCACTATCGACCAATCTAATTACACACTGGGAAACGGTTGCAAAATTATTGGTAAATCTTTTAACTTACACGAATCTAAGAATTTCTTCTTCAATAGAGTTGTCAACTTGTGGAATGGGCTTCCCCGAGACGTTATAGACTGCAGCACCGTTGATTCATTTAAACTCCGCCTAGACAAATATCTCTCATCAAACCCGCGACTGACTGCGTTTGTAAATGAATAACTTTATTTTATCCCCCCCTCAGTTACTAACCCATCTGTCCCCTACTAACTTCCTAATCCTGCCACGGACATTAGTTCCCTTTCCAATGTTCCCTTACCCACTCTAAACCACTGTTTGGACACTTGATCCTCAGTGTTTTGGAGGACAAGCAGCCTAGAAGGGTCACTAGACCTGTTGTTGCTTGATTTCCTTTGTACTCCTTTGTATGTATGTATGTATGTGTGTATGCTCAATAGGTGGCATTCTGAGAGTGAGGGTCTGAGTCTGGAGGGTGAGACGGTGAAGCACTTGAGCGAAGCAACCGGCCGCTTCAGAGATGGAGCTGCTTCGAGCCATGATGGATGCTTCACATGTCTCACTCCCCAGACTGGAACAAGACTTCACGGGCTTCACCGTGTTGAGCGGTGGAGTGTACAGGCTCTCAGCCTATGCCCGAGAGGGAGTAGTTGGAATATAGAAAACAAAAAAAAATAATAATAATAATAATGTAACCGGGACATTCTTAGCACGTTACAGATAGTGATAGAGCGTCCTGTTATCTGTATTGCCGGGCTATCTGAGTGTTTATCTGAGGAATGGGAGATACATATTATAGATAAGAACCAAAGGCCGAGGGATGCGTGGTTCAAAGTATATAGGAAGCACAGTATAACAACTCACATACTATTGTCTTTATACCGTGATAGGATCTGTGGGAATGATGAGGGTAAAAACTATCTAAATGGCGTGGTGCTCAACAAGGTCCTACAATGGTGATGGGCTGGTCTATCAGAGTGAGAACTGAGCGATCTCTGCCATACCCATAGCTTACTCTGACTGTTCCTTTTACTTATATATTTTCTAGATCTCAAGTGACGGCGTCTCTTCCGTGGATTGACCTCCCAATCTACCAAGATTGGAAGCCAAAGCATCACATTTTTTCCTTTGCCCCTCAACTTTCTCTTCATAATTGCTGAGGGGCACAGGGCCCTGAGTGGGGCTTTGGTTTCCCGGGCGTTTCCGCACCCTTCTCAGCTCCCCGCCATGGAGTGGCTTCGGTCACCCAGGCTTAATTGTGGTCGGCAGGGAGGGTTCTGTGGGGCACTCTGTTATGGCCTTGGCCTTGTTCGCGGCCTTGGGGCTGTTCGGCCAGGCAGTTTGGGGAACAACAACAAGATCCTACACGGCTTTTGAGGTTCACTGAATGCTATCTAGTTACACCAGTTCGAATCTTGGAACCTGTAAGGGGAGGTTTATAGTTTGCTCCCTAAACCTCCATCAAGCTTAAAAAACACCCCCAAGACCCCACTTCGGCATAAATTTGTAAATTTTCTGGCTAAGGCCGGTTCCTCCTAAAATGCATGGTCGTTACCGCTCGCCAGTAAAATAATCGACACTTAAATGGTACCGGTACAAAAGGTCTTAACATTGACAAATAAATGGGGCTAAAGGTCTTAAAATCGCCAAACTAATGGGGCGACATCTATAAATCTCAAAACTATTGGGGTTAAGGGGAGGTTGACTTTTTTTTGGCTATTTTGTTGTTTTTCTAAAATGGTCTAAAATGCTTCTCTAAACATAGGAGACTAGCAAAGGAGGGCATAAAAACTCATAGGCTCTCTAAATATATTATGTTTAATATTGCTCTTAAAACTTATATATATATATATATATATATATATATATATATATATATATATATATATATATATATATATATATATATATATATATATTTTATTTATATTTTTCAGCACCTTGTCTTATTCAATATATGAAAGCGAGCACGGTAAGTTGTAGGATTCTCACTCTCTCTCTCTCTCTCTCTCTCTCTCTCTCTCTCTCTCTCTCTCTCTCTCTCTCTCTCTCTCTCTCTCTCTCTCTCTCTCTCTCTCTCTCTCTCTCTTTTTTCTTTTTTTTTTGGTGTATGTGTGTGTGTATGTGTATGTATGTGTGTGTTTTTCATCATCATAATCTACTGTCACTAGTTTAAAGTTATCAACATATTTCCATATATTCACCTTTTTCCTTAATTAATTATATCCACCATTTTCCTCAGCAGTTTATTTTTGTTTTACCAATTGTTTTTTAGCAAGTATATGTATTTTTAGATGGCTAAATGATATCATGCACCCAAATTGATGTAGCACCTTATTTTATAGACAGTTACATATATCAATGTATCATTAGATGAAGTGATTTTTTATTTTGTTATATAAAATATATATCAATCCTCTTTGCCTATCAATACTTGGATATACGGTAATAATCGACATACCGTATTTCCGTATAACCTAACTTATGCCTTGACATATGTAGGCTAGCATTGAACAAAAATAATTCCAAATGACAACACTTTTCATACTTTACAGTAGTACCGGTATAGCCTTTTATACAAGTATTGAGGAGATATCCAAACTAACTTTATATTAATATTATATGGTCCTATACTGTACAGAACCCTTAACCCCTTCTGTACCGGCGACGTCTTTTTCATTATATGTTGGCTATATTTAAACGATTTTGTGCATTTTAAGAAGGATCTGTGGTAGTGAAAAAGCTTAAGTGAGATAGTTCGAGGGCTGTTAATTGCTTGAGGCTCTTTTTAAGCTGCATATAAGCGTTTAATAGTAACCAGAATAATGTTAAAATGGCGGCATCGGTACAGGAGTTCATAAGATAAACTATACCAAGTAGGTAGACCAGAAATCGTTAACCGGATCCACTGTAACTCATAAAGGGCTTGAGCCAATGGGCTGTAAATTCCCATGCCTATTTCCCTGGCTGGTTCTTCCCAAACGGTAGAAATAGCCTACTAGCGAGTAGATTATTCTACTCGTTCGTGAGTTATAGAGGTTAGTGGTCAAGAGTTTTGGCCTACTTATTTGGAACAGGGTATAGGCTTGATCTGAACCTTTATATTGACGTTTAACCCTTTCAGTATACCAAAACGCATGCTTAAATTTATTATGGCTGTTATTAGACGATTTTATCAAGTTGAAAGTGGTTGTCAAAGGAATAATTACGATGAAGTTTAGCGTATACTCATTGATTGCTATAGGTCCTACTTAGGTGCATAAAATCGTCTAATGATAACCAAACAAATTAGTAAAAAGACGCCACGTTACTGAGTTAGTGTGTCATTCCAATATAAACTTCGCTAACTAATAATTAACCATATATCAACAGCATCCTGGAGGTGAATTCAGCGTCTATGGAATCTTTGGACGATGGCGGTACTGAAGGTAAGAATATACTTAAAACTTTTATACTGATCATATACCAGTATATACAGTATATATACTGTATATATATATATATATATATATATATATATATATATATATATATATATATATATATATATATATATATATATATATACCGGTATGCTCAGGCCCAATCCCCATTTTCCTATTTTATATTTTATTTTACTTTTTTTTTTTTTTTTTTTTTGGGGGGGGGAGGGGCGACTCAAGACAGAGCAATAACAGGAAAACGTAAAACACAAGACAAAAAGGAGAACAAACACAGACAAAACACAAAATTCACACACATCTAGGTCACCCAGGAGAATACCCAGAGACCAGGGTTACCAAGGTCGCTCTAGCACTCCCCCGGCCCCCGACCACCCGGAGAGGCTCCGATCTCGGCAGGCAGACATGTAGCGGAGCCAAAGCCACAAGCCCGCCCACCACACTTCGAGGCGCACCCTTCATATTAATCGTCTCCCCGGGCCAGGCGCCTGATGGACTATTATCTAGTCCAACTTGCGCCCGCCCCTTCCCCCAAATGACCACGTGTTCACTCAACTATTCACAAGCATTCTAGTACTGCGTTACTGAACCCTTAGCCTTTGGATTTCCAAAAATTTCTTATATTTCGACCTATCCTGTAGATTTTTGTGTGCCTTTTGTGTTAGTATTTTCTTCTTTTATACAGGCTCGTTTTCCCATCTGTTATGCTTCTTCGTTTTGTTTCTTTTTGGCTACAGAAGTTTGAGCTCTGTCTATCTCTAGACATTTTCTTGGTTACTGTGATCTTCAGTTCCTAATTTCTTGACACCTCTTCCCAATAATGTTTTTCCAGTAAATTTAACATATTTTTGTGATTCTGATGCACAATTTCTAAGGTTGTTTTTGATCTATTCTTTAGTTGTGATTTGTTTATGTTGTACATATTGTACAAAGTACAAAGGAAATCACAGCAACAACAGATCTATGACCCTTCTAGGTTGCTTGTCCTCCAAAACACTGAGGATCAAGTGTCAAAACAGTGGTTGTAGATTAAGGGAACATTGGAAAGGGAATTACTGCCTGGAACTAATGTCCGTGGGCAGGATTAGGAAGTTAGTAGGGGACAGATGTTAGTAACTGAGGGGGGGATAAAATTAAAGTTTTCATTTACAGTCAGTCCGGTTTGATTAATATTTTCTAGGTGGAGTTTAAATGAATCAATGGTGATGCAGTCTATAACGTTTCGGGGAAGCCCATTCCACAAGTTGACAACTCGATTGAAGAAGAACATTCTTAGATTCGTGTGAGTTAAAAGATTTACCAATATTTTGCAACCGTTTCCCCAGTGTGTAATTAGATTGGTCGATAGTGAAGTATTACTACAGTTCATATGTCGATGCCTTTGATTTTGAACACTTGAATTAAGTCACCTCTTAATCTGCGCGGGTTAAAGGAAATAGATTTAATTCTCTAAGACGCTCTTCGTATGGTTTGTTCTTTAGGCTAGGTATCATTTTGGTAACTCTACGTTGAACTCGTTCTAGCTTGTTTATATCTTTTTGGTAATAAGGGCACCAGGATTGAACGCAGTATTCCAGAAGAGGGCGGACTAAGGAATTGTAAAGGGTTAGGATAACTTCTTTGGATTTATGCTCAAATGACCTGCCTATAAAGCCAATTATTTTGTTTGCCTTCTTAACAACTTCTGAACATTGTTGACTCGGTTTTAGGTTACTCGATATTGTTACTCCCAGATCGGTTTCTCTGTTTACATTCTTAAGCTGAGTGCCATTCATCGAATAGTTTGCTTTCTCATTTAGGTATCCGATATGTAGTACTTTACATTTATCCGCATTGAAACTCATTTGCCAAATTTGGGCCCAACATGACAATTTATCTAGATTGTGTTGCATATCGTCAACTTGTTCTTTTGAGAGTACGCTATTTGCAATTTTTGTATCGTCAGCAAATTTTGAGATTGTACAGGTGAGACCCTCATCTATGTCGTTGATGTAAATTAGAAAGAGAATTGGTCCTAGTACCGATCCCTGGGGTACCCCGCTACTTACATTGGTCCATTTAGATGCCTTACCGTTTATGACTACTCTTTGCTTTCTGTCGCTGAGCCAATTTTCTATCCATTTCAACACACCGTCTTGTATTCCATGCACTTTTAGTTTTAGCAGTAAACATTTGTGGGGAACTTTGTCAAAGGCCTTTTGAAAATCAAGGTATATAATATCTACAGCTTTACTCTCATCGTAGAGGTTGAGGATATCGTGGAAGAAGTCTAAGAGGTTTCCGGGGTATCCGGGGGTAGTGTAAGTCAAATACGAACTGAAAATTCAGACAATGCACAATCAGTAACATCCAACTCTAATACTCTTAAGGTGTTTTATGTAAATGCTCGTAGCATACGCAATAAATTTTCAGATCTAGAGGAAATCGTGTTTACAGAACATTATGATATAATCGGCATTACAGAATCTTGGTTAAATACGGAAGACAGAGACTTTTTAGCCGAATATACGCTTCCTGGTTATACAATGTTTGAGAAAAGTCGGATCAATAGAAATGGAGGAGGAGTTCTGTTTTTTATAAAGGAAAGTCTTAATCCCGTCTTAATGTCAAAACCTCAAATTGCGAATATAGACATATCTTACGTACTATTAAATAATAAACGAGGAACTAAAATAACACTAGCTTTATTATACAGACCCCCATCAATCAGTGCAAACTGACAGTGAAATTTATGAACAAATTGCAGAAATAACTAACATACAAGATACCGTATAATTCTTGGCGATTTCAACTTACCCGTGACTAAATGGGGCGATATTCTTACTTCACACTCTGGACACGACCTCTATGCTAACTTGCAAGAGAGTTCACTTTTTCAATTTGTACAATCTCCGACCCGTGGTAATAATGTGCTTGACCTTGTACTCGCAACAAAAGAAGAATTAATAGAGAATTTGAATGTTGGTGATGAATTCAGTAACAGCGACCATCGTACGATAACTTTCACTTTAAAGTTTACTAGTAACAAATCAAATAGCAGCATTGAGAAAGTCCCTAATTTCAAGAAAGCAAATTTTCATAAACTTAAATCAAAGCTTAAAGAAACTGACTGGAGCTTTCTGACTAACAAAAATTACATACAGTAAATACATCTTGGGAGTGTTTCACAACCACTTACCTTAAGGCAGTGCAAGACTGCATACCATCGAAAATACGGCGTCCAGGCCATAATGATAAGCCCAAATGGTGGAATAAAGATATTTCAGACTGTCTGCTTGCTAAAAAATTTGCTAATGATAGATTAAAATCCTCACAAAATGACGAAGAACTGGTGAAATTTGTAGAGCTACGACGCAAAGCCAAAAAGTTAATTAAGCAAAGTAAAAAGACCCTGGAGTTACATGTTGCGAATCAAAGTAAAACAAACCCGAAAGAATTCTATAGTTATATCAGAAAGAAAAAAGTAGTTACTTCAACTGTTGGACCGTTAGTCGATGAAAATGGAGAATACACCAAAGACGAAGTACAAATGAGTAATGCCCTCAATACCTTCTTTGCATCAGTTTTTACAACCGAAGACCTCAGTGATATCCCTACACCATCGCCGATTCAGATTGATAATTCAGATGTTCTAAGCAATATCACCGTTACAGAGAGAGAAGTATTGAATTGTTTAGATAAACTCAAGGTAAATAAAACGCCTGGACCTGATACAATCTCGCCTAGAGTTCTAAAGGAAGCTAAGGATGAGCTCTCCAAACCACTGACATTGCTATTCAATGAATCCTTGCAGTCTGGGACTATGCCTGATCAGTGGAAGCTAGCCAACGTAACACCGATATTAAAAAAAGGCAGCAAATCCCTACCCAGTAACTATCGTCCAATTAGCTTAACCTCAATTGTATGTAAAATGCTAGAAACGGTCATAAGAGACAGACTCGTAAATCACTTAGAGGCAAATAACTTACTTAAAGATACTCAACACGGCTTTCGTAAAAAACGTTCCTGTTTAACAAACCTCTTAGACTTCTTCCACGATATCCTCAACCTCTACGATGAGAGTAAAGCTGTAGATATTATATACCTTGATTTTCAAAAGGCCTTTGACAAAGTTCCCCACAAACGTTTACTGCTAAAACTAAAAGCGCATGGAATACAAGACGGTGTGTTGAAATGGATAGAAAATTGGCTCAGCGACAGAAAGCAAAGAGTAGTCATAAACGGTAAGGCATCTAAATGGACCAATGTAAGTAGCGGGGTACCCCAGGGATCGGTACTAGGACCAATTCTCTTTCTAATTTACATCAACGACATAGATGAGGGTCTCACCTGTACAATCTCAAAATTTGCTGACGATACAAAAATTGCAAATAGCGTACTCTCAAAAGAACAAGTTGACGATATGCAACACAATCTAGATAAATTGTCATGTTGGGCCCAAATTTGGCAAATGAGTTTCAATGCGGATAAATGTAAAGTACTACATATCGGATACCTAAATGAGAAAGCAAACTATTCGATGAATGGCACTCAGCTTAAGAATGTAAACAGAGAAACCGATCTGGGAGTAACAATATCGAGTAACCTAAAACCGAGTCAACAATGTTCAGAAGTTGTTAAGAAGGCAAACAAAATAATTGGCTTTATAGGCAGGTCATTTGAGCATAAATCCAAAGAAGTTATCCTAACCCTTTACAATTCCTTAGTCCGCCCTCTTCTGGAATACTGCGTTCAATCCTGGTGCCCTTATTACCAAAAAGATATAAACAAGCTAGAACGAGTTCAACGTAGAGTTACCAAATGATACCTAGCCTAAAGAACAAACCATACGAAGAGCGTCTTAGAGAATTAAATCTATTTCCTTTAACCCAGCGCAGATTAAGAGGTGACTTAATTCAAGTGTTCAAAATCATCAAAGGCATCGACAATATGAACTGTAGTAAGTACTTCACTATCGACCAATCTAATTACACGCGGGGAAACGGTTGCAAAATTATTGGTAAATCTTTTAACTCACACGAATCTAAGAATTTCTTCTTCAATCGAGTTGTCAACTTGTGGAAATGGGCTTCCCCGAGACGTTATAGACTGCAGCACCGTTGATTCATTTAAACTCCGCTAGACAAATATCTCGCATCAAACCCGCGACTGACTGCGTTTGTAAATGAATAACTTTATTTTATCCCCCCCTCAGTTACTAACCCATCTGTCCCCTACTAACTTCCTAATCCTGCCACGGACATTAGTTCCAGGGCAGTAGTTCCCTTTCCAATGTTCCCTTACCCACTCTAAACCACTGTTTGGACACTTGATCCTCAGTGTTTTGGAGGACAAGCAGCCTAGAAGGGTCACTAGACCTGTTGTTGCTTGATTTCCTTTGTACTCCTTTGTACTCCTTTGTACTAATACACCAACCCTCCCCTCTCCTCCCCCTATTACCCCTCCCTCCTCCCTCTTCTTTCCTCCTCCTCCTCCTCCCCATCCAACCTATGAGAAATGACTGTATCTGCAAGAATTGGAAGTTTATGTTACAGAAAACTCGGGGGCGGGGGGGGAGGAGGGAGGCATGAATTGTACAGGTACCTCCATGACCTGCTTAAAGAGAGACAGATATATATATATATAGTGATTGAGAGAGTGAGAGTGAGAACGGAGAAATGGATAGGCGATGAGCAGGGAGGTTTTAGGAAGGGAAGAGGATGTGTAGATCAGATTTTTACCCTGAATTGTGTTGTGGAGAAGTATCTGGAGAAGAAACAAAAGGTGTATGTTGCCTTTATGGACTTGGAGAAGGCCTATGACAGAGTGGATAGAGAAGGTTTGTGGAAAGTACTTAGAATATACGGAGTAGAGGGCAAGTTGCTGAAAGCAGTGAAGAGCATGTATGAGGGTGCAAAGGCGGCAGTACTTGTGGAGAGTGAGCAGAGCGAGTTCTTTGACCTGAATGTTGGTTTGAAACAGGGGTGTGTGATGTCCCCGTGGTTGTTTACTGTATATATGGATGGAGTCATTAAAGAAATACTATCAAGAGCAGTGGATGTTGGTGTATCGCTGAAAAGGGAGGGAATTGAGTGGAAGCTACCTATACTGCTGTTTGCGGATGATACAGTTCTGATGAGTGATAATGAATGGGAGTTGCAGGGTCTGGTAAATGAGTTTGGAACAGTGTGCGAAAAACGGAATTTGAAGGTAAATACGGGGAAGAGCAAGGTTATGGTCTTCGAAAGGGGTGAAGTCACAGAGTGTGAGGTGAAGCTGAACGGTCAGGCTATGGAGATCGTCAACTCTTTTAAGTATCTGGGCAGTGTGTTGAGTAAAGATGGGACTATGGATGAAGAAGTGCGGGAGAGGGTACAACAGGGGAAGAGGTTGTAGGAACGCTAAAAGCAGTAACAAGAAATAGGGTGGTCAGTATGGAAGTGAAGAAGTCCTTGCATGACAGTGTGGTAATCCCGACACTGACTTACGGAAGCGAAGCATGGACGTTGGTTGAGAGACTCAGACCAAGAGTGAGAGCAGTGGAAATTAATTACTTAAGGAGTGCGTGCGGAGTTACATGGAGGGATAGACAGACTAATGAGGAAGTAAAAAGGAGGTGTGGTGTGGAGGTAGATGTGCTGGAAAGTGTGAAAAGGAACAACTTGAGATGGTTCGGCCATATGGAACGTATGGAAAGCGAGAGAATGACTAAGAGGGTGTACGAGAGCGAGGTGGAGGGACAGAGAGGGAGAGGTAGACCGAATGAGAGGTGGAAGGATGGAGTGAGGAAGTACATGAACGAAGGCGGTGCTGGTTGGGGGGAGGGGCGTCGACTGACTGGGGACAGAGGTGCATGGGGGCGGTTCGTTCGTGGCCACCCCTTCGGGGATCACGGCGTCAGGCAATAGATAGATAGATAGATATATATACAGGTATATATATATATATATATATATATATAGAGAGAGAGATTTACATAGTTACACTGACCACACAGACCTTTTGATCCCAGCGAGGTGGTCAGGACTTGATTCTATTAGAGATAAGTAACTCGAGAGTACGGGATAGCGGAAGGAAAGGAAAGAGATTTACATACATTTACATAGACACACTGGCCACACAGATCTTACGATCCCTGCAAGGTGGCCAGGACTTAATCCTAGTAGAGATAGCAACTCTAAGAGAAAGTGGAAGGAAAGGATAGCAAAGATGAAGGCTCACTCCCCACCCTCCGCTCCCTTCGGTAGAAAGAGAGAGAGAGAGAGATTTACATAGATACACAGACCACACAGACCTTACGATCCCAGCGAAGTGGTCAGGACTTAATTCTATTAGAGATATGTAACCCGAGAGTACGAGACAGCGGAAGGAAAGGAGAGAGAGAGAGATAGATAGATTGATAGATAGATAGATAGAGTCCAGATAGGGGGGGGGGTTGTTTTGAGAGAAATTGTGGAGTGTGGGGCCTGGCCAGCACAGGGGGGAGGGGGGGGGGGGGGGGGGGGGGGGTTGCTCATGCACTTTGCAAGATTCGAGAATTCCTGCAGATCTCGCCGTCCCGGGCAGGCTTGCAAATTTCCATCACACACATGAATACGATTTGGATGCAAATTATTCTGCAATTATACAGACGCTGGAACACATACGAGGGCCCTCACAGATTCACGGACACACACACACACACACAACAGTCACACACACACACACAACAGTCACACACACACACACAACAGTCACACACACACACACAACAGTCACACACACACACACACACAAGCAGTCACTAACACACACACACACACACATACAAACAGTCACTTATACACACACACACACACACACACACAGTCAGTCACACACACATACAAACAGTCACTTACACACACACATAAATACACACACACACACATACACACACACAAACACACACACACACACACACACACACACACACACACACACACACTTTATCTCTCTCTGGCTCACTCTTAATTTCAATCTCACTCCCTCTGACAGACACTTACCCTTAATTTCACTCTCACTCTCACACACTCC
>CM064486.1:11734043-11902220 GCA_032716605.1 Paralithodes platypus | reverse complement strand
TGTAAAGTACTACATGTCGGATACCTAAATGAGAAAGCAAAACTATTCGATGAATGGGCACTCGGCTTAAGAAATGTAAACAGAGAAACTGTATCTGGGAGTACACAATATCGAGTAACCTAACAACCGAGTACAACAATGTTCAGAAGTTGTTAAAGAGGCAAACAAAATAATTGGCGTTATAGGCAGGTCATTGGCGCATAAATCCAAAGAAGTTATCCTAACCCTTTACAATTCCTTAGTCCGCCCTCTTCTGGAATACTGCGTTCAATCCTGGTGCCCCGTTATTACCAAAAAAAGATTTTTTTTTTATAAACAAGCTAGAACGAGTTCAACGTAGAGGTACCAAAATTGATGACCTAGCCTAAAGAACACAACCATACGAAGAGCGTTCTTAGGCGAATTAAATCTATTTCCTTTTAACCCAGCGCAGATTAGAAGGTGGATTAATTCAAGTGTTCAAAATCATCAAAGGCAGCGGCCAATAGGAACTGTAGTAAGTACTTCACTATCGACCAATCTAATTAACAAGGGGGAAACGAGTTTGCAAAATTATTGGTAAATCTTTTAACGTCGCACGAATCTAAGAATTTTCTTCTTCAAATAGAGTTGTCAACTTGTGGAATGGGCTTCCCCGAGACGTTATAGCCTGCAGCACCGTTGATTCATTTAAATTCCGCCTAGACAAATATCTCGCATCAAACCCGCGACTGACTGCGTTTGTAAATGAATAACTTTCTCCTCCCCTCAGTGTACTAACCCATATGTTCCCCTACTAACTTCCTAGTCCTGCCACGATGTTAGTGGCAGGCGCAGTCAGTTTTAACAGTAGTTCCTTTAGTAGTAGAGTAGTTCCCTTTCCAATGTTCCCTTACCCACTCTAAACCACTGTTTGGACACTTTGATCCTCAGGTGTTTTGGAGGACAAGGCAAACCTAGAAGGGTCACTAGACCTGTTGTTGCTGATTTTCCTTTGTACTCCTTTGTATTCCTCTCTATTCCTCTCTCTCTCTCTCTCTCTCTCTCTCTCTCTCTCTCTCTCTCTCTCTCTCTCTGAGGGAGGGGCGTTGGGCGGTGGCTGTGGCGCTGACAAATTATGAATTGACTGGGATATGGAAGAATGCAAGTGTGGGGTAAACTGTACAATTGCTAGTATCTAATAATGATTCTGGGTAGTTATTAAGTTTGATCCATTTTTTAATTGGAAATTATAGGGGAGAGCGGTGATGGTTCGGCCACTTTTTTTTTAAATATTTATAGAAATTCGGGTTTAAGCAGTAGTATAATCTAGTTGATGTTAAGCAGTAGTATAATCTAGTTGATGTTAAGCAGTAGTATAATCTAGTTGATGTTAAGCAGTAGTATAATCTAGTTGATGTTAAGCAGTAGTATAATCTAGTTGATGTTAAGCAGTAGTATAATCTAGTTGATGTTAAGCAGTAGTATAATCTAGATGTTAAGCAGTAGTATAATCTAGTTGATGTTAAGCAGTAGTATAATCTAGTTGATGTTAAGCAGTAGTATAATCTAGTTGATGTTAAGCAGTATAATCTAGTTGATGTTAAGCAGTAGTATAATCTAGTTGATGTTAAGCAGTAGTATAATCTAGTTGATGTTAAAATGTTGCTTCGTTATTTGGTTCTTTAGCCTGATTATATCAAACCCTTAGCTCTTTTCAGTTTTGAGCTATAGTTCCCGAAACACAAGTTTCTAAATCGGCCGAACCATCCCTACCAGTGGTGATGGTTCGGCCAGAAGGGTGGGATGGTACGGCCATGTGTATTAATTGGCATGATATTAAAATTATATGATTTGGATTGGCTAAAATCAGGAATTTATCACTTAAAAGAAATTGTATTGCGCTAAAGTATAAAATTAACTTCATATCCAAATTAACCTCTGCATATTTGCTAAATAAAATAATATTTTAAAACTGAATTAAGCTTCACCAGAATGATGTATAATTTAGTTAGCCTCTTACTGTCTGCTTTAAAATAATGCATAATTGGCCTTATCTCTCTCTCTCTCACACATGCACAACATTTGACTCCAACATCCAAAATTATATCTTCATAATTGTTCCAAAACATATATACTTTAAACAAATAAAATTAATCATCAATATGGATAATTAACTTAACATTTTACTCTCTGCATAAAGTTATGCATAATTCCCTCTTATATAGGCATATATCTCTCTGTCATACACACATTCACACGATCTTTATAATTATCTCATTCATACACCAGTTCTCTCTCACATATTCACTTCAATCTGTCCTGTAGTCTACTTTCGTTCTCTCTCAAACATCTGTAATAAATCATAATAGGCATGTGTAATATTTGTTAATAGTTTGAAGTTTATTGGACTCCCTCGAAGTTATGCATTGATAATTAATATATTGCTTCATACATTGCTTCGTGGTCTCGATACTTCTTTGGACTATCCTTTCATTATTGTTACTTTGGTTGATAATGTTTGCTTCATAATACAATATACCGAAACTCAATATGCTTTGTAGTATCATGATTCGAGACTTTAGTACAAAGATTCATATGTTTCAATAGTTCATATGCTTTGATCTCTAAGTTTCATACCTTAATCATAATTGTTTTATAGAGAACAATGTTATTACTAGTCAGTTGAATTGTAGCAGTCGAAGGAATAACATTAAACCACCACTACTGCTATCTCGTGTATGCTTATTCCTTCAACCAAATACTACAGCATGTAATTTATCAATAAATAAAATAAATAGATACATTTACATCTATTGCCCCCCTATATTATAGATAAAGCGGGATGGTTCGACCACTGGCGAACCATCACCACCCTCAACTGGCCGAACCATCCCGAATTTAAATAGTTAATTGTTGGGTACTCTCAACTTTCACACAAGAGAGCTTAGCATTCGTTTTTTACGGCAATATCTTCTGAATGCAACACAGATTCACCATAATAATGCATAACTCGCTGGTTGACATGCTCCTGAAGGTAAAGCTTACGATATAAACTGAAAATTTAACATAGGAGGTACAAAAAAAACACAAATCTGATCTGCATCGAAAAGTGTGGCGATTGTAGGCCCGAAATTCCGTGTGACTAACGTAAACAAACTCTCGCACTTTCACGCAAGATCTCGCGGCCTTAGGTCCCATACGTTTCTCAGGAAATGCACTGTCCGAACCATCCCACCGTCCGAACCATCACCGCTCTCCCCTATATACTGATAGCAATACTTACTTACTCCTTCAGGCACCCCTTATAAGAGTTCTTGGAGCTCATGTGGCCTGGTTAATATAATGGACAATTTTATAATATGGATGGTTGATGATATTTTCTATTTCGATAGCAAAATATATAATTGTTTACTAACAAGTCACTTTCTTTATTGCAGCAAGCAGGTGTGATCCCCTTGAGAAACATCTTGGTCCGAGAGCGGGCTGGGGAGGGCTCTAAAAGCTTCTTTCTGGTTCACGACAAGAACTCTGCCGAGATGATCGTCTACAAGAATATGCCAGGGGAGATATTTGAGTTGGAGTGTGTTCATCCCAAGGACAGAAGAATATGGCTGGAATCTATCAGGTACGTGTAGTTGTTTTGAGGATATTTTTTTTATTTACATGAGGTACAAGTTGCCTTTTAATTTGTTTTTTTATTGACACAGGGTAAGGCTAACTCCTGCCTCAGTGGGATGCCCCTTCCCTAAGACTTTAACATTTTTATGTCAGAATCTCACCTTTCTATTTACTTTTATTGAAAGTTTTACAGCTCTTTCAATTGTGAGCATAAAGCCATGGCACACATTATATTAATTAAAACAAGTAGCTATATTATGCTGTGTCAGACTTGTTAATTTAAGTGTCAGTTGGTCAGTCTGTAACTAATCCCAAAGTTCTTGAATAAAGTACTGTACTGTAAAAATACAAATAAAGAATAATTGGCTTTAATTTTTTAGAATGCATTACTTGTAATTTACACCAATGTATGCAACAGTTGCTCACCTGTATATCTAAAATAGTTTGAAATTAATAAAATAGATTACAGTATTTAACCTTTTAAAGTCTGAATTTCATTTAATTTTGGAAGTGTAAATATTTTCTATTTTTACCTAGGATTATAGAGATCCTGATCTATCTATCTATCTATTGCCTGACGCCGCGATCCCCGAAGGGGTGGCCACGAACGAACCGCCCCCATGCACCTCTGTCCCCAGTCAGTCGACGCCCCTCTCCCCAACCAGCACCGCCTTCGTTCATGTACTTCCTCACTCCATCCTTCCACCTCTCATTCGGACGTTGGTTGAGAGAGTCAGACCAAGAGTGAGAGCAGTGGAAATTAATTACTTAAGGAGTGCGTGCGGAGTTACATGGAGGGATAAACAGACTAATGAGGAAGTAAGAAGGAGGTGTGGTGTGGAGGTAGATGTGCTGGAAAGTGTGAAAAGGAACAACTAGAGATGGTTCGGCCATATGGAACGTATGGAAAGCGAGAGAATGACTAAGAGTGTGTACGAGAGCGAGGTGGAGGGACAGAGAGGGAGATCCTGATTACAATTATAAATATGAAAATCCAAATATTATACGTCAAATATTAGCAGAGGTAACTCAAAAGGGCCTAGAGCAAACTGGCTGTAAATATCCACACCTATTTTTTGATGAACTCTTCCCAAATGATAAAAACGTCAGCCCGATTGCTTTTATTCATTTCTAGTTATAAGAAGTTAAGGGATCAAGATTATTGTCGAGTTAGTTGGCACTACCTATACCAAAACTGTAGGAGAACCCAAGTGTGTACCATTTTGCGCCATGATCGGCCTAAACACATGAATAACTTCCATGTACGTGCGAACATTCGTATTTGCCAGATGACTTCGTATTATATTATATTTTTCTGTTGGTCATTACAGAGAGGTCAGGGATCAAGATTATTGTTAAGTTCGTTGGCGCTACCTATAGCACTGTAAGATTATGTCATGTAGAAAGATCACTACAGTAGGTTACATATAATTAGGGTCCAAAACAACATAAACTTCCCTCCATTTTTTCAAATAGACCAATTCAGAACTTGCCTTCAGGACGGCTTGGAGACCTCAAAGGGTTTTGAATTGGAAATGGGGTGAGACTTTTTTTTTCTTAAGTTGTTAATTGAAATAGAAGAAAAGGTGCATAAAGGAACGTATGCAAATATGTGAAATTATTTAATCCTTGTCTAGTGGCGGGTTTTGGGCTTATTTGGGCATATTCAGGCCCTCTTGAATGATAAATCAAGTATCTGCATGAAAAGAAATGTATTCAGCAAAAAACTAGGCATTAAAAGCTTCAAAATGAGACCAGAACGAGCTACGTAGCACTCGTGGTTCTCATACAGTGGTACCAGTAACATGGGAGTTTAGCATATAGCGGTATATTTTTTCCAGCTACGCTCACTACTGGCTACACTGCCGGCCTCTCGAGAACACAGGGAGGGTGAGTCAGTGGGCGGCGGTAGGCCCTGGGAGTCGGACGTGTAGCCCGCTGCACTCCCGGCCATTTGCACTCGATTTTAACCCTTTAAAATTCTTAATAATGCTCCTAACTTGCTGCAAATTGGCGCCAGGCTATAGCCGGGCGCCGCCAGTTAACTCGCTGAGCCCCAGCTAGTTATTAATAAATGTACCACCAGGGCCCAGCAGGTTTTGATTTTTTTTTTTTTATTCCAGAAACAATAGCGAATAGGTTAGGAATGAATGAAAAAAAAAAAAAAAATGGTCATAAAGTGCAAAAAATGGTCCTACAGAGCCCCCGAAAACGGATTTTACAAGAGTAAAAAATTGAAGGCAATTTCCCCCAAAAAACATGTTTTTGCGCGCTCATGCGGTTGGACTTTGAGAGTTTTCAACCATCGGCATGGGTGCGTGGGATACTTACACAGTTCCCATACAAATCTGAGCCCTCAGGGTGCCATAGGACCGGAGTAATTAGGACCGGACCGGCCAGGACGCAAACGTTGCGTCGCTGGGTTCTGGTGATCGAACATTGCCGACGCAACACGTGCGACGCTGGGTCTCAGCGGGTTAAGGGTTAAGAATGCTTAGAAAAATTACCTGGAATCCACTAATAATGTACTTGTATATACTGTACAGTATGTATGTATATACCCAGGCACATACCCTATATCTGGGGGTGGCCGACTCCAGATAGAACTCGAACAGAAAAACATTAAAAGTTCCAATACTTACGGTCCGGGATCACTTACACGTTTCCTCACCCCTTTTTCTGTCTCGTCTAGTTGGTGAATTTTTACAAGGGGAGGAGGATTCCTAGCCCCCTGCCACCAGAAGGAAAAGTAGGACAGTAATAGAGACAGACAGAAACGGCTAAGGTTGGGTAGAGGATGCCAAACCTCACTCTGGATAGGACCAGCCCTCAACCATAATAATAATGATAATAATGTTTTTTTTTTTTCCATGAACAGAGAAGCGATAGAGCAGTGTCCAGACGAGAGCGAGTTGGGTGACAGCTCCAGTGAAAACTCCAAGGTGCAAGAAGTACAAAATGAGAAGATTAGAGAACTCATAGGTAAGGAATACAGGCACACTAAAGTTGTCTCAATTAAAGTTGTTTCATTATTACACTGCTCATTAATTAGGGAAAATACATAACATTTTACATACATAAAATTGTAAGACTGAGTGCTCCACACATACGTGCAGTTTCAGTCTCTTGTCTTAATGGCGGCGTTCCAGGCAACCCTGTTACGGGCTGCCTCACTTGTCAAGTTTTTGGATTTGAGATCAGCACGTATAGTGCGATCCCAGGTCTTCCTCAGTCCACTCCTTCGTGCAGCTCCCTCCACAATCACAGACCTGCATCTTTTCACCCAATTTTGTTCATCCATTCTCTCCACATGTCCATACCATCCCAGTCTACTGTACGCATCACCTCGCTAATACTCTTTATACCTAAACGTCTCCTCAGCTCAACATTTGTTATTCTATCCTGCAGCCTGGCCCCACACATCCATCTCACCATTCTCATCTCATTATGTTCCATTCTGTTGGCATCCTCTACTTTTATGGCCCATGTTTCTGAGGCATACGTCATTGCACTTCTAACACATGAGGCATACACCTTTCCCTTCAGGGGGAGAGGCGTTCTTTTCATGGTCAGAATTGGCTGCAGTTCTCTGAACTTCCCCCAGCCACATCTAATTCTAGCGACAGTGGCAGCCTCGGCCCCACCACCGGCAGAGATGATATCTCCTAGGTAACAAAGCTTGTCCACCAGCTCCAATGACTCATTTCCAAAATTCACAGCCACAGGATCATCACTTAACACAAGCTCGCTTTTGCACACTACGCACTTAAATTTCTGTATTTCTGACTTATCCTTCGGCAGGGGTCCCTTTATTCTACTACAGCGCTTACTCTCATGGTGCACCCAGCGTCGACAGATGCTACATTGAATCGAGCTAGCGCCCACACCCTTTCCACACACTGCACATGGGTCACTGGGTGTGCACTGCTCTTTTCCACATTGCCTCTTCTCAATCTACAATGCATAACCTTGGTTTTGTTAATATTGATTCTTAAACCCTTGCTCGCCATGCCCTCTCTCCATCTTCTGAATTTGGCCTCAGCATCTTGCATATTGTCAGCTATAAGGACTAAATCGTCTGCATAAAACAGTTCCAACGGGAGTCCGCCTCTAAAAACTCTAGACAGTGCCTCCAGGACCATAATAAAAAGGAGGGGGCTTAACACTGAACCCTGATGAACTCCAACACGGATTGCAAACTCATCACTCGGTACACCCTTCACCCTCGCCGCACTTCGCGAATCCTCATACATCTTCATTATCACACGCACCAGCCACTCTTTCACACCAAGTTTCCTCATAGCCCACTGCACAATATCTCTAGGCACCCTGTCAAAGGCCTTCTCCAGGTCTACACACTCAAAGTAAAGATTCCTGCCTTTTAGCAAGTATCTTTACTGTATCTGCCTGACTATGAAGATAGCATCGATTGTACCACGTCCTGGCATAAAAACCAAACTGCATATCATCAATGGAGATACTTTGCCTGATCAAACCCTCAAAGACTCTCTCACAGACCTTCATGATTTGGTCAACCATTTTCAGGCCCCTATAATTACCTCTATCTAGCGCATCCCCTTTTCCTTTGTATATATTTACTATTACACTTCTGTGCCAATCCTCTGGGATTTTCTTATCTTTAATAATGGTGTTTATCAACTCAGTGACTAAGTTGACACCAGTCTCCCCTAAGGCTTTTATCACCTCAGCGACAATGTCAGAGCACCCTGGAGCTTTACCGTCCTTCATTTTATTGATTGCATCGCTCACTACAGCTGGTGGTATCAAAGGAGGGGGTCCAGATATTGTTTTTTCAATACTAAGCTATTCCTTATCCTATTCAAACTCTACATTTAGCAATAGTTCATAGTGTGCCATGCTTCTCTGATTTCATTTTCTGCATACACAATCACTAAAAGTTGTTCTGCTTCATTATTTATTAGTAATCAGACAATAATGGTTAATTAAAATTGCAATTAAAATGACAAAAACTAATTGCTTTACTTATAGTAATTTACTTTAGTCTCAATTTTCAGGAACATAACTAAAACTGTACCACAATGTTTTTATTATAATGAGCTATGTTTGTTTTCTTACTTATTTTTATTGCCTTATCTTCTATATAATTTATTTATGTTTTTCTGTGTTTTCATGATTTCATTAATTTCTTTGTTCATTCATTAGTTTCTTCTTTCGTTCAATAATTTAGAGGAAAAAAAAAGTAGTGAAGAGAAGAGTAGATGAGGAATTTGGACGAAAGTTAAGTGTAAACTGGAGGGAGTGTAAGAAACTGTTCTGGAAAGAGGTCAAGAAAGTTAGGGATGGTAGCAAGGGAAGTAGTAATGGCGTGAACGATAGAAATGGGCTAGTGCTAGCTGAGAGGAAAGACAGAGTTGAGAGATGGAGGGAGCACTTCAAAGTTCAACGAATTTTTGAACGTAAGGAATGAAACGCCAGCAAACATAGTTGGATGGGGTATGAGAGAGAGAAGAAGAGAAGTAGTGGAGGAGGAGGTGGGGATCAGGAGGTCAGAAGCCTTGAAAAGAGTGAAGATGGGTAAAGCATCAGGAATAGATGGAGTTTGCGGGGAAATGCTGAGGTATGGTGGTGAGATAGTGATTGAATGGGTAAGGAAAATGTGTAAACTAGCCTTGTCGGCCATAGTGGACAGAAGGGTTCTGTGCTGGTACTGTATGGACATGTTGAGCGAATGGGAGATAAAAGGCTTACGAAGAGAGTACTGTATATGAGTCAGATACAAGGGAAGGTAGAGGGATAGGAAGACCTTCGTTGAGATGGAGAGATTGTGTAGTACAAGCGTTGGAAGATAGAGAGATGACTGTAGAACAGGCAAGAGAAGTGGTAATGAATGGAGAATGCTTGTGAATAGATGAGTGATAATGCGGTCGTTGGGAGAGGGGGTCGGGCGCTAGTTCGACTAGATAATAGTCCATCAGGCACCTGGCCCGGGGAGCTGGTGTAAATGAAGGCTGGGCGACCTAGATGTGTGTGAATTTATATTTTTGTTTTTGTTTTAATGTTGTGTTGTTCGGGTTCTGTCTAGAGTCAGCCACCCCCAGCCATGGGATATGTGTCTGAGAATATACATACATACATACAGCATGGGAGAAGGGAATTGCGCCTGATGACTGGAAGATAGGCATAATAGGCCCCCTGTATAAGGGTAAAGGGGAGAGAGGAGTGTGTGGTAATCACCGGGGGATATGTCTTCTAAGCGTAGTAGGGAAGATGTACAGTAGGGTAGTGATCTAGAGAGTGAGAGCGAGAACGGAGAAATGAGTAGGTGAGGAGCAGGGCGGGTTTAGGAAGGGAAGAGGGTGTGTAGACCTGATTTTTGCTTTGAAAAGTGTTGTGGAGAAATATCTGGAGAAAGGAAAGAAGTTGTATGCTGCCTTTATAGACTTTGAGAAGGCTTACAACAGCGTTGATAGAGAAGATTTGTGGAAAGTACTGAGAATATACAGAGTAGCTGGCAAATTTCTGAAAGCAGTGAAGAGTATGTATGAGGGTGCAAAGGCGGCAATTCGTGTAGAGAATGAACAGAGCGAGTTCTTTGATCTGAATGTTGGGTTAAAGCAAGGGTGTGTGATGTCCCATTGGTTGCTTAATATACTGAATATATATGGATGGAGTCATGAAAGAAATGAAAGGAAGAGCAGTGGATGTTGGTGTACCGCTGATAAGGGAGGAAATCAGTGGAAGTTGCCTGTACTGCTGTTTGCTGATGATACATTTCCGATGAGTTATAGTGAGTCGGAGTTGCAAGGTCTGGTAAATATGTTTGGAACAGTGTGTGAAAAACGGAATCTGAAGGTATATGCGGGCAAGAATAAGGTTATGGTCTTTGAAAAGGGTGCAGTCACAGAGTGTGAGGTGAGGTGAGGTTGAACGGTCAGGTTATGGAGAATGTCAGCTCATTTAAGTACTTAGGCAGCGTGTTGTGTAAAGTTAGTGAACACATTGAGATGGTTTGGCCATGTGGAACATATGGGAAGAGAGAGAATGACTAAGAGAGTTTACGAGAGTGAAGTGGAGGGACAGAGAGGGATAGGTAGACCGAGAAAGAGGTGGGAGGATGGTGTTAAGAAGTATTTGCGTGAAAGCAGTCTTGGATGGGAAGAGGGGCGTCAACTGACTGGGGACAGAGGTGCATGGGGGTGATTCATTAGTGGCCATCCCTTCGGGGACCATCCCGTCTGACAATATATAGGTAGATAGATTTATTAATTTCTACATTCCTTCATTTACTAAATATTTCCTGCTTTGCGCAGTGGCAGTATCATAACCAATGAGGATAAGGCTCTGCACCAAGGCTCAAAACAATAAAAATTTGGTTAAAGTTTTCGCCATACCATCTTCTTCCGCACACTTCGGTTGGGCTACCCCCAAAGGGTAGCCAAGTCGCACCCCACCTGCCCGTGGTATCCTGATAGACACCCTTTGTTTCCTTTTTCCATATATTACTTTTTCATTTTGGGTGACACAGACGGGGACGGCGCTACCTGGGGTCTGTCCCAGGTAGTTTTAAATTTGTTAGTAATAAATATTTTATTATTTTAACTGAAACCACTGCCATCTCAGCCCATTGCCACCATGAGTGCATGCCCTAAGTGCGAGTCCCGGGTCACCAGTAGGGGGTTCAAGTGTACCAGATGCTGTTCTTGGTACCACCCCCTATGCTCTGGACTCCCTGACAGTCTCTGCAAGGACTATGCGTTCTTCCAAAAAATCCATCCATTCGCATGGAGGTGGTTCTGTGACAACTGCCCCTCAGACGCCGAGAACGCATTAGTCAGCTCGCAGGCCACAACGGATCTGAAGGACGCCATAGTGAGTGAGGTTTCTGGCGCCCACGCTGCTGTGGCAAGTCAAATCGAAAAAATGGGGGACCGAATTAAAATGTAAAACTTGCAAACTAAACAAACCAAAATTGGGACAAGGACAATATAAAGTCAAATTAAATTATCAAAATCGCTATGTGGAAACAACGCTTACTAAAATGAAAATTATTAAATAAAAGAACACAACACCAACCTCGAAACCAACGCTGCCACACCAGACATTCCCTCGTTCGCCAAAATCGTCCAGCAAACGTTAGAGGACACAAAAAAGGAGCCTACCAAGTGCACCACTGAGGTGGTGGATGGTGGGAAGAAAAAAACTGTCTGGGACCATCAAGTCTTAATAGTTGAGCCAAAAGATAGTACCTCTGAGCCTGCAAGCCCACCTGATACTAAGGCTATTGAGAAAGCTTTGGCTGCAATCCCAATAAATAAATGTACTAGAACTGAATCAGGTGCTTTAGTAGTACGACTTCCATCAAAGAAAGCCAAAGAGGATGCAGGGAGGGCCATCAACCAGTGTCTCGGAACTGACAGTATCTTCAGTGTGTCAGAACCCAAGAAGATGCTACCAAAAATGACCCTGGTTGGTATCTCTACTGACACGGATGACGACGAGATCATCCCCAGCATCCTAAGCAAGAATCCAAGCATAAAGTCTCTGTTCGACAAGGGCCTAACTCTAAATTTGGTGTTCACTAAGCAGAAAAAGGATGCACATACACAAATAGCAGTAGTAAAAATGTCTCCTGAAATACGCTCTTCAATTGTCAACGAGGGCAACTCTGTGTACGTTGGACTCACTAAATGTCGTGCTTATGATCGCTTCTGGGTGACGCAATGTTACCATTGTCAGGGCTTTGGTCATACTTCTGACAGGTGTACTCTGAAAAGGGAGGACCCTAAATGTAGTTTCTGCGCTGGTACTCACAGTTCAAAAGGCTGCACAAATATAGCTTCCCCTAAATACATAAATTGTGTAAACTCCTCATCAGTCACAGAGCCACCAACTCATTTTGCTTCAAGTAGAAATTGTCCTCTTATGATAGTCCAAAGAAATAGACTTATTGAAAACACCAATTTTGTGAGTTCAAAAAACTGAAAAACGTCCCAAGGAGCCGATTGAAACTGGGTATGCTAAATGTTCGTTCGATGCGCAACAAGATGGATTACATTGGTGAGGTCTTGGATGAGCTCGGTCTCGATATACTTTGCCTCACTGACACCTGGTTGTTTGAGTCAGATCTAAATATTATTCAAGCTGCATTGCCTAAAACTCCTTCAATAATAAGTGTTCCTAGGTCTTGTAGTGATCATCCGGGTGGTGGAGTAGCGTTTTTATACTCTGTGTCGCTAGTAAATATCTCTCAGATAAGTCATAACCCAGCCCCTCTTTTTTTATGAACTGTTGGAATTGGAAATAAAAGTTTGTCACCAAATCCTAAGAATAGCAATTATTTATAGGCCTGGCCATCGAGGAACAGATAGAGGTTTTATGGATGAGTTTGGACAGTTTCTTGAGGAGTTTTCTGCCAAAACCGGAAGACTCTTGATATGCGGAGACTTTAATTACTGGATTGACAACCCTCATCTGAAACCATTTTCCTCAGAGTTCCTTGAATTGACTGACCAGAATAATTTTGTAAATCACGTATCCAACCCAACTCATATCTCAGGACACACCCTTGACTTGGTTCTATCTCCCACCGGTTGTGATGGTCTTCTGGATGTTGAGGTGGAGGTTCTAGACTCTTCTATTTCTGATCATTCTCTGATTACTTTCGGCTTTGATTTCCCTAAGCCGCCCATATATGAGAAAGTTATCAGGTTTAGAAACTACAGAAATACTGACCAGAATATTGCTCGCAATGAAATAAGACGGCATCTTTTTTTTTTTTTTTTTTTTTAAGAGACAATGAACGGAGGAAGGAAAAACACAGATAAAACAAAAAGGTCCATGTGCCTAAAGGCATCCTCCATTCATAAAATGTTTGTAACAACTGGATTTAAACATTTGTAGATTGTAAGTTTGTGGAAAGCAATTCGAGGGAAGTGAATTCCAAAGAGTAGTAGCTCTGGGGATAAATTAATTCTGATAAGCAGAAGTTCTGCATTGTGGAGGAGAAAGTGTAAATTCATGGGCGCTCTCAGCTGCCCTAGTTCTACGGGGAAAGATGTGGAGAGGCGGCACAATTGAAGCAAGTTCCTCGGAACAATTGCTGTGAAAATATCTGTAGAATAATGCAAGGGATGCAACGTTTCTTCGTATGGATAATGTAGGAAGGTCCTGTGTGATTGCAGGGTTATTGATTAATCTAATAGCTTTATTTTGAATTTTGTCCAACTGCCTCAATGCAACCACTCCACTTCCACCCCACAGAGGTGAACAGTAATCCATCTGAGAACGCACATGACTTTTATATATCACGGCCAACTGCTCGTCAGTAAAGAATTCTCGAACTCTGTACAGGAGTCCCAGTTTTTTAGAGGCATTCTTAGCAATGCTTCTAACATAATGTGTCCAGCTCAAGTTAGTAGTTAATGTTACACCGAGAATGTCAATACTAGGGGAAGTGGGAATATTTACATCATTAAAAAATATATGGGAGTCAGTGAGATTCTGTCGGTTAGAAAATTGAATGTACTTGGTTTTCTGTGCATTAAAGGAAACTAGATTCTTTTGTCCCCATCCATTCATTCTAGAAAGGTCCTGGTTCAGAGAAATTGCAGTGTTTATTTTGAATTTATAAGATCGGGTTGGGTGAAAGAATTGGTAAATGTGAAGGAACTGTGGAGTGTTGAGTCATCTGCGTAGGAATGTATTGGATTATGAGTGGTAGATATGAGATCATTGATATGAATGAGGAACAGAATTGGGGCCAAAACTGATCCCTGGGGAACACCAGCATTTATTGAGTGAAATTGAGAATAAAGGCCATCTACCATTACACATATTTTTCTGTTATGAAGATAAGAAGAAATTAGTGGAACTAATGATGCAAGGCCGTAGTGTGACATCTTCGACAATAAGGATTGATGCCAGACTCTATCAAATGCCTTTGATATATCCAGTGCTATTGTATGTGTTTCACCATGTTGGTCTGTAGCTTGGTTGATTTGATGCGTAAGAAGGCAAAGCATGTCTGCAGTTGATCGACATCGTCTAAAACCATATTGCCTATCACTGATTAATTTATTATTCTCAAGATGCTTAATTATGTGATTATTTAATATAATTTCAAAGACTTTACCAAGAGTGGAAGTTATAGCTATTGGTCTGTAGTTTGATGGATCTGAAGAGGCACCTTTTTTAGGAACTGGATGGATGTTTGCTTCTTTCCAGGGTACTGGGAAGCATGAGGTATGAGTACATAGACGGAAAAATTTTGCCAATACAGGAGCGAGCACCAAGGAGCAATTCTTAAGTACTATTGGAGGAATTTCATCTGGACCAGGAGCCTTATCTACCGAGAGATTCTGCAAAATAGTTTTGACATGTCTGGTGTGGATCTTAAGTGAGGGAATTTCAGGCGAATTAAAATTAAGTACAGGGACATCTTGATTTATTTCATCTAAGGTTGAGTTGGTGGAGAAAATATCCGCAAGAAGGTTAGCTTTACCTCGTGGGTCACTTACAAGATTGCCAGTCGGAGATTTTAATGGTGGAATGGATGAAGCAGTAGTGAAGTTGGATTTAAATGAGTTAAGAGTAGACCAAAATATTTTGTTATCATTTGGATTATTTAGAAGTTTATTTGCCTGCTTGTGGAGAAAGTTTGATTTAGTTAGGTTTAATACAGTTTTGGCATGATTTCTGATGTTTCTAAAGTAATTAAAGGCTTCATGTGTTTTTGATCTTGTGTATGCATTGTAGGCTATTGCTTTCTGTTCAGTTACTCTAGCACAATTATGGTCAAACCATTTAGGTGAATTAGATCTTTTACTGTACTTTTGATGAGGAATAAAAGTTTCCATTCCAATTTTTACAAAATCTTGTATGTGGCTCAAGGTGGAGTGTGCATCATTAGAAAAGAAAGAGGTCCAGGGAATATCAATAAAGAAACCTTGAAGACCCTCCCAGTCTGCCCTATCGTAATGCCATTTAGTCACCAAAACAGGTTCAGAGTGGGAAGGTGTGGTAGGTGATAGACAGGTGGCCTGTATCAGACAGTGATCAGAAGATCCAAGCGGGGACCTCACTGTAACATCATAATTTTCTGAATTGGTTGTTAAAAATAAGTCCAGTAGGTGGGAATTATGATTAGGATTATCTGGTACACGGGTGGGTTGGTTGACTAGTTGAGTGAGATTAAATGAGTCTGCAAATAGCTCACATTCAAGACCAGCATCATCAGTCCTGGCTGAATGAGTGAGCCATTCAACATTATGGACATTAAAATCACCCAACACAGTGATTTCAGAAGAAGCATTTAAGTTGAGGACACTGAGTTGTGAGGACAGAGAATCAAAAAGACTTTGCTCTGGAGGAGTATTTGGGGAACGGTAGATGCAACATATGTATTTAAATTTACCAGCAGAAATTAATTTGTATATAGAATAATCAAAATAGGGACAATTGAAACTAGTAACCTCCTCCAGGGCAATTTCAGATTTTGCGAAGCAACATACACCTCCTTTAGGTCTGAAATTTTGGAGCAGTTGATAACCTGGAAAATTAAATCTAGACGTGTCAGATGTGGATGTTACTTGAGTCTCTGTCAAAAAAAGGAGAGTAGGGGATTCTGCTTGAAGAAATTGGTGTACAGAATTGATGTTAGAGTGAAGTCCCCTTATATTGCTAAAGAAAAAGCTGCACTGACGAGAAGTATCTTGCAAGTATTGATACTTCCAATCTTTCTTCAAACGAGCTGGTGGAGGTACACAATGGCGCACTTAAGTCTGTGTTTGATCATCACTATCCGGAGGTAGAAAAGAGAATCATAGTGCGAGATGACTCACCATGGTACAGCCCTCGAGTCAAATTTCTTAGAAGAGCCGAATGTAAATGGCGGAAAAATAAAACTGACATCACATGGTTGCCATACATGTTGGCGAAAAGAGCCGTAGTCCACACAATCAAAGACGAAAAGAAAGCGTTTTACCAGGGGAAAGTCGACTCATGTGGTGGTGATCAAAGAAAGTTGGCTTCGGTTGTCAGTGGCTTACTTGGAAAAAAACACGTGAACTCAAGACCTTCTGCACCTGATGCGGAGTTAGCTGCAGACTTTGTCACATTCTTTACTAGCAAAATAACTCGTATGAGACATGAACTGGATGAAGGCCCCTCTAATGAAGAATATTCAATTGTACCCCAACCACGACATACTCCTAATAGTGTCTTCTCATCATTCCATCCGGTAGAGGCTGATGTTCTTTCATCCTATATAAGAAACCTTAGTAAAACATTTTGTCCATTGGATCCTATAAATGTTTCCAAACTACCTGGTGTATATGATCATGCAGTGGAGCTTATTTCCAAAATAGTTAACAACTCTTTCTCCGAAGGCAACTTCCCAGTGTCTGAAAAACATGCCTTGCTCCGGCCTATCCTTAAGAAACCTGGACTTGATGTAGAGAACATGTCGAACTACCGTCCTGTCTCCAACTTGTCTTTTTTATAAAAAATATTAGAGCGTGCCATACTTGATCAACTGCTGCCGCTACTTCAGCAAAATGAAACTATTCCCATTTTTCAGTCTGCTTATCGGCAGCATCATTCGACTGAGACAGCATTGATCAGAATACATAATGGTTTAGTCAAGAACACTTGCGACGGCGAGATATCATTGTTGGTTCTACTTGATCTCTCTGCAGCCTTCGACACAGTGGACCATGAGCTGCTATTGAGTGATCTTTATGACTATGGTGTGCGTGACTCTGCTCTCTTGCTTCTCAGGTCATACTTGTCAGGTAGATCCCAGAGTGTGATGATGAATTGGATAGTCTCGGACTCGGCACCCCTGCTCTATGGCGTTCCGCAGGGATCAGTGTTGGGTCCTGTCCTGTTCACGATATACACTAGTGGCTTATCTCTTCTGCTTCGTGCACATGGTGTCACCTATCATTTCTACGCTGATGACACCCAAATTTATGTGAAGATCACAGGCATAGCTGATACACAGAGGAAGGTGGAAATGCTGATGACCGATATCAAGAAGTGGATGAGGACAAGAAAACTTAAACTAAATGATAACAAAACTGAAATTCTCATCATCCGAGGAAACAGAAGGGCTACTGACGCAGTGCATTATAAATGATAACAAAACTGAAATTCTCATCATCCGAGGAAACAGAAGGGCTACTGACGCAGTAAATGCACTCTCCATTGATACGGATGACTCACAGCTACAACCAGTAAACTTTGTTTGGAATCTGGGAGTGTACCTGAACTCAAGACTGGATTTTAAGGAGCACGTAAATCAGATTGTCAAAAGTTGCTACCTACACATCAGAAATCTCTACTCGGTGAAGCAGTTTATACATAGACGTTGCCTTCTGACACTGGTCCACTCATTGATATTCTCTCGTGTTGATTATTGCAATGCCTTATTTGTGGGTCTTCCAAATTACATATTAAAGAAAGTACAATCTGTTCTGAACAGAGCTGCAGGACTCATTTTTGGAATTCCACCTGGAACCCCTACCACTTCTTATCACATCGAACTGCACTGGTTACAATTCCACCTGGAACCCCTACCACTTCTTATCACATCGAACTGCACTGGTTACCAATAAAAGCTCCCCAGCCTTATGAGGGCTTTTGCCCAGTAGGCTGTAGACAAATAGTTTTTTATTATTATTATTACCAATAAAAGCTAGAATAGAATTTAAGTTGTGTCTGGTAACTTTCAAGGTCCTCAAATTTGGTGAGCCCGGGTATCTTGCAGAGCTGCTCAGGCGTCCACTGGCACGCCATGGTGTAGTCGTGCGCCATGACGATGACCCCCTGCGTCTTGATGAGCCATGGGCTTTCCTTTCTTTGAGAGATCATTCTCTTACATGGCTCCAAGGTTATATAACAGACTGCCACTGACCATGAGACAACTAAGTTCTGTTGAGTGCTTCAAGAGACAACTTAAGACTTTTCTCTTTGTAAGAAGCTACGAAGCTACGAAGCAGGCGTAGGGATGCGGCGACCCCACCGCCCACCACTTTGGTGGTGCAATCAGCCTCTGGAGTAGTGGACCACTGGTTCCTATTTCCAGAAAATTCCTGTGCTTGGTATGCTTCCAGCCAGGGCCCCACTTGGGTAAATAAAATAGCAAAACAGTGGGGGAACTGCCATCCAGGTGAGGGACTGCTCTGGGTCTGCTCCTTCAGTGTTCATGGTTATAATCCACTTAGTGGAAATGGCACTGTGGAGTGGGTCAGTCGGAGCATGTCTGGGAGCCTGGAGGCAGTTTCTGCCATGGCCATCCCTTTTGGGGCGCTTCCTCTGGAAGCGAGGCATCAGATTTGATGATGATGATGATGATGAAGAAGCTACGATCTCGAGAGGGGTGTCATCATGGAGGGCTATAGGGTGTAAGCAATTTTCCGCTGCTGGTGGCTGGGTGATGCGCATAGGTTTTGTGTTGCATTGATTTAAGTGATTTGTGTTTTTGTTTTTTTCGAGCGCCAGTGAATTCTGCGGAAAAATTGGCGCTTGTGAGAAATAAGTAACATGCTTATTATTATTATTATTATTATTATTATATTAATGTCTACATTCATTCATTCATTCATTTTTTGTATTCATTCATTTTTTCCTTTCTATATTCATTCATCTTTCATTCATTCATTAATCTTTCCTTTATTGTCCTCAGGGTTGTTACAAGTGAAGGACAAGGACGTGGCGCGGGCCTGCGAGGAGAAGATGGGCGTAGTGTGCGAGCTGACAGAACTGCTGGGCCAGGAAGACGCCCCCCCCTCACCCCAGTACCGGGCCCTCCTGGACGACAATCACCTCGACCCCACCGCGGCCAGGGGGCTGCAGATTAGCTCACTCATGGTTAGTCGCAGGGCCATCTGTTGATTCAAGGTCTCATACGAGAGACTATTCAAAACCAATCTTTTCTTTTTGGTCTTTATTATTAAATATACAAGGTTAAAGTAATGTTTTATAGGTAATATAGAATCTTTGAAAAGGAAAAAATACAATTTCATGAACATTTCTTGTATGCTTTCTCATATTAATTGAATTTCAGTCTCCTGTAATAATGACGAGAGCACTTAAGTCAGTATAGACCATTTCTATAATTTGGTTAGTAGAGGTGCTCTCCACGGAGCTTTGCAATGACCATGTGGGGCCCGAGTTCCTTAAAGGTGAATTCCAGGGATGAAACCTATTTAAACTACAATGTCCATTGGGATCTGCTTGGTTTTAGGGATATGATACTGAAGAACTTTCATCAATGTGTCCTAACAGCATAGAAACATAGCTTATCTAAGTTATTTTATGTGGCGCGAACTGGCGTGTTTACCATGACGTCACTCTGTTAAATGGCAGAAACTCTCGACATGGGAATTGGGCTGAATCTGTGTTATTTTTTATGTGAGAAACTCTTATAAATTGTATGTATGTATACAGCTCAACATTTGGCTTAATCACTATCTGGTCATTGGACTGCGATATATAAAATTAACAGAAAACGATACTATCATTAAGAAATAGGCCTTACAACCGACCTCCCTCGACTCTAGACCAGGATAAAAAAAAACAAACACTGCCTGTATGTTTATTGTTGGCGAGATTGGATTATTTCTTGATGTGCACCACCTCTTCAGGACGTTCGATCTTTTGTAGAGCTTGTGTATTGAATTGAAAGGTATTAATTACGAAAAACAGACCTCACAGTCCAGGACTGCATGTTGTTTACAAACTGCCACTCCATACAATGGCGTCACTCCAGCTGGCTGAATTCGTCCAGCTGATCGCCGAGAATGCCAACGACATTATATATTAGTATTTCTTTCTGGAGTTTAATGGAATTATATTGATATTGCCCATATACATATTACAGTATATTCATGCCAAGTTATGACCCTGCATTATTCTTCGTTTGTTTGTTTATTCCTGTAGTTCACCTTTTAAAACATTTGTTTATATACTGTATATACCGGTATATTATATTATATATATATATATATTATTATTATGTTTTTTAGTAAACGAATTGTAATTTTTTACATATGATTCTGTTTTGCTATTTTTTTTTTTGAGGCTTTACTTAATATATATTATTATATATATTTTTTTTTAGCATGCATTTCAGTTGTCGAGATTCATATACAGTATACTGTAGTGTATATATTAAAGTAAAATTGTCTAAGTACGTTATAAACTATTTATCTATCTATATATATACTCAGGCACATACCATTTATGATTTACTTTAAATGTTACATACTGGCACCAGTACTGAAGCTAAGTTGACAGCTATAATTTGGGATGATATGTGCGTTAAGCTGCACAACACTCCTTATCATGTATCTGCCCTTTGGAGTCCGAGGTGGGTGTGATACCCAGCCTGGTACTCAGGGGCTATTACATATTATTCAGGTTACCACATTGGGGGCCTCGGAGTCAGACGGACCCTAAATTTAGTGGTCAATCCTGCAATGAAATATATGAAACTCGATAACTTAACTGAAATGCATGCTGAACACAGCAAGCAAAATATTAAATAAAGTCTCAACAACAAAAATAGTGAAACAAAATTGCAATACATTAAAAATTACAATTTGTTAAGCACAAAACAGAAAATAATATATACTAGCAGGGGTACCCGGCATTGCCCGGGTAATCACCATCACTACTACCACCAATACTACCACCATCATCACCATCATCAATACTACCATAATCACCAGCCTCGACCTCCCTGTGCCTCATTAAACGGCGACCTCGATTTCGGCCGCTAAATGACCTCCGATTTTGGATTTGACCTCATCCGTACCCCCATTTTGGGGGGCTGCGAACAACTTTTGTTCCATACGACTTTACGATCGGAGGCCTCCTTCTGCCCCAAACGGCCATTTTTTCATTGGTTTTTTTTTCAATAATTTTTCAATTTCGGCCTCGAAACGACCTCCGATCGTGGCCTCGCCCTCTCTATGACCTGACCCAGGTCAATTGACACCCACATGCAAAGTTTCAGCTCCCCAGGTCCAAAACTGCGGCCACCTATAAAGAACACACAGACAGACAGACAGACAATCGAAAATATTATATAGATATACCCGGTACTGTGTATATATATATACAGTATATATATATATACATACATAATGTATATACAGTATGTATATACTGTATATATATATATATATATATATATCTATCTATCTATCTATCTATCTATTGCCTGACGCCGTGATCCCGAAGGGGTGGCGACGAACGAACCGCCCCCAAGCACCTCTGTCCCGAGTCAGTCGACGCCCCTCCCCCCAACCAGCACCACCTTCGTTCATGTACTTCCTCACTCCATCCTTCCACCTCATATTCGGTCTACCTCTCCCCCTCTGTCCCTCCACCTCGCTCTCATACACCCTCTTAGTCATTCTCTCGCTTTCCATACGTTCCATATGGCCGAACCATCTCAAGTTGTTCCTTTTCACACTTTCCAGCACATCTACCTCCACACCACCTTCTTACTTCCTCATTAGTCTGTCTATCCCTCCATGTAACTCCGCACGCACTCGTTAAGTAATTCATTTCCACTGCTCTCACTCTTGGTCTGAGTCTCTCAACCAACGTCCATGCTTCGCTTCCGTAAGTCAGTGTCGGGATTACCACACTGTCATGCAAGGACTTCTTCACTTCCATACTGACCACCCTATTTCTTGTTACTGCTTTTAGCGTTCCTACAACCCTCTTCCCCTGTTGTACCCTCTCCCGCACCTCTTCATCCATAGTCCCATCTTTACTCAACACACTGCCCAGATACTTAAAAGAGTTGACGATCTCCATAGCCTGACCGTTCAGCTTCACCTCACACTCTGTGACTTCACCCCTTTCGAAGACCATAACCTTGCTCTTCCCCGTATTTACCTTCAAATTCCGTTTTTCGCACACTGTTCCAAACTCATTTACCAGACCCTGCAACTCCCATTCATTATCACTCATCAGAACTGTATCATCCGCAAACAGCAGTATAGGTAGCTTCCACTCAATTCCCTCCCTTTTCAGCGATACACCAACATCCACTGCTCTTGATAGTATTTCTTTCATAACTCCATCCATATATACAGTAAACAACCACGGGGACATCACACACCCCTGTTTCAAACCAACATTCAGGTCAAAGAACTCGCTCTGCTCACTCTCCACACGTACTGCCGCCTTTGCACCCTCATACATGCTCTTCACTGCTTTCAGCAACTTGCCCTCTACTCCGTATATTCTAAGTATATATATATATATATATATATATTTTTTTTTTGTATACAAATTAAAAACAAAGAAACTCAGGCCACCACCTGGCCAGCGCAAAGTTCCATGGAAAGCACCTCTACTATCCCTGTCAAAGAAATGATCTCTCGTCCTTAACCCTTCCCGCCCGGGCAGCATTTAAAAATGATACCGCGGCAGATGGCCAGGAGCCCGGGTGTCATTTTAAAATCCGTAAGCTTGAAAGCCTATTAACCCTTCCAGCCCGGCTGTCCTTTTAAAAGGACGCGGCAGATGGGCAGAAGCCCGGGTGTCCTTTTAATAGGCAGTAAGCTTGAAAGCATATTCAGCTTGGTCTGAACGCCGTGCGTCCGACGCATGTAAACAAAGCCGATCGTTGCATCACCTCACCATCGAAAACAAGAAGGAGACATCGGATCAATGTTGTTGTTGTGACGTAGGACGAAATTAGTGTCTGAAAAGCGCCGATATTGTCAACATCGCGGAAAAATTCACTCCACGGAAATCGTCATCACAACTGAACCAGTTGACTTACAGAGCTCTACTCAATGCCAATCTACAGATTGAAAACCGCACTACGTTTATAGATACATGGGCAATTTCTAGCAGTTAAAATAACAAAGATACGGTAGCCTAGGCCTTGACGTGTTTCGGCCAAATCACCCGGGTAGCCCACACTGTCCTTTGGAGGACCAGCCCAGGTGGGAAGGATTAAGCTTGGTTTGAAAGCCGTGCGTCCGACGCATGTAAACAAAGCCTGTCTTTGCGACACCGCACCTCCGAAACCAAGAAGGAGACGTCGAATCAATGTTGTTATTGTATGCTATGACGAAATTAGTGTCTGCAAAGGTCCGATATTGTGAACATCGTATCGAATCTCTCTCCACGGAAATCGTCATCACAACTGTACCAGTTGACCTAGAGAGCTCTACTCAACACCAGTTTACAGATCAGAAACAGCACTACGTTTAGAGATGCGTGGGAATTCTCTAGCAGTTAAAATAAAAAAAATACCGGTAGCCTATTAAAGACGTTTTTCAGCCAGATCGCCCGGATCTCAATAATGTCCTTAGGATAGCGAGCCTGTGCGGGAAGGGTTAAACAAACTGGCACGGGTTGTCCTTCTCACGGGGGATATGTAGATAGACATTGATAAGTACAGTAAACCCTTGCACAACGAATGGGTTATGTACCGAAAAAAACGTTCGTAGTGCAAATTTTCATTGCGTGAACTATTAGTTATATGGGATTAATTAGGTTAGGTGCACGGACTCTCATTTTTGCCCCCTTTCATTTATATTTCCTCAGTTTGAATCAATGTTTGTGTTTACTATGACTTCTTAACCTTATAATACACCTTACATCTACAATTTAACATGCAGGGTGATAATACAGTAAAACACCATGTGCAAATAATGTTTTATTTTTCAATACAGTACGGTACTGTATTGTACTTTGGTGACTTAACCTAATTCTACGATACTACATCTACGATACTACAAGACTAATAAAAAATAATTATGCTCTTAAACTTTTATTTCTTACATGAATAGTTTTACATTTCTGAATCAGAGAAACCTTGGGAGTTCTGGTAGAGGGGAGTCGGGGTTGTCTGGGGAGGCCTGGGAGGCCGCGGCGGTGGTGGTGGCGCGGCTGGTGCCAGAGGTGGATGTCACGGGTGTGAAGATGCCAGACGTAGAAGGGATTCTATCATGTGACGGTGAAAGACTTGATGATGGAGTAGAAGGGGTGCTTGGCCTGAAGTAGGATGTCACAGTGCTCTGCTTAGCTTTGTCCCGCTTCTGGTTGAGAATTTCGTGGTAGATTGCAAGTGCCTTCTCTATGTGATGCGCTGCAGTGCCACTTCTAGCTGGGTTCGGGTCGGTGTCTCTCATGATGTCTATGTCTCTGGCGAAACCTGACAGAAATTCTTGCAAGTTTTTTATGTTCAGCTCACGTTCTCGGACTGAATCATTATCCTCGGCTGGATCTTGACGATGCTGCTGCAACATTTCTTCAAGCTCTTCATTACTTAGGGGTTCACTGTGGCTGTCTAGCAACTGTTGAACGTCGTCTTCATCTACGTCGGTGAAGCCAGCACGGTGGGATAGGCGCACAATATCTTTGCGGAGATCCTTGACAGTGGGGGCAGGTCCAAATCCTTTGAAATCATTCACACACTCAGGCCACAGTTTACTCCAAGCCCCGTTCATTGTTTTGGCTTGGATCTCATTCCAGGACGCTTCAATGTTGTCAACGCCATTTTTAACCTCTACTTGTTTTCCAGGGCTAGTTGCAGGTCGTTTAGGCATGGTGACTGATGTAAAACAATGCACGTGTAGGTAGGACTAGGTAGCGTCGTTTCAAAGATAAGGCGGGAATGAGTGTTCTGAGCGTCCGACGCTAGTGGCTGGGTGACGCTGTTGCTGACAAATGCTAGTCACTATGCGCTCAGTTACCTGTTGCGTTCGGTGGCGTCTCGGTACGCATCGGTAAATCTCGGTAAAATTTGTTAAGTCGAACCAAAGTGTTTGTTGTGCGGACAAGGGGTAGTACTATGCAACCTTCGTTAAAGTGAAAATTCGTTGCAAGGGTGTTCGTTGTGCAGGGGTTTACTGTATACATTTATTTACTTACATAGATAGGTAGACATTGATATGTATGCATTTATTTACTTACTTTTTATGTATTGTATTGTTTGCATTACAGGAGGCGCTAAGGTTAGTGAGTGGTGCGTGTGGGTGGGGCACCAATCTGGCCCGGTCCGTTAGTTCAGTCGGGGAGCACCAGAGTGAAGCGTACGTGTCCCCGAGTCTACCCAAGCGAGCAGAGACCTTTGGAGGCTTCGATAACTCCAATAAAGACGCTGCGGGACATTCTAAACGTAAGAGGATATATACCAAGTATATGTTTTAACTTGTATTTCAAAAATAGTTTATATGCTGGTTTAGGTTTCCAGTATTATTTTCACTCCACTGTAAAAAATTTGCATTCACTTATATTTATAAACTTATGCATTTCTTGAATTAATGACAATAAAAAACAGAACTCTCAAGGCATAATTAAAATCTTCCAAATACCGGTACATTAATTTTGTGTAAAACTGATTGAGGATAAGTCTACTTTATTATTATTATTACTATTATTAAATGCTATATGTCAACAGCCTACTGCATAAAAACCCTTATTAGGCTAGAAAACATGTTCATTAACCCCAATACTTGCACCCTAACAGAGAGTGCGGGTAAGAAGAAGAAGGACAGCCGGCTCTCCCTGACCTCGACGGGCACCTCCGAGAGCAGTGAGATCCTGGAGAGCCTCAAGAACCGACGCCCCTCCGGCTCTACCCTGACCGTGCGCACCTCCCAGGACAACATCAGCATGGTCTCCACGCTGTCCGGCGACTCCACGGCCACGCAGCAGCAGCAACAACAGCAGGATGTGGCGTCCAGGATTATACATGCGCTGAACACCTCACTGGTTCTTAGTCAGCACCATCTCACACAGTATGATATGTAAGTTAGAGAGAGAGAGAAGGGGGAGGAAGGAGTGAGAGAGAGGAGGTAGTGAGAGAGAAGGGGGAGGAAGTAGTGAGAGGGAAACTTACCGCATTTTTAGTAAATTTCATGGAAGTTAGAGAGGAAAAGAAGTAAGAAAGTTAGGTGGGGTTTTTTTCTCCCAATAAATTAGTTTAACCAGATTACTAAGTTCCCCAAAAAAATCTCATAGGGCTGGCCCGAAGGATTAGAACAAGACGGACAACTAATCAATACGAGATAGATAGGGAAGGGCAAGAGGTGAACAAATCTTGGAAGGTGAAGACACGTAGACATTTCCCGTCATGTCATCAGTTCAGCCAGAGCACATGAGCTCCATAGCAGAACTTTTACAGGGCAGGGCCGAAGAATGCGGCAAGAACTGCTACACTGCAGCACCAACCAGGAAATTATCAAGGCCGAAGAATGTGAGATATCAGGACTAAGGAAGAAAAATCACAGTGAGATGCAAACAAAAAATGAACTACTGAGGGAATCGAGTTAGCTCGGCCGCACCAGTGACCAAAGAGACATATCAGGTCAGGAGCCAGCAAGCTAGCCAGGCCAGCTATGAGGGCCCAACCCTGAAAGGGGTTGAAATAGGGGAGCTATCCCCTCGCCAAAGGCGGCTTACTAGGGCTTTTTCTAGCTGATGCTGAGAGGATTAGGTACTAGTCATGTGGTGATGGGCTAGTCTATCAGAGTGAGAGCTGAGTGTTCTTTGCCATACCCATAGCTTGCTCTGACTATTCCTTTTACTTATACATTTTCTAGATCTTAAGTGGCGGCGTCTCTTCCGTGGATTGACCTCTCTACTGAGACTGGGAGCCAAAGAGTCACATTTTTCCATTGCCCCTCAACTTTCCTTTCATAATTGTGAAGGAGCACAGGGCCTTGGGTGGGGCTTCGGTGTCCCGGGCATTTCCGCACCCTCCTCAGCTCCTCGCCTGGGAGTGGCTATGGTCACCTGGGCATTCTTAGTGGTAAAGCAGGGAGGATTCTGTGGGGTTGCTTGGTTATGGCCTTGCTCAGAACCTTGGGGCTGTTTGGTCAGACAGCCTGGGAAACAACAACAACAACTATGAGGGCCCGACATACATACATAAAATTTTAAGACCGAGTGCTCCACACATACGTGCAGTTTCAGTCTCTTGTCCTAATGGCGGCATTCCAGGCAACCCTGTTAAGGGCTGCTTCACTTGTCAAGTTCTTGGATTTGAGATCGGCACGTATAGTCCGATCCCAGGTCTTCCTCGGTCCACCCCTTGGTGCAGCTCCGTCCACAATCACAGACCTGCATTTTTTCACCCAATTTTGTTGTTGTTGTTCCCTAAGCTGCCTGGCCGAACAGCCCTGAGTCCCTAAAGAAGGCCATGGCCACGATCAGGCTTTCCCACAGAGCTCTCATTGAGTGTAGATTGTGTTGTTGGTGTATTTGGTTGTGTGAAATGCAGTCTTCTATGATGTGTTTAATGGTATGGGGTGCTGTGTTACATCCCGGGCAGGTGTCGACAACGGAGTCATCCAGTCTCTTCTGATAGCTCAGGAGAGCTGGATGGTGTCCGCATCTCAGCCTGGCCAGGTGGACTCTGTCCTCGCGAGGAAGGGAGGATTCGGAAGGATGGATTTCGGGAGGTCGTGCTTGCAGCTGCGTGTTGTCTGTGAGTGAGTGGATGGATCGGCGAGAGAAATGAGTATGGATGTGCTTCTGGAAGTTGGTTTGGGGTGGGCAGGGAGGGAGAGAGGACAGTCATTGTGTGTGATACTGTGTGCTAGGTGTTGTTTTGATATTTCTTGGTGTCTGTGGGTGTGTTGCCATGTAGTTTAGTGGGTGGTCCTGGTTCGTGGAGGCTGCTGCCAGGAATTGAGTGCCTCTCATGTCCAGATGGTCTTTGACTTTGAGGATTTGGGTTTCTTGATGGTGATTCTTTAGGTGATCTGTGGGTGCAGTAGCTGTGCAGCCTGTAATGATCTTTAGGGCTTTGTTTTGAATAGTCTGTAAGGTCTTATGATGTGTTTCAGCTAGGTTAGAAGCCCAGGCTAGGCTTGCGTATTCCATCACTGATCTTATGTATTGTTTATATACTGTGGTGGTGGTTTCTTTGTTGTGTCCAAATTTTGTGTGAGCAAGTGACCTGAGGGCGTTAAGTCTGGGTGTCAGTTTCTTTTTGTTCATCCATTCTCTCCACACGTCCATACCATCCCAGTCTACTTGTACGCATCACCTCGCTAATACTCTTTATACCTAAACGTCTCCTCAGCTCAACATTTGTTATTCTATCCTGTAGCCTGGCCCCACACATCCATCTCACCATTCTCATCTCCTTACGTTCCATTCTGTTGACATCCTCTACTTTAACGGCCCATGTTTCTGAGGCGTACATCATTGCACTTCTAACACATGAGGCATACACCTTTCCCTTCAGGGGGAGAGGCATTCTTTTCATGGTCAGGATTGGCAGCAGTTCTATGAACTTCCCCCAGCCACATCTAATTCTAGCAACAGTGCCAGCGATGGTATCTCCTAGGTAACAAAACTTGTTCACCAGCTCCAATGACTCATTTCCAAAATTCACAGCCACAGGATCATCACTTAACACAAGCTCGCCTTGCACACTACGCCCTCAAATTTCTCTATTTCTGACTTATCCTTCGGCAGGGGTCCCTTTATTTTACTACAGCGCTTATTCCCATGGTGCACCCAGCGTCGACAGATGCTACATTGAATCGCGTTAACGCCCACACCCTTTCCACACGGTGCACATGGGTATGCACCGCTCTTTTCCACATTGCCTGGTCTCAATCTACAATGCATAACCTTGGTTTTGTTAATATTGACTCTTAAACCCTTGCTCGCCATGCCCTCTCTCCATTCTCTGAATTTGGCCTCAGCATCTTGCATACTGTCAGCTATTAGGACCAAATCGTCTGCATAAAACAGTTCCAACGGGAGTCCGCCTCTAAAAACTCTAGACAGTGCCTCCAGGACCATAATAAAGAGGAGGGGCTTAACACTGAACCCTGATGGACTCCAACACGGACTGCGAACTCATCACTTAGTACACCCTTCATCCTCACCTCACTTCGCGAATCCTCATACATCTTCATTATCACACGCACCAGCCACTCTTCCACACCAAGTTTCCTCATAGCCCACTGCACAATATCTCTAGGCACCCTGTCAAATGCCTTCTCCAGGTCTACAAACACAAAGTAAAGATCCCTGCCTTTTAGTAAGTATCTTTCCTGTATCTGCCTGACTATGAATATAGCATCGGTTGTACCCCGTCCTGGCATAAAACCAAACTGCATATCATCAATGGAGATGCTTTGCCTGATCAAACCCTCAAAGACTCTCACAGACCTTCATGATTTGGTCAAGCATTTTCAGGCCCCTATAATTTCCTCTATCTAGCGCATCCCCTTTTCCTTTGTACATATTTACTATTACACTTTTGAGCCAATCCTCGGGGATTTTCTCGTCTTTATTGGCGGCGCGCGACATATGTCGAGCGAAATAAATTTGGACTATCTGTCGGTGCACGACATCTGTCGAGCACCATTTTCAGCACGTAATGTTGCTGAGAGAGAGAGCTGAGCGGTGGGACGAGCGTAGTAACCTTATGACCGCTCCCCACGACCACCGCGGGTGTACTGAACTGTATTCTAACTTCCTCCCCCTCTTCTGCCTCGCTACACAGGGAATTATGTAAGGAAATTCCCTTATTTCAGGGTTTTTGCACTCGTGTTGCACGATCGTTGCAAGAGAACCAGTGGTCGTACAAGGATGGTTCGGGTGTCATTGGAAAGCTCTGTTTATGCCCTTTCAGGGATAGATACTTGTTTTACGCTCTGGATCTTATTTAGGCATGAAAATGAGCACGGAAACAACCCTATTTAGGGTAAAAACCCCCCTCTGGGCGCTACAGTCAAATAGACCACCTAGGCCGCCAATAATGGGTTAATAATGGTGTTTATCAACTGAGTGACTAAGTTGACACCAGTCTCCCCTGAGGACAAGAGACTGAAACTGCACTTATGTGTGGAACACTCAGTCTTAAAATGTTATGTATGTATATGTATGTAGTCTCCCCTGAGGCTTTTATCATCTCAGCGACAATGTCGGAGCACCCTGGAGCTTTACTTTCCTTCATTTTATTGATTGCGTCGCTCACTACAGCTGGTGGTATCAAAGGAGGGGGTCCAGATATTGGTTTTTCGATACTAAGCTGTTCCTTATCCCATTCAAACTCTACATTTAGCAATCGTTCATATTGTGCCGTCCATGCTTCTCTGATTTCATTTTCTGCATACACAATCTTCCCATTATCATTTCTAACACACTGTTCACCTATAATTTGCCTACTGTAATTTTTAACTCGCCTAGCTAGGTTGAAGATCCCATTGGGATTGTCAGTGTTACACACTTGTTCGAGGACCAGGGCCGGTATTTATAAAGCACTTTTAGGCCTAAAAGTAGCTTTTAAAGATGGCGCCAACTTTTAAAACTTAAAAGTTGGGCAAAAAAACTTTTAGCGGCTAAAAGTAGCTTTTAAACCCAGCGAAAACTAAAAGCTCCCCTTGGGACTGTTAGCGCTTAAAAGTTACTTTTAGAGGACGATGAAGATGATTGAATAACAAATCCGCCACCCCCTGCCAAGGAATGTTCATGTTCGAAAGATTAATTGGATTAATAGGCCTATAGCGAGTTAATCGAAGTACACCATTTAATCCATGAAGGAGACAGAAGAACTAAGCTCTTAACCCAGAGATGAAAGTGTGTAGGCTTAGTACCCTACGTTATTTGGCAACGGTCAAAATGTAACTAAATGAGTAACTCATGGTGGTATGATTGTAGGTTAGATATATTATCAAGTGCAGTATGTTAGGTAACTCTTGATTCTATCCATAAATTCCATATACCACCCCACACATCATACTATCCAAAGGTGATCCACTGTGTGTTCTCCAACGAATAAGCTATATTAGAAAGTAACCTACCACCTTATATATCAACCTACTTTAAACATTTCGATTCATACTGTCTATATGTCCGACTACATTTTTTTCCGCGGTCGGTCTCTCTATTTTTAGATGGGTAAATCCTCCTCCTCCTCCGCCCACAACCTCGACAGTTCCAGCGTCCTCGTTAACAAATACCTATACTGTACTTGTTGGAAGAACACTAACAAATAGACCAAATTAAAGGAGTGTAGAAGGACTAAGATATAATATTGGATTGTCACAAGATAGGCCTATTTCATAACATCCGAGAACAAGTAGCCTATTTGCACCCTATTTTTTCGCAAATTACCGTAAACTGGGGTGATTTCGGATAGGATAAGGATAAGGATATTATGGGGGATAATTTTAGGAGGCTTCCTGGATTACGGCGCATTATCACTACACATCACTTGACCTAGTTAAATCTCTACAATGTGTTTACAGTCATGAGAAATTGTAAAAAACAAACTCGAAAAATTTCCGAAATTACCCCACTTTACGAATTGTGAAAACTCGCGAATTTGGCAACTATCTCAGATGCTGCCACACCGGAATATGCAATTGTTTTGGTATGGTAAATGTATTACCCTTTCAATTTAGCAATATATAATAGATTTCACAATAACAAAATATTGCATAATTACCCTAATGTTTTATAGTAATTAGTATATGCAATTAGAAGCCTATACTGTACTTACCTATTAAACGTTATTCATTGATTGTAATCTTGCTAGATGTAGCGAACTAGCGGTTGTGGCAGCCTTCTTAACGCTTCCACTAAAAGCTGCTTTTAAATGTTTTATGAATAACTTTTAAGGATTTTCTTTTAGTTAAAATTACTTTTAGGGAAATTTTTAAATTATTTTATAAATACCGGCCCAGGTCCTTAATGCCTTTTTTAGCATTGTAAATAACTCTTTTGGCAGTTCGTTTAGCTGCCTGGTATTCCTCCTTGCTGCCTGCCTTCTTCCATGCTTTGAAGCTTCTCCTTTTCTCTTTCACAGCATGTTCTACCTCATCGTTCCACCACCAGGAGGTCTTATTCCTGGGGTGACCCTTTGTTTTCCCACAGACTTTGTCAGTGGCAGCGATAAGGCTATGCTTAACCCGGGAACTGCGGGGAGACTCTTAAGAGTTCCCCCGGTGGACTGCGGGAAGACTCTTAAGAGTCAGAGAAAAAAAAATCAACTTTTGACATCGGAAAAAAAAAAAAACAAAAAAAAATTTTTGGCCCCTGGGCCATGCAAAATCTCAGTCCTCTACCTCCCCTTCTTCCCCACTTTCCTCCTCTCCTTCAGTTATCATCTATTTTCCCTGTTATTCCCTTATGCTGAGGTATATTTTCGTGCTAACATTAGAAAGCCGGTTGCAGGGTGTGGTCATCACTGATAGCAAGCGAATGCAAGAGAGAGAGAGAGAGTATCGATCGACTGTGTCTCAGTGGCCTTGGGGGAAATTGGCGGGAAAGCAGCTTGCCTCACCCATACATTATACAACTCGCGGGCTATATCTCCAATTTTGACCATCCAAACGCTGTTTTCACTCGTTTTATTGTTGTTTCAGGTTAATACCTTTATAATCAACCCATAATAGGCGCATATGGATAAGTATTAATGCTATTAATGGTACAATGAATATTTTAGTGACGGAAACACCTTAAATACATGCGCACAGGGAGAGGTGTCTAATTACCCCCATGCGCACTTGTTAGGTTAAGAAAGTTCCATTGACTAGTTACATCATTAAGCCTAGCTTCCTTATTTCTATTAATTTCCTCCAGTTCACTATGAAACCTATCCCTAACTTCCTTGTTCTTCAGCAGCCACACTTTCCTTTTGGGTATGTATACATTCTGGCGCTTAGGATCTCTGTATAAGCTCATGTCGTACATAAGTATCTTATGCTGGGGGATACATTCTTCGCTCGGGATGACCTTTACATCCCGAACCAGTTTCCAGTCTTAACTGTTAACCAAGAAGTAATCTATCTGGCTACTGGAGACCCCAGAGTTATATGTGATCAGATGGCTCTGTCTTTTCTTGAACTTCGTGTTACACACAACCATGTTGAGTGCAACGCAGGACTCCAGTATATATTCGCCTTCCAGATTCCTCCTTCCGTAACCATTTCCTCCATGTACCCCCTCGTATCCATCTGCAGATGCTCCCACGTGACCATTCAGGTCCCCCCCCCAAGATTGTTATTTCATTCTCCGAGAGGCCTGAAATGACACTGACGGTGTCATTCCAGAAGTCCTTTTTTATCTCTTTCTGTAGACCAGCCTGTGGGGCATATGCAGATATCACATTCAGAATTCTTTCACCAACTTTCAACTTCAAAACAATCAGCTTTTCACTAACTCTCATAATCTGAAGCACACTTTCTGCCAGCTCTTCAGCCACCAGAACACCCACTCCTCCTTTCGCTTTATCAGTCTCCACCCCCATCCAGTAGATCCTATATCTTTTCTTTCTTCCGACAATCCACTGTACCCCATGCCTCTTCCAGAGTGTTTTCTGGGCACTGCAGACGTCCACTCGCCTCCTCTCACACATCTCAGCCACTTCATTTGCACACAGATTCAAACTACCAACATTCACACTAGCAAGTCTGAGATTGTGAGGGGCATTTGTCCTTATCCTGTGCGGTTTTGGTTCATCGGACTTGCGTTGTTTCTTTTTAGGTTGTTTAGTCATATTTGGTTAATTTGGCTGGCAAATGGGCATGACCCCCCCCCCAGAGCTCCGGTTCCAGTCTACCCCGGGACCATTCCCAGCACCTTCCCTCAAGAGATTACATTGGGGTAGGAACCAGTGGCCTCGGTACGCCCCACCAGAACCAGCCGCAGGGACGCACCCCATGCGCGTACACGGCACTACGACTGGCCTGGTATTTTTCGCCCAATGACAGGGCAGCCTCCTGGAGCGCTACCACCATGTTCGGGCCCCTATACTATTGGGCGGAAAGTGCCAGTCAGGGGAAACACTACGTACTGTACCCTCTGGATCAATTTCGACCAGGTTATCAAGCCTCAGTCACTGGCCCCGAAGCCCCCCTACGACAGCAACAGGCGTAGTAGCAGGGGGGGAGGAAGAGAGAGAAACACAACTTCAGCATGGTCTCCGCGTTATCCAGCAATTCGATAGCCACATAGCAATGGCAACAACAGCAGGATGTAGTGGCAAGGATCATACATAGGGGGGGAGGAGAGTAGAACTTGCAGGGAATGTGGAGTTAGGTCAGGGAAGGAATTGAGGAGGAGGGGAACCTGGTAGGAGGCGAAGAGGGAAAAGAAACAAGGAGGAGGATTCCAATATACTGTGCTACTACACTAATATAGATGGAATAAACAGTAGAAAGATAGAGTTAGATGATATATTAAGAAAGGATCAACCACAGATAGTCTTGTTGACAGAGACAAAGCTGAACCAGGACTTTGACAGTAATATAATGTTTAGTGAAAGATATAATGTATGGAGCTATGATAGAAAGGGGAAGTGGAGTGGCAGTATTAGTTAAGAATCCTATGACAGCAAAGCAAGTGGAGTTAAATAATAACATTGCAGAAATAATGGCAGTTGAACTCAATGATATTGAAGGAAAAAAGCTAGACATAGCAGTAGTTTACATGCCACCAAAGACCAGAGTATGGAGGGAGTTAGAGTTTGAGGAGATGGTCGAGGATATGATTCAGTCGTTGAGAAGATAAGATTGCTTTTAAGAAAGAATAGATTGATCTTGGTTGGAGATTTCAACTGTGGTGAGGTTAATTGGGAATCGGGAGATGCAGGGCCCAATCAGAGATCCTGGGGAAGTTGGTTATTAGAGTTAGTTACGGAGAATGTACTCAGACAACATGTGAAGGAGAATACTAGAATGAGGGGTAATAACGAACCTTCTAAGCTCGATCTGATTTTTACAAAAGATCCTCACAAAATTAGTGATATAAACTATTTATGTCCTGTAGGCAAAAGTGATCACCTGTTACTGAAATGGAAGTTGATCTCGAGTAATGACAATAGATTAGATAATAGCTATATAAATGACAGACTAAATTATAGTAAAGCTGATTATGTATCCTTGAAAAGATATTTGGAGGGAGTAGATTGGGATCCCATTATAAAGGAACAAGATGTACAAGGTAAATATACTGTAGTAGGTTCCAGTCTGCACATACGTGCAGACTGAAACTGCATATACCGGTATGTGTGGAGCACCCAGTCTTAAAATGTTATGTATGTTATGTATGTATAGAGAAGGAACCAATCTGTTTGTCCCAAGGTATAAAAATTTAAATTTTGCTAAGCAGACAGAATGGTTTAACTTGAGATGCAAAAGAGCTATGGATAGGCGTGATGCAGCTTGGGCTAGATTAAGAAGAAGGAACACTGAGAGTAATAGGAATAAATATAAACAGGAGAGGAATAGATATGTTAACATAATTAGGCGAGTTAAAATGAACTATGAGAAGAACATAGTAAATAAATGTGAAAGTGACCCTAAATTGTTTTATAAATATATAAATAGTAAGCTGAAAGTAAAGAAACAAATTACTAAATTAAGAGCAGATAATAGGACGTATGAGAATGTATCAGACATGTGCGAGGTAATGAATAACAAATTGGGGGTCGGTTTTTAGTAGAGATGAAAGTTTTGACGAACCCCAGATGGGAGTACTGGAGAGTGGTCATATCAGGATTGAAATAACTAGAGATGAGCTGTTATCTGCGATGAGAGGACTTGAAGTAAGGAAAGCTATGGGACCGGATGAAGTGTCTGCCTGGGTTTTAAAGGAGTGTGCGCAGCAATTAGTGGAGCCAGTGAGGGACATAATTCAAGCTTCCTTAGATAAAGGACAAGTTCCTCTTGAATGGAAAAGAGCTAATATCATTCCGATATATAAGAATGGAAGCCCTGAGGACCCTTTAAACTATAGACCAGTTTCACTTACCAGTATTGTATGCAAGATTTGTGAAAAGCTAATTAGGAAGAGATGAGGGTGAAGGGCGTACTGAGTGATGAGTTCGCAGTCCGTGTTGGAGTCCATCAGGGTTCAGTGTTAAGCCCCCTCCTCTTTATTATGGTCTTGGAGGCACTGTCTAGAGTTTTTAGAGGCAGACTCCCGTTGGAACTGTTTTATGCAGACGATTTAGTCCTAATAGCTGACAGTATGCAAGATGCTGAGGCCAAATTCAGAGAGTGGAGAGAAGGCATGCCGAGCAAGGGTTTAAAAGTCAATTTTAACAAAACCAAGGTTATGCATTGTAGATTGAGACGAGGCAATGTGGAAAAGAGCGGTGCATACCCATGTGCAGTGTGTGGAAAGGGAGTGGGCGTTAACTCAATTCAATGTAGCATCTGTCGATGTTGGGTACACCATGGGAATAAGCGCTGTAGTAGAATAAAGGGACCCCTGCCGAAGGATAAGTCAGAAATACAGAAATTTGAGTGCGTAGTGTGCAAAGGCGAGCTTGTGTTAAGTGATGATCCTGTGGCTGTGAATTTTGGAAATGAGTCATTGGAGCTGGTGAACAAGTTTTGTTACCTAGGAGATACCATCTCTGCCGGTGGTGGGGCCGTGGCTGCCACTGTTGCTAGAATTAGATGTGGCTGGGGGAAGTTCAGAGAACTGCTGCCAATCCTGACCATGAAAAGAATGCCTCTCCCCCTGAAGAGAAAGGTGTATGCCTCATGTGTTAGAAGTGCAATGACGTATGCCTCAGAAACATGGGCCGTTAAAGTAGAGGATGTCAACAGAATGGAACATAATGAGATGAGAATGGTGAGATGGATGTGTGGGGCCAGACTACAGGATAGAATAACAAATGTTGAGCTGAGGAGACGTTTAGGTATAAAGAGTATTAGCGAGGTGATGCGTACAAGTAGACTGGGATGGTATGGACATGTGGAGAGAATGAATGAACAAAATTGGGTGAAAAAATGCAGGTCTGTAATTGTGGAGGGAGCTGCACCAAGGGGTGGACCGAGGAAGACCTGGGATCGGACTATACGTGCCGATCTCAAATCCAAGAACTTGACAAGTGAAGCAGCCCTTAACAGGGTTGCCTGGAACGCCGCCATTAAGACAAGTGACTGAAACTGCACGTACAGCGTATGTGTGGAACACTCAGTCTTAAAATTTTATGTATGTATGTATGTATGGGTGGAAATGCTAGAATGAAAAAAGATAATAACCCCGAAGCAATTTGGATTTAGAGAAGGGACATCTTATGTTACCAGTCTGCTATGATTCTCTAGTAGGGTGATAGATGTACTGCAAGAAAGAGGCGGATGGGTGGACTGCGTCTACTTAGACCTTTCCAAAGCGTTCGATAAGGTACCACAAAGAGATTGTTATCGAAGCTTAAGACGATAGGATGTATAGGGGGAAGTTTGCTGAAATGGATGGGGAGCTATTTAACAGTTAGAGAAATGAGGACCAACATTAGAGGAGCTTACTCATCGTGGCGGAAAGTTGAGAGTGATGTGCCACAGGGATCTGTGTTGGCACCTCTCATGTTCCTTTTGTATGTGAATGACCCGCCGATAAGCATAAACTCCTACATGTCAATGTTTGCAGATGTCATAAAAATTAGGAGACAAATAACAAATATAAGCAGTTGTGAGGAGCTGCAAGGGGATTTAGATAAAATATATGAATGAAGCACCAAGTGGAAAATGAAATTTAATATAAGTAAATGTCATGTGTTAAATATGGGAAGAAGTGTGAATAGACCAAATTGGGAGTACAGGATGGGAGACAAAATAATTAGCAAAGCCGAAAAATAAAAGGACTTGGGATTGATTATACAAGATAACTTGTCGCCAGAAACATATTAACAAGCTCTTTAGCGGAATGTATGCAATGGCCGGGAATATGAAAGTTGCTCTGAACTACTTGGATGAGAAAATGTTAGCAAAAATTATAAAAAGTATGGTTAGAACAAGACTTAAGTATGCAGCAGTGGTGTGGTCCCCGCATCTTAAGAAGCATATTCACAAGTTAGAAAGAATCCAGAGAGCAGTTACTAGATTGGTTCCAAGTCTCAGGGAACTGCCATATAAAGGGAGGCTAGACAAATTAAATCTACCAAGTCTAAAAGAGAGGAGAGAGAAGGGAGACATGATAATGATGTACAAATGGACCCTAAGGCTGGATAGGGAGGATATAATAATTATGGATACAGGAATAACGAGGCCACAGCTACAACGTAAAAAAAAACTACCTGCAAGAACGATATCAGGAAGTTTAGCTTCCCGTATAGATGTATTGACAAATGTAATAGGCTGGAGGAGGAGGTGGTAGGGGCAAGGAACATCCATATTTTCAAGAAAAAATTGGATAAAAGTAGACTAAGAGACGGGACAACACAAGCTTAGCTCAACTCCTGTAAACTACAATTATGTAAATTAGGTAAATACAAGTGAGAATGAGTGTAATGGAGCGATAATTTTTTCTGATATTGGAATATATTATCTTATAGACTCATAGAGAGAGAGAAAGAGAGGAGAATCTTGTGATATTCAAGTACAGTACAGTAAGTTAGAAGTTTGTGTGAGAGAATCCAGTATATTGTACTGTATTATTAAATTATGTTCAAATTAAGTTTGTTTAGATGTTTACAGTAAGAGGAAAAAAGAGAGTTGTGAAAAGTGAGAACCACTTCAATGTGCAGTACGAATTATAATAAATATTTAGTTTTATTAAGTACTTGTGTTAAGTTTAGGGGGTATCAATATGAGAATTGTTATCATCAATTTTCAATGGCCAATATTTTGCTGGCAACATTTATTTCATGGGATCTTTTGTACAGCAATCAAAGACTACGGTACACTAAAGATAGAGTAATTTAGTTGACAGAATCATGGTAATTCCATCGCAATGGCAATAATTCAATGTAAAGGCCCATAGCTCCAAAGCTATTGCATAGATTTGGCTGCTGTTGGTTTTAGGTTGTAGAGGAAGGCCGACCTAATGTCATATGAGGTTTTGATCTATTATGCAAACAAATGGTATTTGAGAAAACAAAAAATTGCCATGCGGTAATTATTTTGACGGTCGCGCTGATACAAACGGTGATTAAGTGGTTCATAATAATCAAAGTTAGTCACCACATCCTCCTGGGCGAATCACTTGACGTAGCAACTTCTGACTTTCACCATTCTCCAGAGGAATACTAGAGCTTTATTTAACAATTTAGTGGATGTCTGTAACCCTTTCCATTTCGAAGAACGACCGAGTGGAAATGATCAAGAGAAACTTTTAAAATAATCTGTGGTGTGGACCACAATTATTTGTTAAACAAATCTATTATAGATATCTTTAGCAGAAGGGCTGAATGTATAGATAAAGCAACAAAAAATGTAATATTCCATATGTGGCAGTTTATAATTAGCAAAAAAAACACCGTTCATGGCGAATTACCCCACCTTTCATCATGATAAAAGTTTACCTAATAAGCTGCCAGACCAGTGTTGATGCTAAAAATCTTGTAGAGGGAAGAAGTGTTTGTGTGATACTACCTTTAGAGAGAGAAAATGAAATGAATATAATTGATCTGATAGAATTATTTTATTAAATGGTTATTGACTTAAATATGGTATAATATTATACAGTATGTATAATTATTATCCTTTCAGACTTTTTGTAGTTCTCTTCTTTCACTTACTGGTAGCTGAATGATAACTTACCAAAGTTTCTGTACACAAGACGTTATCCTTTCACACTTCTTATCGTTCTCTTCTTATCCTTACTATTGCAGACTGAGATCAAAACTGGTGGTTGGTACTGGCACTGTGGAGGGACGGTTCCGGCACTCTCAGAAACTGGAGGAGCTGCGGAACATACAGGAGCACATCAGCCACGAGCGAGCACTGTGGAATAAGGAGAAGGATTCTCAGGAGAAGTGGATATCCGACAAGAAAGTGGAGATCCAGAAGAAACAAGTGAGTGTATCACTGAATTGTGCTGAATGAGTGAATGGATTTCTGATGTCTTGCTTCCTCAAGAAACTCCCTAAAAGGAATGGCCATGGCAGGCTTGCTTACCCAGACATGCTTGCATTGTTTCCACTGTTTGGATTAAAACCATTAGCACCAAAGGAGCAGACCCAGACGAGTTCCTCACATTGATGGCACTTTCACCATTGTTTTGGTATTTTCTTTAACTTAGCAGGGGCCCTGGTTGGCAGTAAACCAGGCACAGTCTTTCTTCTACACAGGAGGAGTGTGCAGAGCAATTAGTGGAGCCAGTGAGGGACATAATTCAAGCTTCCTTAGATAAAGGACAGGTTCCTGTTGAATGGAAAAGAGCTAATATCATTCCGATATACAAGAATGGAAACCCTGAGGACCCTCTAAACTATAGACCAGTTTCACTTACTAGTATTGTATGCAAGATTTGTGAAAAGCTAATTAGGAAGAGATGGATGAAAATGTTGGAGAGAAAGAAAATAATAACCCCAAAGCAATTTGGATTCAGAGAAGGGACATCTTGTGTTACCAGTTTGCTATGTTATTACAGTAGGGTGATAGATGTACTCCAGGCGGATGGGTGGACTGCGTCTACTTAGACCTTTCCAAAGCATTCGATAAGGTACCACATAAGAGATTGTTATCTAAGCTTGAGACGCTAGGATGTGTCAGGGGGAGTTTGCTGAAATGGATGGAGAGCTATTTAACAGATAGGGAAATGAGGACCAACATTAGAGGAACTTACTCATCGTGGCGGAAAGTTGAGAGTGGTGTGCCGCAGGGATCTGTGTTGGCACCTCTCATGTTCCTTATGTACGTGAATGACCTGCCGATAGGCATAAACTCTTACATGTCAATGTTTGCAGATGACGTAAAAATTATGAGACAAATAACAAATAAAAGTAGTTGTGAGGAGCTGCAAGGGGATTTAGATAAAATATACGAATGGAGCACCAAGTGGAAAATGAAATTTAATATAAGTAAATGTCATGTGTTAAATATGGGAAGAAGTGTGAATAGACCAAATTGGGAGTACAGGATGGGAGATAATAAAATTAGCAAGGCCGAAAAAGAAAAAGATTTAGGGTTGATTATACAAGATACTTTGTCGCCAGAGAAACATATTAACAAGCTCTTTAGCGGAATGTATGCAATGGCCGGGAATATGAAAGTTGCTCTGAACTATTTGGATGAGACCATGGTAGCGAAAATTATGAAGAGTATGATTAGACCAAGATTGGAGTATGCAGCAGTGGTGTGGTCCCCGCATCTAAAGAAGCATATTCACAAGTTAGAAAGAATCCAGAGAGCAGTCACTAGATTGGTTCCAAGTCTCAGAGAACTGCCATATGAAGGGAGGCTAGACAAATTAAATCTACCGAGTCTAAAAGAGAGGAGAGAGAGGGGAGACATGATAATGATGTACAAATGTACCCGGGGGCTGGAGAGGCTGGATAGGGAGGATATATTAATTATGGATACAGGAATAACTAGAGGCCACAGCTGCAAAGTAAAAAGACCTACCTGCAAGAATGATATCAGGAAGTTTAGCTTCCCCTATAGATGTATTGACAAATGGAATGGGTTGGAGGAGGAGGTGGTAGGGGCAAGGAACATCCATATTTTCAAGAAAAAATTGGATAAAAAGTAGACTGAGAGACGGGACAACACGAGCTTAGCTCAACTCCTGTAAACTACAATTAGGTAAATACAATTAGGTAAATACAACAGCTGAGCTCTGGAACTCTCTCCCAGAATCAGTCTTTCCCTCTTCCTACGACTTAAATTGCTTCAAACTCTGTGTGTCCAGGCATTTTGGCTCGAGCGTCCCTTGATTTTGGCCCTGTCACTCTTTCAACTATGGGGGAGGCACTCGCTATAGGCAGTTCTGCCTTTTGCCTCCCTCAATCACATAGAAAAAAAACAAAAAGGAGTGTTCTGAAGGGAGGTACACTGGTCCACTGCTACAGAGGCTGGCTACGCCACCAAAGTGACATCACGAATGACGGGGTCGCTACATCCCTACACCAAAATAAGAAGAAATTTAAATTGAATTAAGTTAGTGTAGGGTGTGTAGCAGATATGGTTTAATGTAAGAAATCAAGTGTTGTTCCCCAAGCTGCCTGGCCGCACAGCTCCAAGGCCGCGAGCAAGGCCAACGCCATAACCGAGCACCCCCATAGAACCCTCCCTGCCGACCACAATAAAGCCTGGGTGACCGAAGCCACTCCATGGCGGGGAGCTGAGGAGGGTGCGGAAACGCCAGGGAAACCAAAGCCCCACCCAGGGCCCTATGCCCCTCAGCAATTATGAAGAGAAAGTTGAGGGGCATAGGAAAAATGTGACGCTTTGGCTTCCAATCTTGGTAGATTGGGAGGTCAATCCACGGAAGAGATGCCGTCACTTGAGATCTAGAAAATATATAAGTAAAAGGAACAGTCAGAGTAAGCTATGGGTATGGTAGAGATCGCTCAGTTCTCACTCTGATAGACCAGCCCATTGCCAAGAAATCAAGTGTTTGTGTGTCTTATGAGCAAGCTTAAATTGTGCTTTGTGTAACTGAGGCACTGAAAGAAAAAGTAATTGTAGGAGGACAGGTGGTAAAATAGAATGCCTAGCAATCCTATAATAAATACACCTATAGCACTTCTCTGGAGTACTACCCTGATTGGCTGGATATGTGTTTTTGTATTTCATAGTACTGCACAGGTGTTTTGCTAAATTTTCAATGCGTTCTTTCCACATACCGGTAGTGATTTTGATAATTTGTTTTGTCTTTGTAGTATGCGGTTCTTATTTTGGTTTGTTTTGTTTTGCAAGTTTTACATTTTAATTATCCTGGTGTTTTTTCCTCAGGAGCAACTACGGCGGGAGGAACAGGACATCACGCAGCAGCGAGAGACTCTGTACCGGAAGATGGAGGCCCTCAAGGCTATCAAGGGCATCAGTCTGGGCCCCAACCTGGCTGTGTACACCTCCCCTCCACCTGGTATGGCGCACACGGAAGACGCACACGGAGGTTAGTAGACAGACTTGAAGTTAAAATGGCAATGTAACCTAAGCCTAATCTAATCTATCCAGACCAATGCTTACTTAAATATTAACTTTACCTAATCACACCTACCCCAATCTAACATAAGCTGTTTAACCCATTCAGTACCAGTGCCGTCCTTTTAACTTTATTCTGGCTACTATTTGACAATTATATTCAGTTTAAAAATGGCCTCCAGCAATTAGACGCACCACGCTCAAGCTTCTTGTGGTGACCACCGTCGGAAGATTGTCGTATTGTCGCAGGACCCTAGGACAAGTGGTAATTTACTTGGTAACTCAACAATATAATAAGCTTCGTTTAAAAAAACACCATTCACAAATGGTATTTTTTTGGTAGTAACATATCTATTTGTGCACACACAATTAATATATGTATCAACTATAACCCTATAATCATTACACATGGCGAAAAAAATTAATATACTGTATGAGAATCCACAAATTGCGTACAAAGTATGAATGTTAACTTGCTAAGCACCAAATCCTTATAGAAATAGTTTATATAATAAACACATGTTATAGTAGAATTGTTTACAGTGGAATAAGCTACTGTCAGCAAGTTAAACTATCGTTAAAACTCACTAAACGTATGGACGCGTATTTATATGAGGATATGGCAGGAGGGAGGCCATGGAGGCCTGTCCTTGGCCCCGCCCCTCAAATGTACAGTCACAAGCATAAATGCTGCGACAACAACCAGATAACGTCAACTCCTTCATCATGAGAGGTTTAGGCCTATATTGAGCTGAATAAAGTCGTCTGACGGTAGCTAGAATGAAATAAAGAAATCATTGTGAGTTTGAATATAAAGTTTAGCAATACCTTTGGAGACGAAAGGGCGAACATAATCTGGTTGGTGTCGCAGTATTTATGCTTGTGACTGTACAACTATTATATTAGATTAGATTTTATTAGATTAACCTAACCTAACCTAACCATAAAATATAACAAAAATAACCAAAATAACAAATATAACAAAATAAAAAATATAAAATACTGTACACTGAATTCGAGTGGGATCGAACACTGGTTTTCTGAGTGGAAAGCGGGAGCTATACCGATTGGACTATGGGGAGCTCTGGCAGTAACGGTTTGAAGGCGTTATTTAAACGCGGGGCGGGCCAAGGGAGGTGAGGGACGGGGCCAAGGGGCCTAAGATTCTCATGCATGCCGTCTTATTTTATGGACTATTAGTATAATACTCTACTCTACGTGAGGTTTAAGCGCTATATAATGTCAAACACTTCTAAGAAACTTACATTGAATGAAGTGTTTACTTCATAAACCTCTGAATAGAGGAACTGAAGCGATAATATATTTTGTACAAAGGTTTGAGACATTCAGAAAAATCTAGTTTTATATTTACAAAGCGCGAATATGCTACAAATTAAACACACGAAAACTGCTTCAAAAATCATACTAATAGCTGCTAATAGTATATAACGCATAATCTTGGTATATTTCTTTTTGACCTAAAAAATATTGTGGTTCGTCCCCAAAGCGACCATTCTCCATCTGGTGGCCACCCCAAGAAGCTTCTCCGTGGCGCGTCTAATTAACAGGCTTTGAACTATCTCACTTAACCAATTTTACTACTGCCAATAGTTAACTCTATAGAGCTGATTGTAAAGTCTGAAAATAGTAAAACAATTTCACACGGGATAGCCGAATCATAGGTGGTGTCTGTGGACGGAGAATCACCAGCAGAAAGCACATTTATCTACTGTATTTACGTAGTGATATTCCCCCCTGGTACTACTCTCCTTGTCGCGGTTGGGGGGCTTCGGGGCCAGCGACTGGGGCTTGATGGGGGAGGGATGTGGTTGTTTCCCTCCCTCTCCCCTCGAGCTTTCGTCCTCAGCTTGACTAATTTTGAGTAGTTTTTCTTTCCTCGTTCTATGATTTTCCCCTTCTATTCTTATTCTGTCCCATTCGGCTGTCCTCGGTCAGCCTATATCTCATGTCTCCCTGGCCTGGCTAGGTGGTTGACTCCTGACCCGTTTTGTCTCTTCGGTTGCTGATGTCGCCGAACTGACTTGATTCCCTTCGGTAATGCATTTTTTGCTTCTCGATGTGATTTTTTCTACCTTCGACCTGATCTCTCATTCTTCGCCCTGATCACTTCTTGGTTGGTGTTGCGGTGTAGCAGTTCTTGCCTCATCCTTCGGCCCTGCCCTATAAGAGCTCTGATGTGGAGCTCATGTGGTCCGGCTGAACTGGTGAAATGGCGACAAATGTCTGCGTGTCTTCACCTTCCTCGATTTGTTCCCCTACTGCCCTTCCCTATCTATCTTTACTCGTTTAGTTATATATCTTGATCGAATCCTTCGGGCCAGCCCTATGAGAGTTCTTTTGTGGAGCTCAGTGGTCTGGTTAAACTAATATTAAAAAAACAAAAACACAGTGATATTATTGCATCTTTAACCCTCCAGCCCCGGGGGCTATAGCTTACGACTGTGCTCCGGTACCGGGTGTTTTGACGATCTTTGGCCTATGTTAACTACTCTGTAAGTCAATGAATATGTCATGTAATGTTGTGAATAAAAAAGAATAATGTTCCACAAACCTTCCTCTGTCGAATGGCGTTGAGTAGAGGTCTCTAGCTCCTCTGGTTGCATAATGGTGAGCGCGGGAAGACGAGTGCTTTTCGGCGGCAAATTCTTCCCGCGTTCGGACGCGTCGCCTCGGCCATGGCTACGACGCACCTAGCCGCTCGCCGCGCCAAAGTATTTATCTCCCTTAGACGATTTTAGTGTTTGATATTGAGAATGTGATGTTTATTTGATATTTTCTAGTTATTTTGAGGCCAATTATATAAAATATGTTTATTAGGGTATCACTGTCACTGATATTGCTAATTTTCACTCGATACCGTACATTTTATTAGTAATTGAGGTAGCTTATTGTTGTATTAGGCACTGATTATTCGTTATCACAGGTGTTTATTATACTTTGGCCATCAAATATTAGGTCTTGTGTCACTTTCACTTTGACAATTATGCTTTAGAGAGTGTCACTGTCACTGATAATGCTCATTTTCACTGATACCGTACATTTTATTAGTAATTGAGGTAGGTTATTGTTGTATTAGGCACTGATTATTCGTTATCACAGGTGTTTATTATACTTTGGCCATCAAATATTAGGTCTTGTGTCACTTTCACTTTGACAAATATGCTTTAGAGAGTGTCACTGTCACTGATAATGCTCATTTTCACTCGATACCGTACATTTTATTAGTAATTGAGGTAGGTTATTGTTGTATTAGGCACTGATTATTCGTTATCACAGGTGTTTATTATACTTTGGCCATCAAATATTAGGTCTTGTGTCACTTTCACTTTGACAAATATGCTTTAGAGAGTGTCACTGTCACTGATAATGCTCATTTTCACTCGATACCGTACATTTTATTAGTAATTGAGGTAGGTTATTGTTGTATTAGGCACTGATTATTCGTTATCACAGGTGTTTATTATACTTTGGCCATCAAATATTAGGTCTTGTGTCACTTTCACTTAGTTATATGATTTGTAAACGTTTTATATACAATTTATTGTGTCTTTTTTCACTGATTTATATATTTCTATAGGTTCTAATCATATGAATGTCACTTGGTATATACATATGTGTCACTTTCACATATTATTATGGTGTAATTGTATTTGTATCAATGTTCTCATAATACATGACTTTTGTATTACAATACATTGGTTTTCTTCCACTTTTTGCCTATATATAATTATAGTGTACATATTGTCATTTTATTTGGCAATTTCAGTATGATTATTAGAACTCCAGCTTGGAGTGGTAATCAAAGAAGCAATCTACAGCACAGAGTGCCACCTTGCACTCCACACACTCCAGGGTTGACTTTTTACCTGACCTCGGCTTCACCCTGCTGTTGTAGCAGACATGGCACCGCTTCTGCTGTGTTCTTCCGGATTCATTCTGAGGCAGGGAACCAAGCCTGTGCCTAATCAAGTATTGAGCAGACTGCAAGCGGTCAATAACGGCGGGCCCAGGATGTGCCACTGCCCTCTGTGGCATAGCATACTTCTCCAGGAGCTCCGTCAACACCTGCTTTTGGAACCTCCGCAGGCTATTGAACTTCATGGGTGTGTTCACATTCCGAAGCTTGTATATGTTGTAGGCATTCAGAACTGACATGTCCACCATATGCAGAAAGAACTTTTTGTACCATCTGCACGAGGTACGCAGGCAGTCAATGAAGCCTATCTGCATGTCGGACTTGTCCACCAGCCTCATGTTGATGTTGTAGTCCAGGACAGCATCGGGCTTGGTCACCCTGGCCTGGGTGCGGCGATCCACCTTGCCAGTCTCCACCATTTCCCCCTTGTGGATGGTGGTCAGGAGGTTGACCTTCTGCTGGTCATGCCAGTGGATAGCCAGAATGGGCCCCGACTTCTTCTTGAACACATCACCTTTTTGGTCTTTGGAGGGAAAGGTGGCATGCCCTTCCTTTTCCCTCGTACTGTGCCTACAGTCCCCGTCTTGCGCTCATGCAGGTACTGTGAGAGAGTGGGGGACGTGTAATAATTGTCCGTGTAGAGGACGTGATTCTTATGAAAGTAGCGGTCCATCATGGCTTGCACCACTGCTCCGCCAAAGCCAATGAGGGGGTCCACAAGCAAGTCCCCTTCCTTCCCGCTGTAGACCAGGAAGTCCAGGACATAGCCAGTTTGGCAGTCGCACAGCACAAAGAATTTTATGCCAAAGCGATGTCTTTTTGAGGGGATGTACTGCCGGAAGCTGAGTTTTCCCCGGAACAGCACAAGAGACTCGTCAATGACGACCTTGCGGAAGGGCTTGAAGTAGGAGGTGAAGCGTTCTCGCATCATCTCATACAACGTCCTAATCTTCCACAGCTTGTCTGGGAGGTGGACGTCAAGGTTGGTGACAAGATGGAGCGCTGCGAGGATATCAAGGTACCGGTCGCGAGACATATATTTCCCGAAGGCAGGGGTGGATATCAGATCATTGGTGATCCAATAGTCAGGCAACCTATGCTTCTTGACATGAGGCATTAGCATGGTGAGTGCCAGGAACACCATGAACTCTTTATGAGTCACTGGGGTCCACTGCCTCATGTGGCCCTTGGTCACCTTTCCCAAAAAGTGGACCTGGAATTGGTGCTGCTTATTTGTCTCTTTGACAACATAGCCTACCACCTCCTCATCAAAGAAGGCCTCAAACAGTTCGTGTGGTGGAGCATTGGGGCCTGCAGGAAAATTGGGGGTAACGCCTGAACCCTCCAGTACCTCATCAAAAGCTGGCACATCAGGGTTGTATGCATCCTCATCAACTACGTCTTGCCACTGAAAAACGTAGAATGGGTCTTGTCTACGCTGACGAGGAGCTCCAGCTGGTGGCCCAGCACGCCCACGGCCAACTCGGGAGGCGCGCGCCCTAGGGCGGCGAGGGCGGCGGCCAGGGCGGTGGGCAGCACGACGGGCAGCACGACGCCGGGCCAAGCGGATGGGTCGAGGGTCGTCGATGTCCATATAGTCATCGTCAGAGTGGTCATCTTGCCTGACGGTGGACCTATGTAATCATGGCCAGAGTCTTGAGAGAGGTGCCCTTCATCATCAGTGGCCCCCACATAATCTGGCGGGGAACCAGTGATGCGTGGGCGGCGTGCGGGTGGGCGAGGTGGGGAAGGAGTGGCAGGTGAGGCTGTGTCCCCCCGAGGTCCCGGGCTCCTTGGCCTGCGACGAGTGACAGAAAGCAATGTTTCACTGTCACTAGGGCCAGGTATTGGTGATGCGAGCTCAAAGACTTCTTCAGGAAGACATGTTGAAGGCGGGAGAGGTGGGGAGGACCGTGGGGAAAGTTGCGGGGACGTATGGCTGGGGCCGGCCGGGGTGGACGCCGCGGGAGCCTCGAACAAAACTCTCTTACTTTTCTTAATTTTCTTGGTATATTTCCTACCTTTCCCCTTTTCGGCAGCAGTATGTCTCCTGTCGGGGGACCTAGGAGGCAAATAGGCCGAAAGTGTGGGGTCCTCAACCCTTGGCAATGGTGGGGGTGGTGGGGAAGAATGCGGGGCATCCGGGTCATCTTGGGTGGCGTGGGTAGATAAGGGAGACAATGGCGGACGAGAAGGGTCACCACGCTGACCCTCACTCACAGCCTCATCCTCACCAAGTAGTTTTGCTTGTTCCCTAGCTGCCGCGGCCGCCTTCTCAAGTATTTTCTGCTTATACAAATGTAGCTTGAAAGGCGATTTACCTGGGGAAGGGCTTGGCGTCGTGTCACTTAAGCGAAATTTGGTGAGTGACCTTGAACTCTCCCACTCGCTCACTCTCTCAAGTTCACTGTCTTTAGGTAAACCAGCTTCCTCAACAACTGGTACATCACCTTCATCACTCTCATCACTGTCATGTTCTCTCGCAAATCCCAGGAATTGCTCTTCTTTATCACTCTCATGGCCATAATCACTCGACTTATAATTACTGGAGTCGTCACTGACTTCATCATCAACATTATGCTTGGCATCAGCTCGCTCATAAAGTCTCAATGTCGTCTCAATACCTCCGGGAGATAACACATTTAGGCGATGGCGTCGGGGTAAGGCGCGACGAACAAGCAAGGGCGTCGTAGGAAGCACGGTATCGGACACAGCGGAATCACTATTTGGCGTACTGTCCATGATGGCGTCGGGGTAGATACTGTTGCTGTGGCGGAGTTTACGCCTGGTGGCGCCACCTACCGTCCCACGATACCGAAAATGTACGCGCGGCATTCGAAAGCACGCATGCAAGCAATGGGCGTTCAAGAGCCCTTCCGGGTTGCGCGGGCCGAGGTTGTTATGGGCGTTCAAGAGCCCATCCGGGTTGGAGGGGTTAAGCCACTCACAAGATCGATACGTTGGGCTTTGGCAGACATAGTTAAGAAGAGCCAAAGATAAACCAAATGCATCTGCTGGTGCTTGGGAATTCCACAGACCCAACCACGTTTAAATATAGCCTTCAAACCAATGTAAGCATGTCGCCTCGTAACTCGGTTGGTAAAGGTTAGACCTCATAAACAGGAAAACGAGCGTTCGATCCCACTCGGATCGTAAGTATTTTGTATGTTTATTTTGTTATTTTTGTTACAATAATTACATTAGGTTAGTTAGGTTAATCTAATAAAATATAATCAGAGAAGAAAAAAATCAAATTCGTCGCGAATAGCGTACACGACTTGGTCGATGTTAGGTCAGGGAGGTTGCCTTTACAATTATTTTTGTTATTATCACGTGAATGAGTTGACCGACTTTTATCTTTCTTTTCATATTTCTTTAATTAGGCTATTCTTTCTGTCTCTTCTTTCTTCTTATCTTCTTCTAATAGTATCATATATCTTCTTCGTATATGGCCTGTTAAATATATCCATTTTGTTTCTTGATGTGGAATGTGGTTGCCTTGGGATGAATGTAAACAAACACACGTATTACTGAACGTCTTTTGTTTTTAGTTTCGTACGAGAGGCGGCCAAGCCTTTGGATCGGAAGATATGCCGTGGACTGGGAGCGGAGAAACTCCAAGAAACCAACATGTTGGTTTCCTCTATTTCCCAGTGAAATATGACACCTTGGCTAAATTTACATTTCCAATACTCAGACCTCATCAGAGGTCGGGTAAAAACACGACCGTGTGAACCGCCCTTTAGACTACCAGGCTAAGTGAAGTACCTTTATTAGTCTCGTGGTAATGTGATTGCCTCGTAACCCAAGGGACCTGGGTTCGATTCCCGCCCTGGGTACAGATTTTCGGGAGGCTATTTCAGCATCTAAAACAAAGTTTAGGTGTGTTGTTAAAATTGTCAAGATAGTTGTAAGTAAGATCGGAGCTCCATAACCCTCCTTATGCGCGGTGTAAAATCCAAATCCTTCATGATTACTGTGACACAGACAACATTCTCAACCACAGCCGCAACAACTGTATAACAACATTCAATATGCTGCTGCACTTCCTACACTACATAGTACAAGCTTACCATCTTGCCTAAGTGGTATTTGGCTGTAGTATTAAATTGAAAAAAACAACAAATCTTTTTATTGCAGGGAGTATGGGTGTGAGCGAGGGAGGCCAGGTGGTTACTCAGGGATCGCCTCACAGTTCACCCACCACCTCTGCAGCGCCCCCCACCACCCAGGCCCGCTCCGACCACAAGCACCGTAACTCCTCTGCCTCACTCACCAGCATCATCAAACGCGATTCCTCCCAGTCCCTGCCCATCCACCTCATCTCCGCCACCACCCAAGCCAAGGGGTCCGCACCCTCGGTTAAACAACAGCTGCCCATGAAGCTAGCCAAGGTAGGTAACAAGACAGGGAGAGGTACTACTTTTCTTATTTATTTGTTACAAAGTTTGTAACGAGACAGAGAGAACTGTTTTCTTATTAATTTGTAATAAGGTTGGTGATGAAACAGGGAGGAAAACTATATTTCTTACTTGCTACGAGGTTGGTGACGAGTCAGAGAAGAGAAATTATTTATTTGCTTGTATCAGTAGGTCTAATTTACTATACAGTATACTGTATACTGTATATATACTGTACAGTGGAGCTTTGGCAATTTTTATAGACTGCCAAAACCGCGCCAAAGTGGGGGCAAACTATAAATGGGAAAAAATAAAAGTATTCTGGGCTGACCCGGAAGTTAACCTTTTTGAGCCATTTTCGCATTTCAAAACCATATTTTCTTATCAATTACTAACCAAAATAACCACTTTGTAACAAAATGCTCCACCACAACCATCACTTGATTTTTCTCTGTCATTTCTGAAGTTACCGTAGGTGCCACAGCCCTGCCTGTCCCAAAATACCTCTCGGCTGCCTTCAAATTTTCTTTAATTGTCTCTTTATTCTTGCGAAGATTCCTCACTGTCGATTCTGGCACATTCAACTGGCGCACAATGTCACAAGTTTTATACCCCTTGTCTATTAAGTAAATTATTTTCTTCTTGTCTTCAGCTGTACATTCCTTCTTGTTGACGCCTTTCCTATAATCTCTCTTCTTGACTTCGTTTGGCTTCCGTGGCGGCCCACCACCAACACCCCTGCTAGCCGCTCCCGAAGCTTGCATCGTCCCAGGTATTGGCTGAAAGTCGCCAAATTTCCGCACACAGACGGAAAATGGAAGCCAAGGCCACAGAAGAGCAGGTGTATAACAATGGCGTCCTGCACAAGATGGCCGACGGGTGAATGTCGAGATGCGCACGTTTTTTTTTGTCAGGCGGTCAATCACCAAAGTGAGTGCATTGTAGCCAAAGTGGGTTCCGTGGAAAATTAGGACCTGGTCGCCAAAGTGGAAATCGCCAGACTAAATGTCGCCAAAGTGGGGGCTCCACTGCGTATATAATATATATATATATATATATATATACTGTATATATATATATAATATATATATGCAGTATATATATATATATATATATACCGGTATATATATATATATATATATATATATATATATATATTAACATGTAAAACTTGAAAACTAAACAAACCAAAACTTACACAAAGACAATATAAAGGCAAAATAACTAATCAAAATCGCTATGTGGATACAACGCTTACTAAAAAAAATTTTTTGAAATAAAAGAACACAATCTACCACATAGGGTGTACATTACTACATGAGCAAGTTAATCTGTTTCCCAAGCAAACTAATCGCACACATAACAACGCACTATCGTCAAGTTGGGAAGTCCGGAATGTTCTGGTAAATTTTACTAAACTCTGCATGAATAAAAAAACTACAATTTGTGTCAAAATGTTCTATTAAAATCAAATTTGCAACCTGATAAGACATTAACAATAGTACAAAATACAAATAGCACTCACTAACGATAGTGCTATCGGGTAGGTACCTGTAAGCATAGCATCTATCTATCTATCTATTGCCCGACGCCGTGATCCCCGAAGGGGTGGCCACGAACGAACCGCCCCCATGCACCTCTGTCCCCAGTCAGTCGACGCCCCTCCCCCCAACCAGCACCGCCTTCGTTCATGTAGTTCCTCACTCCATCCTTCCACCTCATATTCGGTCTACCTCTCCCCCTCTGTCCCTCCACCTCGCTCTCGTACACCCTCTTAGTCATTCTCTCGCTTTCCATACGTTCCATATGGCCGAACCATCTCAAGTTGTTCCTTTTCACACTTTCCAGCACATCTACCTCCACACCACACCTCCTTCTTACTTCCTCATTAGTCTGTCTATCCCTCCATGTAACTCCGCACGCACTCCTTAAGTAATTCATTTCCACTGCTCTCACTCTTGGTCTGAGTCTCTCAACCAACGTCCATGCTTCGCTTCCGTAAGTCAGTGTCGGGATTACCACACTGTCATGCAAGGACTTCTTCACTTCCATACTGACCACCCTATTTCTTGTTACTGCTTTTAGCGTTCCTACAACCCTCTTCCCCTGTTGTACCCTCTCCCGCACCTCTTCATCCATAGTCCCATCTTTACTCAACACACTGCCCAGATACTTAAAAGAGTTGACGATCTCCATAGCCTGACCGTTCAGCTTCACCTCACACTCTGTGACTTCACCCCTTTCGAAGACCATAACCTTGCTCTTCCACGTATTTACCTTCAAATTCCGTTTTTCGCACACTGCTCCAAACTCATTTACCAGACCCTGCAACTCCCATTCATTATCACTCATCAGAACTGTATCATCCGCAAACAGCAGTATAGGTAGCTTCCACTCAATTCCCTCCCTTTTCAGCGATACACCAACATCCACTGCTCTTGATAGTATTTCTTTCATAACTCCATCCATATATACAGTAAACAACCACGGGGACATCACACACCCCTGTTTCAAACCAACATTCAGGTCAAAGAACTCGCTCTGCTCACTCTCCACACGTACTGCCGCCTTTGCACCCTCATACATGCTCTTCACTGCTTTCAGCAACTTGCCCTCTACTCCGTATATTCTAAGTACTTTCCACAAACCTTCTCTATCCACTCTGTCATAGGCCTTCTCCAAGTCCATAAAGGCAACATACACCTTTTGTTTCTTCTCCAGATACTTCTCCACAACACAATTCAGGGTAAAAATCTGATCTACACATCCTCTTCCCTTCCTAAAACCTCCCTGCTCGTCGCCTATCCATTTCTCCGTTCTCACTCTCACTCTCTCAATCACTACCCTACTGTATACCTTCCCTACTACGCTTAGAAGACATATTCCTCGGTGGTTACCACACACTCCTCTTTCCCCTTTGCCCTTATATAGGGGGACTATTATGCCAGTCTTCCAGTCATCGGGTGCACTCCCCTTCTCCCATGCTAGTTTGCACATTTTCCATACCCATTTTATCACTATCTCACCACCATACCTCAACATTTCCCCACACACTCCATCTGTTCCTGGTGCTTTCCCCAACTTCACTCTTTTCATGGCTTCCCACACTTCTGACCTCCTGATCCCCACCTCCTCCTCCACTACTTCTCTTCTTCTCCCTCCCATACCATATCCAGCTATGTTTGCTGGCTCTTCATTCCTTTCATTTAGCAACTCACTGAAGTACTCCCTCCATCTTTCGACTCTCTCTTGCTTCTCGGCTAGCATTCTCCCATTCTTATCTTTCACACCCTTACTGTTTCCCTTGCTACCTTCCCTAACTTTCTTGACTTCTTTCCAGAACAGTTTCTTACTCTCCCTCCATTTTACACTCAGATTCCTTCCAAATTCCTCATCTACTCTTCTCTTACTTTCCTTCACTACTCTCTTCACCACCCTCTTACTCTCCACGTACCTCGCTCGTTTCTGTCTCTCGGAATCTTCATTCCCTCTACTACCCAACCACTCTCTATATGCTTTCTTCTTTTCTTCCACAGCTATTCTTACCTCTTCTGTCCACCATGCTGTACCTTTCACTCCCCTCCCTCTTCTCCTCACTCCACACACCTCCTCACATGCTGCACAGATCTCATCCTTAAACACCTTGCTCATCTCCTCCACTTCCTCCATAACTTCCAGGTCGAACCCACCTAGTCGTCTTTCCACTGCTCTCCTGTACTCCTCCCTGACTTCCTCCTCCTGCAACCTCTCCACCCTCCTCACCATTCCACCCTCCTCTCGCCTCCCTCCCGCTCTCCTCACCCACTTCTTTTGTATCCTAACCTTAGCTACCACTACATAATGATCAGACAGACCCCCTCCAATACCCCTATACACCCTAGCATCCATCACAGATTTCTTCATTCGTTCATCCACACATACATAATCAATCAATGACTTTCGTTCCACCACTGTCTTATCCTTCATCGTCAACATCCGTTTCCACGTGTACCTGTGGATCATTCTGTGTCGGAAGAAGGTGTTGGCTATCCACAGCCTCCTCCCCACACATACGTCCACAAGTGCACACAAGTGTACGTCCACAAGTGCACTGGCAAGCATAGCATGCCATCATAAAACTTATGGGACATATGCTAGTGAAGGTTTGGACAAAGCTTTACAAAATTTAAATGCTTAATAATAATAATAATAATAATAATCTGGTCTTTTATTTCTCGCAAGCGCCAGTTCTTCCAGAGGAATTCACTAGCGCTCGTAACACATTGCGCCGCAATCAAGAGAAGTGTGGTGCAGTTCACCTGTAGTTCAAGCAACAACAACTATTTAACATGGCAGCAGTTAGAGTCTGTAACGACCTGTCACTGTGCCACTTGCAAGATCATAACTCCTACAAAAGAGAAAGGTTTTCAACTGTTTTTTTAAAGAGTCTATGGAGTTCAGCTGTCTAATTGATAAAGGCAATTCATTATATAACCTAGGAGCCACGAAAGAAAAGGACCGATCAGAGAAAGAGGACTGCTGGATAGCTACCGGTTCATCAAGACGCAGCACATCATCACTACTTCTCAGGATCGCACCAGAACGTGCCAAAGGGTGTCTCAAGAGGTCAGCAAGATACTTAGGTTCGCCAAACATAAGTGCCTTAAAAGTCATAAGACACAACTTAAACTCTATCCTAGCTTTAACTGGCAACCAGTGCATCTCTATCAAATATGAAGAAGTGGGGGTTCTTGGAGGTAGATCAAATATGAGCCTCGCTGTTCTATTTAGTATGGACTGAACTTTTTGTAGCAAGTAATTAGGAAGGCCAACCAATAAGGCATTACAATAGTCCACACGTGATAGGACAATTGAGTGAACCAATGTTAGAAGACAGCACTTGTTAAGAAACCGTCTCACTGAATACAAGTTTCTGATTTGGAGATTACAAATTTTGATGACCTGATTGATGTGATTCTCATAGTTCAATTTAGAGTTAAAGTATACTCCAAGGTTTCGCACTGAGCTTACTGGGTGAAGTTGAGAACCTCCCATATCCAGAGTCACTACATTTTCAGCATCATTTCCCCTTCTATTTCCATGAATGATAATGATCTCTGTTTTGTTCTCATTCAGTTTGAGTTTCCACTTTGCCATCCAGATCTTAATGTCAGACAATAAAGATTCCATTTTGGTCTTAGTATCATTAATGTTTTCTATCTTCACATACAACTGAGTGTCATCAGCGTAAAAGTGATAGGCAACACCATGAGCATCTAGCAAGGATGCCAAGCTGCTAGTGTAAACTATAAAAACATACAAATTTGTATAACTGCTAGGTTGTCAAGTACAGACTCAAATTCATTTTTTATTGCCATAGTAATAAAAATAACGCATATTTATAATAGATATGAAATTTTATACAAAACTCCTATCATGAAAAGTTTTGTCTGCAGCTTGGTAGCAGTAGCAGCACTGGGTCATCTCAAGGCAGCATGGGCGGGGCGTCATCACCGGGGCAGGACCACCATCGGCCTCACCACAGCCCCGGGGGGACTCCTGGGGGCGGAGGAATAGTGCAGCAGATGTTACCCCTCAAGTTGAGTCAGGGGCCCGGGGACACCAAGGGCTCCAGGATGACTGTAGGATACCAGCGCCTGGCCTCCTCACCCCCATCCCTCCAGGAACCTCCTCCGGGACACTCCCATCAGCGCACGGGGTCCTCACCGGCCACACTACAAAACGGGTCGCCAGCCACAAGCCCGGGTATGGCCTCGGCTTCTATTGCCGGCGGCCAGGGGACCCGGGCCACACGCACGAACACCTACCCTAAGCTACCCAGCAAGCCCTCCACCCCGGGGTCACGCAGCGGGGACTCCATCACCCCGGAGGGTCTTCATGAGGGAGCTGCCTCTAGTGGCGCACGTCCGGGTCAGCGCATCAAGGATCCAGACACAAATCAGGATATCATATTCTTTTAAGAGCTTCTCAATTTTTTTCTTAGATTTCTTAGTTCCAGTGGTATGTCAATCTGGCTGGTTATTATTTTTATCCTGGATAGGCGGGATTGTCATACCTCTGTCAGTCATAATTAGCATCTGTCCCTGTGATTAAGGCATTCCTTCCTTCATACACACCACTACTGTTAAGAGACCCTTAATGTTTATAATATTGCTACATGTGAGATGTATGCCGTAGGTTTGGGAACTGTACATAACACATCCTCACACTGTCTACCAGCTACTGGAGCCAAGCACTGGTGGAACGATCATACCTTCGTGTGATAGCTGCACTCTGATTTATCTTTTAGCAGATGCTGCTTAGTATATAACGTTTTATCTTGGCAGATGGGTCAGTATTCATATTAAGCATGGATAGAAACTTTTATATAAAGATAGAGAATGAATGAACTAGGTACTGAAGAATAATGTCTGGTCTGAATGGTTATTTTTACATAAGCGTGTGCGTGAGTGTGTTTACGAGTGGTTGCACATTCCTGTGGCCTTTACTTCCCTTTTTGCGTAGGGAAGGGAGCAGCCTCGTGGGGAGAGAGGCCGCTCCCCTTCCAACATGCATCATCCTCGTATGTCCCTCCCCCAGTGCTGCCAACATCCTCCACACCATCCTCTACATCATCCTACCTTACCTCTTTTATTTTAGGACTTGTGTATGTTACTAGTGTTTTTTATAATGGACTTGAAGTATCTCCAGCTGGCTCGGAGGGCAGTGTGCACATTCCAAAGAATTATTTCCATGTCGTAGTTGCTGAATGTTAGCCCAGATGGACCATAGGGTATCTTATAATAACAATATAATCTAGACTTCATTGTTTTCTTAAAGCTCAATGTATATCAGCCAAAACTTCCAGTATCAGCTGACAAAAAACTGGTGTGAAATACGTGCATAGCCAATAGTGCAAATGTTGAGATGGGGGTAAACTTGTTGTGCTGAATGTTTAGATAAATGTACAGTGTAATTAACTCATGACCAGCACAAACAGCAACATTCCTAGGGGTATTTTTTTGTGCATTTGATAGTAATTAAACTTTGATAATGTGTGTACAGAAATGTCTCCGCAGTGACTAAGAGAGAGTATACAGTATGAATCATTTGCTGCTTCTTTTCAGTTTATACGATCCTTGGCAGAGGAGCAATGTTGAAATAATGCTGATCAATCTATTATACAGTATATAATATATATATATATATATATATATCATCAGCAGCAGTGTAACTCGGCAACTGTACTTAGAAATAGGTGTTTTTATTGCTTTCGTCATTTTGATAAACCGGACTAGTATGGTTGCTCTGCAGCTAAACTCTGCTGATGCACAACTTAGAACCTTGGCTACAGTTGACGGAAGCACGAATTAACGATGTATAGTTGCTTTCGGTAGATGGGATACTCATTTCCAACTCCTATCTCTTTCATTGTGAGGCCTAAAATATTCCCCAATGCCTTTAAGCCAAGCGTTTGTGCTCATCCATCGGCAGCTGCGTTAGGGAATAGTTTTTTGACCTCGTGGAAATATGGATTAAAGTTGGAACATGATAAGCGTGTCTTGACTACTAATGGCGACTGAATCTTCCTCTCTAATAGCCTAATGAGGGTCTTGCCATAATTCTACACCCCACATTACTTCTCTAACCCAACACTGGTTCGTCTCTGTTGTCCGGTTAACCCCTTTTGACCCTTCCAGTATTACGACACAGGTTTAAATTTTATTCTAGCCATCATTAGCCGATTTTATGCAGATTAGGAAAGGCCCATGGGAATGTAAAAGGTTAATACTATCTTCGTTTTCGTCTGCCTCCCTTAAGTCCTTCATAAGTTATATAATATCTTCTACTGATGGCCAGAATAAAAGGAAAAAAAAGTGTCATCAAATATTTGAATGGGTTGATCATATGACAAAATTATATTTATTTAATGCTATTGCCAAAGGATTTTACTCAACTTAGAGACGACCTATAGGACTGAAATGGTTAAAGAATACCTAAATGAACCTCTACAGATCCTTCCCAAGTTTAATTAAATAGTTTGGAGATAGTCAGATAGAATTGTGAATTGACGTCACCTGATTAAAGTGTTAAACCAGCGTACAATAATTAATAAACTACATTAGATCAGTAGTGGACATTGGATCAGGATATTGCGTGACTCCTTTTTCTTAAGATCTTACTAAAAAATGGAGCTATACAATATATCGGTCCATTCCTCAGGTTCGTTTTTCCAGCTCATGTTCGTATTTGGTCTTCCATAGTGCTCGTCTGCAGGGTGTCAAAAGAATACGGACTTGCTATTCTTATTGTTATTACTGTAGCTTGTCAAGTTAAAATTATAGTTCACAGTTATTATTATGGCTTTGGTAGTCTTTATGGCCAACTAATGCAATTTGATGTTGCTTTTCCCGTATTCTTTCTCATACTCATCACAGTCTTAGAACCAAATAGCCCCGGTTTGACACCCTGCTCAACTGAATCTGCTACTAAAGGCAGTCCGTGGTTACATTTTCAAAACGATTAGCAGTCAACTTATACTATGATTCTCATTATTTATACAGTATGTACTGTACTGTACATTCAAAGTCAATAGTTTGCCGATAACCTAGCTCATGAATTGTCATTTTAAGGGTACTATCACATTTCTCTGACAGTTCCCATGTGTTTCTAGTAGCCTGTGACTACTCGGTTTCATATCATCTGACACTAAATTACAACATCCTTACCTCAATTACTCCTCTATTACGAACATTTTGAAATGAAGTGCGTGGTTAATTAAGAAAACTCGGTAATTAGATAATGCTGAGACATAATGCATTCTGATTATTCCATAAAGTATAGAAAAATCAGTTGGGTAAGGGATTCAATTTGGTGCCAGATGAAATGGAACTGACTATAGTACTCTTTATTCCACGTTGTAGAAGTGCAGAGTTCATATCCGTCTCTCTAGATTCCACTCAAACTATCACCAAGGTTTTTGGCAAACTATTCATATGGACTGTACTGTATTTACACTGCAATTACACTTTAATTAATTCACTCGAACATTACCGGGAATTTTTTTATGAAATTTGTCGACAATTCAAAGAGCAATCTGTGTTATATTTTCTCTATTTTTGTTGTTCTTGACCTCCAACAAGTATTTTTTTTATCGGCAGCCGCGTTTTATTGATATTGATCGTGTAGATATCCGTGATGTTTCAGTTTTGTCCCTCGTACGATGTTTCCAGGTTTTGATGGACCTCACTTGTCATTCTTTTAACCTTTTCGATCAGATGAAGTCGATTTATGTTTCATTCCGACCATCTCCAGATGATTATAGTCAGCTTAGTAAGAACCTTTCAGAGTTAGAGGGTTAATGTGGATATTCTTTAACCCTTTTACTCCACGAGGTCCTTCCTAAGTTTAGTCAAATTCTCTGGCTGTAGCAATAATGAAGGATAAATATCGTCGTATGGTCGGAGGGCTTAACAGACTTTATTCTCATAGGGCTTAGATTGTCATAAGCGGATCTAATAAAATATCTTAGGCAACTCTCTCAACATACCTTTCACTCTTAGTAACCCCTTCAGTACGATGGCGGTGTATTAATTTTGTTCAGGCTAACGTTAGAGGATTTAGCACAGCTGAGGAAGCATCTCGAGGAATCACCGAGGTCAAATCTATCTTAATTAACCTTTTGACTCCCTCGGATCCTTCTTAAGCTTAGTAAAACTGTCTGCCGGTACGGTACCCAAGATCAAATAATGAAACATGGCGTCATTGTACGGAAGGGATCAACATTCTGCTTCCTAGTGTATAAAGGGATAACATTCCATAGGGTAGACTAGGCAATTCCTATGCAGAGCTCCACTTAGTACGGGAAATGGATAAATATACTACAGTACCCACAGAAAATTAGTAGAGTTTGATTAGTACATTCAGTATCATTTTGTACGATAGTTAAGGTACGAATTGACCCTAATGACATTTATTAATATAACTGCTAATATTTTGTGTGGGTCCCTTTCATCGATGTCAAATGCTAATTGGAACACTGACTACAAAATGGCTAGTCTACCGTAATCGCCGGGCGGCCTCGAGATTGCCACACTAGCCTCCACCATTCTATTCAGTCCACTAGAATAGCTATTTTAGTTCTGGGGGAAATATCTACAACTCTTTTCTTGCAGGGTGGCAAATGAGAGACTGTTCCAAACCAGTCCTAAGGCAGAGACCCTTCTTTATAGTCATTATTATTGAATAGGCAAAGTTAAAATTATGCTTTGCCGTTCGTAGTATATCTTGAGAAGTGATAAACTGGCCAATACAATGCAATTTCCTGTTAGTTTTCCTGTATTTCTTATCGCATTCATTCTTGAGAAGTGATAAACTGGCCAAGAACAATACAATTTCCTGTTAGTTTTCCTGCATTCTCTCTCATATTCATTCCAGTCTTAAAATAAAATTGTCCTGGTTTGGCACCCTGTTCTCTTGATATCTCGATCTTTCCTCTGTACAGGTATCCAGCCCCGAGGACAAAAGCTAAAGTTGCAGTTTTCCTATTTAGTTATTATTGTTTCTTAGTTGTTTTTGTTTGGCGATTCTACCGCCTATCCTATACAGTCCTCACGAGCTAATTCCTGGTGCTTGAATATATAGTAAATGGGAAAACCTTGCAACTTTTTGAGTCTCGGAGGGGCCCTTCAGTCAGCACGTGTTAGCCCATACAGTACGATGGCCTATAATAGTCTATTGGATTCTGGCCGACTGCAGGTGATTTCAGTCCTGCTTGGAGGTGATCTATCGAAGTTTGGGGTTAAATAGGAAATTTGTTTAGCCCTTTGACTGCGTGACGTCATTGCCAAGCTGGTTTAAATCATTTGGCGTCAGCTGGAATAAAGGTAAATGTCATCCTATTGTAAGGGTTAGTAATCTAGTGTGGCAATGTTGACGTCTAAAGGGGGTGGCACACGAGAGCTTTTATTGACAATTTTCGACGGTCAAAATATTTCCGGTAACTTTTCTGGGATCTTTTGTCTTGGCATTAGAAACTAGACTTGTGATATAATAATTTGGGTGGCATGATTCTTCTAAAAGGTTGTTAACTCATATGTTGCCAGACCAGAGTTGTTGAAGAAAATTGGAGGAAAAAAGCGCTTTTGTGATACCAGCCTAACTCGGCATCAGTGAAGTCAGGAGTCAGTTTGAAAGCATGTGATATTTAACTACCAGAGGACAAGACTCAGTAATAAGATTTAAGAGGTTGATCTGATGTGGAAAAAAAAATATAATAAAAAGCCTTTGCTCCCAAAGCAGAGGCATTTTAATACAATTATTTTGTGAATAGAAGTCCAAGGAATAAACTGTTTATCATGTTAAATTGTTGTTTTATTTAACTATAAGTCCTAGGGAATTTTACCTGGTGCCATTTGATTTCTCTCGACCAGCTGCTTCCATACATGGTCGGAGATTACAATTTCGACCAGCCATTCGCCCATAATCGAAAATATTTTGTCAATAAAGCTTGGTTTTCAAGGGTATATCTACATTTGTCAAGTCGTTGCGACCCAAACTATACGACCTAGGGAATTCTACTTGGTGCCATTCGATTTTTCTCGCCGAGCTGCTTCTAAACATAGTCTTATATTTACTTTTCGCCCAGCCATTCGCCCAGAATCGAAAATGTTTTGGTCCAAAATCCCTGCGTTCAGGCAAATTTTTGCACTTGGCGGGCGACTTTCGAATTTCGATTTTTCATGGGTATATATGGATTTGTCTCGTCATTACGATTCCAACGGTATATGATTTTTTTAATTTTGACCAGTGTTTAGGCCCAATAGGCCTATTTTAAAATTTAATTTAAAAAATCCATAGACGAGTTATCTATGTATGGATTATGTTCAAATTTTTACCTATAGTTCACTTCGACACGCTGAATCGAATGGTGCAAACAGAATTGAAATCGGACTATTAGTTTAGGATTTCGTTTTGACTGGGCCCTCCTGGAGGGCCCAGGGGACCGTTTTTTGGACATTAAAAGTCCTCTGTAGCTCAAACTATACGTCCTAGGCAATTCTACTTGGTGCCATTCGATGTTTATCGCCGAGTTGCTTCTATACATAGTCTTATATTTTATTTTCGTCCTGCCATTCGCCCAGAATCGAAAATATTTTGGTCCAAAATCCCTGCCCAGGCAATTTTTTGCACTTGGCGGGCGACTTTCGAATTTCGATTTTGCATGGGTATATATGGATTTGTCTCGTCATTACGATTCCAACGGTATATGATTTTTTTAATTTTGACCAGTGTTTAGGCCCAATAGGCCTATTTTAAAATTTAATTTAAAAAATCCATAGACGAGTTATCTATGTATGGATTATGTTCAAATTTTTACCTATAGTTCACTTCGACACGCTGAATCGAATGGTGCAAACAGAATTGAAATCGGACTATTAGTTTAGGATTTCGTTTTGACTGGGCCCTCCTGGAGGGCCCAGGGGACCGTTTTTTGGACATTAAAAGTCCTCTGTAGCCCAAACTATACGTCCTAGGCAATTCTACTTGGTGCCATTCGATTTTCCTCGCCGAGCTGCTTCTATACATAGTCTTATATTTTATTTTCGTCCAGCCATTCGCCCAGAATCGAAAATGTTTTGGTCCAAATTGCCCAGGCAATTTTTTGCACTTGGCGGGCGACTTTCGAATTTCGATTTTGCATGGGTATATATGGATTTGTCTCGTCATTACGATTCCAACGGTATATGATTTTTTTAATTTTGACCAGTGTTTAGGCCCAATAGGCCTATTTTAAAATTTAATTTAATAAATCCATAGACGAGTTATCTATGTATGGATTATATTCAAATTTGTACCTATAGTTCACTTCGACACGCTGAATCGAATGGTGCAAACATAATTGAAATCGGACTATTAGTTTAGGATTTCGTTTTGACTGGGCCCTCCTGGAGGGCCCAGGGGACCGTTTTTTGGACATTAAAAGTCCTCTGTAGCCCAAGCTATACGTCCTAGGCAATTCTACTTGGTGCCATTCGATTTTTCTCGCCGATCTGCTTCTATACATAGTCTTATATTTTATTTTCGTCCAGCCATTCGCCCAGAATCGAAAATGTTTTGGTCCAAAATCCCTGCGTTTAAGCCCAGGCAATTTTTTGCACTTGGCGGGCGACTTTCGAATTTCGATTTTGCATGGGTATATATGGATTTGTCTCGTCATTACGATTCCAACGGTATATGATTTTTTTAATTTTGACCATTGTTTAGGCCCAATAGGCCTATTTTAAAATTTAATTTAAAAAAATCCATAGACGAGTTATCTATGTATGGATTATGTTCAAATTTTTACCTATAGTTCACTTCGACACGCTGAATCGAATGGTGCAAACAGAATTGAAATCGGACCATTAGTTTAGGATTTCGTTTTGACTGGGCCCTCCTGGAGGGCCCAGGGGACCGTTTTTTGGACATTAAAAGTCCTCTGTAGCCCAAACTATACGTCCTAGGCAATTCTACTTGGTGCCATTCGATTTTTCTCGCCGAGTTGCTTCTATACATAGTCTTATATTTTATTTTCGTCCAGCCATTCGCCCAGAATCGAAAATGTTTTGGTCCAAATTGCCCAGGCAAATTTTTGCACTTGGCGGGCGACTTTCGAATTTCGATTTTGCATGGGTATATATGGATTTGTCTCGTCATTACGATTCCAACGGTATATGATTTTTTTAATTTTGACCAGTGTTTAGGCCCAATAGGCCTATTTTAAAATTTAATTTAAAAAATCCATAGACGAGTTATCTATGTATGGATTATGTTCAAATTTTTACCTATAGTTCACTTCGACACGCTGAATCGAATGGTGCAAACAGAATTGAAATCGGACCATTAGTTTAGGATTTCGTTTTGACTGGGCCTTCCTGGAGGGCCCAGGGGACCGTTTTTTGGACATTAAAAGTCCTCTGTAGCCCAAACTATACGTCCTAGGCAATTCTACTTGGTGCCATTCGATTTTTCTCGCCGAGTTGCTTCTATACATAGTCTTATATTTTATTTTCGTCCAGCCATTCGCCCAGAATCGAAAATGTTTTGGTCCAAAATCCCTGCCCAGGCAATTTTTTGCACTTGGCGGGCGACTTTCGAATTTCGATTTTGCATGGGTATATATGGATTTGTCTCGTCATTACGATTCCAACGGTATATGATTTTTTTAATTTTGACCAGTGTTTAGGCCCAATAGGCCTATTTTAAAATTTAATTTAAAAAATCCATAGACGAGTTATCTATGTATGGATTATGTTCAAATTTTTACCTATAGTTCACTTCGACACGCTGAATCGAATGGTGCAAACAGAATTGAAATCGGACTATTAGTTTAGGATTTCGTTTTGACTGGGCCTTCCTGGAGGGCCCAGGGGACCGTTTTTTGGACTTTAAAAGTCCTCTGTAGCCCAAACTATACGTCCTAGGCAATTCTACTTGGTGCCATTCGATTTTTCTCGCCGATCTGCTTCTATACATAGTCTTATATTTTATTTTCGTCCAGCCATTCGCCCAGAATCGAAAATGTTTTGGTCCAAATTGCCCAGGCAATTTTTTGCACTTGGCGGGCGACTTTCGAATTTCGATTTTGCATGGGTATATATGGATTTGTCTCGTCATTACGATTCCAACGGTATATGATTTTTTTAATTTTGACCAGTGTTTAGGCCCAATAGGCCTATTTTAAAATTTAATTTAAAAAATCCATAGACGAGTTATCTATGTATGGATTATGTTCAAATTTGTACCTATAGTTCACTTCGACACGCTGAATCGAATGGTGCAAACAGAATTGAAATCGGACTATTAGTTTAGGATTTCGTTTTGACTGGGCCCTCCTGGAGGGCCCAGGGGACCGTTTTTTGGACATTAAAAGTCCTCTGTAGCCCAAACTATACGTCCTAGGCAATTATACTTGGTGCCATTCGATTTTTCTCGCCGAGTTGCTTCTATACATAGTCTTATATTTTATTTTCGTCCAGCCATTCGCCCAGAATCGAAAATGTTTTGGTCCAAATTGCCCAGGCAAATTTTTGCACTTGGCGGGCGACTTTCGAATTTCGATTTGTCATGGGTATATATGGATTTGTCTCGTCATTACGATTCCAACGGTATATGATTTTTTTAATTTTGCCCAGTGTTTAGGCCCAATAGGCCTATTTTAAAATTTAATTTAAAAAATCCATAGACGAGTTATCTATGTATGGATTATGTTCAAATTTTTACCTATAGTTCACTTCGACACGCTGAATCGAATGGTGCAAACAGAATTGAAATCGGACCATTAGTTTAGGATTTCGTTTTGACTGGGCCCTCCTGGAGGGCCCAGGGGACCGTTTTTTGGACATTAAAAGTCCTCTGTAGCCCAAACTATACGTCCTAGGCAATTATACTTGGTGCCATTCGATTTTTCTCGCCGAGTTGCTTCTATACATAGTCTTATATTTTATTTTCGTCCAGCCATTCGCCCAGAATCGAAAATGTTTTGGTCCAAATTGCCCAGGCAATTTTTTGCACTTGGCGGGCGACTTTCGAATTTCGATTTTGCATGGGTATATATGGATTTGTCTCGTCATTACGATTCCAACGGTATATGATTTTTTTAATTTTGACCAGTGTTTAGGCCCAATAGGCCTATTTTAAAATTTAATTTAAAAAATCCATAGACGAGTTATCTATGTATGGATTATTCAAATTTTACCTATAGTTCACTTCGACACGCTGAATCGAATGGTGCAAACAGAATTGAAATCGGACTATTAGTTTAGGATTTCGTTTTGACTGGGCCCTCCTGGAGGGCCCAGGGGACCGTTTTTTGGACATTAAAAGTCCTCTGTAGCCCAAACTATACGTCCTAGGCAATTCTACTTGGTGCCATTCGATTTTTCTCGCCGAGTTGCTTCTATACATAGTCTTATATTTTATTTTCGTCCAGCCATTCGCCCAGAATCGAAAATGTTTTGGTCCAAATTGCCCAGGCAAATTTTTGCACTTGGCGGGCGACTTTCGAATTTCGATTTTGCATGGGTATATATGGATTTGTCTCGTCATTACGATTCCAACGGTATATGATTTTTTTAATTTTGACCAGTGTTTAGGCCCAATAGGCCTATTTTAAAATTTAATTTAAAAAATCCATAGACGAGTTATCTATGTATGGATTATGTTCAAATTTTTACATATAGTTCACTTCGACACGCTGAATCGAATGGTGCAAACAGAATTGAAATCGGACTATTAGTTTAGGATTTCGTTTTGACTGGGCCCTCCTGGAGGGCCCAGGGGACCGTTTTTTGGACATTAAAAGTCCTCTGTAGCCCAAACTATACGTCCTAGGCAATTCTACTTGGTGCCATTCGATGTTTCTCGCCGAGTTGCTTCTATACATAGTCTTATATTTTATTTTCGTCCAGCCATTCGCCCAGAATCGAAAATGTTTTGGTCCAAATTGCCCAGGCAATTTTTTGCACTTGGCGGGCGACTTTCGAATTTCGATTTTGCATGGGTATATATGGATTTGTCTCGTCATTACGATTCCAACGGTATATGATTTTTTTAATTTTGACCATTGTTTAGGCCCAATAGGCCTATTTTAAAATTTAATTTAAAAAATCCATAGACGAGTTATCTATGTATGGATTATGTTCAAATTTTTACCTATAGTTCACTTCGACACGCTGAATCGAATGGTGCAAACAGAATTGAAATCGGACCATTAGTTTAGGATTTCGTTTTGACTGGGCCCTCCTGGAGGGCCCAGGGGACCGTTTTTTGGACATTAAAAGTCCTCTGTAGCCCAAACTATACGTCCTAGGCAATTCTACTTGGTGCCATTCGATTTTTCTCGCCGAGTTGCTTCTATACATAGTCTTATATTTTATTTTCGTCCAGCCATTCGCCCAGAATCGAAAATGTTTTGGTCCAAAAGCCCAGGCAAATTTTTGCACTTGGCGGGCGACTTTCGAATTTCGATTTTTCATGGGTATATGGATTTGTCTCGTCATTACGATTCCAACGGTATATGATTTTTTTAATTTTGACCAGTGTTTAGGCCCAATAGGCCTATTTTAAAATTTAATTTAAAAAATCCATAGACGAGTTATCTATGTATGGATTATGTTCAAATTTGTACCTATAGTTCACTTCGACACGCTGAATCGAATGGTGCAAACAGAATTGAAATCGGACTATTAGTTTAGGATTTCGTTTTGACTGGGCCCTCCTGGAGGGCCCAGGGGACCGTTTTTTGGACATTAAAAGTCCTCTGTAGCCCAAACTATACGTCCTAGGCAATTCTACTTGGTGCCATTCGATTTTCTCGCCGAGTTGCTTCTATACATAGTCTTATATTTTATTTTCGTCCAGCCATTCGCCCAGAATCGAAAATGTTTTGGTCCAAATTGCCCAGGCAAATTTTTGCACTTGGCGGGCGACTTTCGAATTTCGATTTTGCATGGGTATATATGGATTTGTCTCGTCATTACGATTCCAACGGTATATGATTTTTTTAATTTTGACCAGTGTTTAGGCCCAATAGGCCTATTTTAAAATTTAATTTAAAAAATCCATAGACGAGTTATCTATGTATGGATTATGTTCAAATTTGTACCTATAGTTCACTTCGACACGCTGAATCGAATGGTGCAAACAGAATTGAAATCGGACTATTAGTTTAGGATTTCGTTTTGACTGGGCCCTCCTGGAGGGCCCAGGGGACCGTTTTTTGGACATTAAAAGTCCTCTGTAGCCCAAACTATACGTCCTAGGCAATTCTACTTGGTGCCATTCGATTTTTCTCGCCGAGTTGCTTCTATACATAGTCTTATATTTTATTTTCGTCCAGCCATTCGCCCAGAATCGAAAATGTTTTGGTCCAAAATCCCTGCGTTTAAGCCCAGGCAAATTTTTGCACTTGGCGGGCGACTTTCGAATTTCGATTTTTCATGGGTATATATGGATTTGTCTCGTCATTACGATTCCAACGGTATATGATTTTTTTAATTTTGACCATTGTTTAGGCCCAATAGGCCTATTTTAAAATTTAATTTAAAAAAATCCATAGACGAGTTATCTATGTATGGATTATGTTCAAATTTTTACCTATAGTTCACTTCGACACGCTGAATCGAATGGTGCAAACAGAATTGAAATCGGACCATTAGTTTAGGATTTCGTTTTGACTGGGCCTCCTGGAGGGCCCAGGGGACCGTTTTTTGGACATTAAAAGTCCTCTGTAGCCCAAACTATACGTCCTAGGCAATTCTACTTGGTGCCATTCGATTTTTCTCGCCGAGTTGCTTCTATACATAGTCTTATATTTTATTTTCGTCCAGCCATTCGCCCAGAATCGAAAATGTTTTGGTCCAAATTGCCCAGGCAATTTTTTGCAATTGGCGGGCGACTTTCGAATTTCGATTTTGCATGGGTATATATGGATTTGTCTCGTCATTACGATTCCAACGGTATATGATTTTTTTAATTTTGCCCAGTGTTTAGGCCCAATAGGCCTATTTTAAAATTTAATTTAAAAAATCCATAGACGAGTTATCTATGTATGGATTATGTTCAAATTTTTACATATAGTTCACTTCGACACGCTGAATCGAATGGTGCAAACAGAATTGAAATCGGACTATTAGTTTAGGATTTCGTTTTGACTGGGCCTTCCTGGAGGGCCCAGGGGACCGTTTTTTTGGACTTTAAAAGTCCTCTGTAGCCCAAACTATACGTCCTAGGCAATTCTACTTGGTGCCATTCGATGTTTCTCGCCGAGTTGCTTCTATACATAGTCTTATATTTTATTTTCGTCCTGCCATTCGCCCAGAATCGAAAATGTTTTGGTCCAAAAGCCCAGGCAAATTTTTGCACTTGGCGGGCGACTTTCGAATTTCGATTTTTCATGGGTATATATGGATTTGTCTCGTCATTACGATTCCAACGGTATATGATTTTTTTAATTTTGACCATTGTTTAGGCCCAATAGGCCTATTTTAAAATTTAATTTAAAAAAATCCATAGACGAGTTATCTATGTATGGATTATGTTCAAATTTTTACCTATAGTTCACTTCGACACGCTGAATCGAATGGTGCAAACAGAATTGAAATCGGACTATTAGTTTAGGATTTCGTTTTGACTGGGCCCTCCTGGAGGGCCCAGGGGACCGTTTTTTGGACATTAAAAGTCCTCTGTAGCCCAAACTATACGTCCTAGGCAATTCTACTTGGTGCCATTCGATTTACTCGCCGAGTTGCTTCTATACATAGTCTTATATTTTATTTTCGTCCAGCCATTCGCCCAGAATCGAAAATGTTTTGGTCCAAATTGCCCAGGCAATTTTTGCACTTGGCGGGCGACTTTCGAATTTCGATTTTGCATGGGTATATATGGATTTGTCTCGTCATTACGATTCCAACGGTATATGATTTTTTTAATTTTGACCAGTGTTTAGGCCCAATAGGCCTATTTTAAAATTTAAAAAATCCATAGACGAGTTATCTATGTATGGATTATGTTCAAATTTTTACCTATAGTTCACTTCGACACGCTGAATCGAATGGTGCAAACAGAATTGAAATCGGACTATTAGTTTAGGATTTCGTTTTGACTGGGCCTTCCTGGAGGGCCCAGGGGACCGTTTTTTGGACATTAAAAGTCCTCTGTAGCCCAAACTATACGTCCTAGGCAATTCTACTTGGTGCCATTCGATGTTTCTCGCCGAGTTGCTTCTATACATAGTCTTATATTTTATTTTCGTCCAGCCATTCGCCCAGAATCGAAAATGTTTTGGTCCAAAATCCCTGCGTAGCCCAGGCAAATTTTTGCACTTGGCGGGCGACTTTCGAATTTCGATTTTGCATGGGTATATATGGATTTGTCTCGTCATTACGATTCCAACGGTATATGATTTTTTTAATTTTGACCAGTGTTTAGGCCCAATAGGCCTATTTTAAAATTTAATTTAAAAAATCCATAGACGAGTTATCTATGTATGGATTATGTTCAAATTTTTACCTATAGTTCACTTCGACACGCTGAATCGAATGGTGCAAACAGAATTGAAATCGGACTATTAGTTTAGGATTTCGTTTTGACTGGGCCCTCCTGGAGGGCCCAGGGGACCGTTTTTTGGACATTAAAAGTCCTCTGTAGCCCAAACTATACGTCCTAGGCAATTCTACTTGGTGCCATTCGATTTTTCTCGCCGAGTTGCTTCTATACATAGTCTTATATTTTATTTTCGTCCAGCCATTCGCCCAGAATCGAAAATGTTTTGGTCCAAATTGCCCAGGCAAATTTTTGCACTTGGCGGGCGACTTTCGAATTTCGATTTTGCATGGGTATATATGGATTTGTCTCGTCATTACGATTCCAACGGTATATGATTTTTTTAATTTTGACCATTGTTTAGGCCCAATAGGCCTATTTTAAAATTTAATTTAAAAAATCCATAGACGAGTTATCTATGTATGGATTATGTTCAAATTTTTACCTATAGTTCACTTCGACACGCTGAATCGAATGGTGCAAACAGAATTGAAATCGGACTATTTGTTTAGTATTTCGTTTTGACTGGGCCCTCCTGGAGGGCCCAGGGGACCGTTTTTTGGACATTAAAAGTCCTCTGTAGCCCAAACTATACGTCCTAGGCAATTCTACTTGGTGCCATTCGATGTTTATCGCCGAGTTGCTTCTATACATAGTCTTATATTTTATTTTCGTCCTGCCATTCGCCCAGAATCGAAAATGTTTTGGTCCAAAAGCCCAGGCAAATTTTTGCACTTGGCGGGCGACTTTCGAATTTCGATTTTGCATGGGTATATATGGATTTGTCTCGTCATTACGATTCCAACGGTATATGATTTTTTTAATTTTGACCATTGTTTAGGCCCAATAGGCCTATTTTAAAATTTAATTTAAAAAATCCATAGACGAGTTATCTATGTATGGATTATGTTCAAATTTTTACCTATAGTTCACTTCGACACGCTGAATCGAATGGTGCAAACAGAATTGAAATCGGACCATTAGTTTAGGATTTCGTTTTGACTGGGCCCTCCTGGAGGGCCCAGGGGACCGTTTTTTGGACATTAAAAGTCCTCTGTAGCCCAAACTATACGTCCTAGGCAATTCTACTTGGTGCCATTCGATGTTTATCGCCGAGTTGCTTCTATACATAGTCTTATATTTTATTTTCGTCCTGCCATTCGCCCAGAATCGAAAATGTTTTGGTCCAAAACCCAGGCAATTTTTTGCACTTGGCGGGCGACTTTCGAATTTCGATTTTGCATGGGTATATATGGATTTGTCTCGTCATTACGATTCCAACGGTATATGATTTTTTTAATTTTGACCAGTGTTTAGGCCCAATAGGCCTATTTTAAATTTTAAATTAAAAAATCCATAGACGAGTTATCTATGTATGGATTATGTTCAAATTTGTACCTATAGTTCACTTCGACACGCTGAATCGAATGGTGCAAACATAATTGAAATCGGACTATTAGTTTAGGATTTCGTTTTGACTGGGCCCTCCTGGAGGGCCCAGGGGACCGTTTTTTGGACATTAAAAGTCCTCTGTAGCCCAAACTATACGTCCTAGGCAATTATACTTGGTGCCATTCGATTTTTCTCGCCGAGTTGCTTCTATACATAGTCTTATATTTTATTTTCGTCCAGCCATTCGCCCAGAATCGAAAATGTTTTGGTCCAAATTGCCCAGGCAATTTTTTGCACTTGGCGGGCGACTTTCGAATTTCGATTTTGCATGGGTATATATGGATTTGTCTCGTCATTACGATTCCAACGGTATATGATTTTTTAAATTTTGACCAGTGTTTAGGCCCAATAGGCCTATTTTAAAATTTAATTTAAAAAAATCCATAGACGAGTTATCTATGTATGGATTATATTCAAATTTGTACCTATAGTTCACTTCGACACGCTGAATCGAATGGTGCAAACATAATTGAAATCGGACTATTAGTTTAGGATTTCGTTTTGACTGGGCCCTCCTGGAGGGCCCAGGGGACCGTTTTTTGGACATTAAAAGTCCTCTGTAGCCCAAACTATACGTCCTAGGCAATTCTACTTGGTGCCATTCGATTTTTCTCGCCGAGTTGCTTCTATACATAGTCTTATATTTTATTTTCGTCCAGCCATTCGCCCAGAATCGAAAATGTTTTGGTCCAAATTGCCCAGGCAAATTTTTGCACTTGGCGGGCGACTTTCGAATTTCGATTTTGCATGGGTATATATGGATTTGTCTCGTCATTACGATTCCAACGGTATATGAATTTTTTAATTTTGACCGAGTTTTATGCCCAATAGGCCTATTTTAAAATTTAATTTAAATAATCCATAGACGAGTTATCTATGTATGGATTATGTTCAAATTTTTACATATAGTTCACTTCGACACGCTGAATCGAATGGTGCAAACAGAATTGAAATCGGACTATTAGTTTAGGATTTCGTTTTGACTGGGCCCTCCTGGAGGGCCCAGGGGACCGTTTTTTGGACATTAAAAGTCCTCTGTAGCCCAAACTATACGTCCTAGGCAATTCTACTTGGTGCCATTCGATTTTTCTCGCCGAGTTGCTTCTATACATAGTCTTATATTTTATTTTCGTCCAGCCATTCGCCCAGAATCGAAAATGTTTTGGTCCAAATTGCCCAGGCAATTTTTTGCACTTGGCGGGCGACTTTCGAATTTCGATTTTGCATGGGTATATATGGATTTGTCTCGTCATTACGATTCCAACGGTATATGATTTTTTTAATTTTGACCAGTGTTTAGGCCCAATAGGCCTATTTTAAAATTTAATTTAAAAAATCCATAGACGAGTTATCTATGTATGGATTATGTTCAAATTTTTACCTATAGTTCACTTCGACACGCTGAATCGAATGGTGCAAACAGAATTGAAATCGGACTATTAGTTTAGGATTTCGTTTTGACTGGGCCCTCCTGGAGGGCCCAGGGGACCGTTTTTTGGACATTAAAAGTCCTCTGTAGCCCAAACTATACGTCCTAGGCAATTCTACTTGGTGCCATTCGATTTTTCTCGCCGAGTTGCTTCTATACATAGTCTTATATTTTATTTTCGTCCAGCCATTCGCCCAGAATCGAAAATGTTTTGGTCCAAATTGCCCAGGCAAATTTTTGCACTTGGCGGGCGACTTTCGAATTTCGATTTTGCATGGGTATATATGGATTTGTCTCGTCATTACGATTCCAACGGTATATGATTTTTTTAATTTTGACCAGTGTTTAGGCCCAATAGGCCTATTTTAAAATTTAATTTAAAAAATCCATAGACGAGTTATCTATGTATGGATTATGTTCAAATTTTTACATATAGTTCACTTCGACACGCTGAATCGAATGGTGCAAACAGAATTGAAATCGGACTATTAGTTTAGGATTTCGTTTTGACTGGGCCCTCCTGGAGGGCCCAGGGGACCGTTTTTTGGACATTAAAAGTCCTCTGTAGCCCAAACTATACGTCCTAGGCAATTCTACTTGGTGCCATTCGATGTTTCTCGCCGAGTTGCTTCTATACATAGTCTTATATTTTATTTTCGTCCAGCCATTCGCCCAGAATCGAAAATGTTTTGGTCCAAAATCCCTGCCCAGGCAAATTTTTGCACTTGGCGGGCGACTTTCGAATTTCGATTTGCCATGGGTATAATTATATGGATTTGTCTCGTCATTACGATTCCAACGGTATATGAATTTGTTAATTTTGACACATTTTTAGGCCCAATAGGCCTATTTTAAAATGTAATTTAAAAAATCCATAGACGAGTTATCTATGTATGGATTATGTTCAAATTTTTACCTATAGTTCACTTTGACACGCTGAATCGAATGGTGCAAACAGAATTGAAATCGAACTATTAGTTTAGGATTGGTTTTGACTGGGCATTCCTGGAGGGCCCAGGGGACCGTTTTTTGGACATTAAAAGTCCTCTGTAGCCCAAACTATACGTCCTAGGCAATTCTACTTGGTGCCATTCGATTTCCTCGCCGAGTTGCTTCTATACATAGTCTTATATTTTATTTTCGTCCAGCCATTCGCCCAGAATCGAAAATGTTTTGGTCCAAATTGCCCAGGCAATTTTTGCACTTGGCGGGCGACTTTCGAATTTCGATTTTGCATGGGTATATATGGATTTGTCTCGTCATTACGATTCCAACGGTATATGATTTTTTTAATTTTGACCAGTGTTTAGGCCCAATAGGCCTATTTTAAAATTTAATTTAAAAAATCCATAGACGAGTTATCTATGTATGGATTATGTTCAAATTTTTACCTATAGTTCACTTCGACACGCTGAATCGAATGGTGCAAACAGAATTGAAATCGGACTTTAGTTTAGGATTTCGTTTTGACTGGGCCCTCCTGGAGGGCCCAGGGGACCGTTTTTTGGACATTAAAAGTCCTCTGTAGCCCAAACTATACGTCCTAGGCAATTCTACTTGGTGCCATTCGATTTTTCTCGCCGAGTTGCTTCTATACATAGTCTTATATTTTATTTTCGTCCTGCCATTCGCCCAGAATCGAAAATGTTTTGGTCCAAAAGCCCAGGCAAATTTTTGCACTTGGCGGGCGACTTTCGAATTTCGATTTTGCATGGGTATATGGATTTGTCTCGTCATTACGATTCCAACGGTATATGATTTTTTTAATTTTGACCAGTGTTTAGGCCCAATAGGCCTATTTTAAAATTTAATTTAAAAAATCCATAGACGAGTTATCTATGTATGGATTATGTTCAAATTTTTACCTATAGTTCACTTCGACACGCTGAATCGAATGGTGCAAACAGAATTGAAATCGGACTATTAGTTTAGGATTTCGTTTTGACTGGGCCCTCCTGGAGGGCCCAGGGGACCGTTTTTTGGACATTAAAAGTCCTCTGTAGCCCAAACTATACGTCCTAGGCAATTCTACTTGGTGCCATTCGATTTTTCTCGCCGAGTTGCTTCTATACATAGTCTTATATTTTATTTTCGTCCAGCCATTCGCCCAGAATCGAAAATGTTTTGGTCCAAAATCCCTGCCCAGGCAATTTTTTGCACTTGGCGGGCGACTTTCGAATTTCGATTTTGCATGGGTATATATGGATTTGTCTCGTCATTACGATTCCAACGGTATATGATTTTTTTAATTTTGACCAGTGTTTAGGCCCAATAGGCCTATTTTAAAATTTAATTTAATAAATCCATAGACGAGTTATCTATGTATGGATTATGTTCAAATTTTTACCTATAGTTCACTTCGACACGCTGAATCGAATGGTGCAAACAGAATTGAAATCGGACTATTAGTTTAGGATTTCGTTTTGACTGGGCCCTCCTGGAGGGCCCAGGGGACCGTTTTTTGGACATTAAAAGTCCTCTGTAGCCCAAACTATACGTCCTAGGCAATTCTACTTGGTGCCATTCGATTTTCTCGCCGAGTTGCTTCTATACATAGTCTTATATTTTATTTTCGTCCAGCCATTCGCCCAGAATCGAAAATGTTTTGGTCCAAAATCCCTGCGCAGGCAAATTTTTGCACTTGGCGGGCGACTTTCGAATTTCGATTTTGCATGGGTATATATGGATTTGTCTCGTCATTACGATTCCAACGGTATATGATTTTTTAATTTTGACCATTGTTTAGGCCCAATAGGCCTATTTTAAATTTAATTTAAAAAATCCATAGACGAGTTATCTATGTATGGATTATGTTCAAATTTTTACCTATAGTTCACTTCGACACGCTGAATCGAATGGTGCAAACAGAATTGAAATCGGACCATTAGTTTAGGATTTCGTTTTGACTGGGCCCTCCTGGAGGGCCCAGGGGACCGTTTTTTGGACATTAAAAGTCCTCTGTAGCCCAAACTATACGTCCTAGGCAATTCTACTTGGTGCCATTCGATTTTTCTCGCCGAGTTGCTTCTATACATAGTCTTATATTTTATTTTCGTCCAGCCATTCGCCCAGAATCGAAAATGTTTTGGTCCAAATTGCCCAGGCAATTTTTTGCACTTGGCGGGCGACTTTCGAATTTCGATTTTGCATGGGTATATATGGATTTGTCTCGTCATTACGATTCCAACGGTATATGATTTTTTTAATTTTGACCAGTGTTTAGGCCCAATAGGCCTATTTTAAAATTTAATTTAAAAAATCCATAGACGAGTTATCTATGTATGGATTATGTTCAAATTTGTACCTATAGTTCACTTCGACACGCTGAATCGAATGGTGCAAACAGAATTGAAATCGGACTATTAGTTTAGGATTTCGTTTTGACTGGGCCCTCCTGGAGGGCCCAGGGGACCGTTTTTTGGACATTAAAAGTCCTCTGTAGCCCAAACTATACGTCCTAGGCAATTCTACTTGGTGCCATTCGATTTTTCTCGCCGAGTTGCTTCTATACATAGTCTTATATTTTATTTTCGTCCAGCCATTCGCCCAGAATCGAAAATGTTTTGGTCCAAATTGCCCAGGCAAATTTTTGCACTTGGCGGGCGACTTTCGAATTTCGATTTTGCATGGGTATATATGGATTTGTCTCGTCATTACGATTCCAACGGTATATGATTTTTTTAATTTTGACCAGTGTTTAGGCCCAATAGGCCTATTTTAAAATTTAATTTAAAAAATCCATAGACGAGTTATCTATGTATGGATTATGTTCAAATTTTTACATATAGTTCACTTCGACACGCTGAATCGAATGGTGCAAACAGAATTGAAATCGGACTATTAGTTTAGGATTTCGTTTTGACTGGGCCTTCCTGGAGGGCCCAGGGGACCGTTTTTTGGACATTAAAAGTCCTCTGTAGCCCAAACTATACGTCCTAGGCAATTCTACTTGGTGCCATTCGATTTTTCTCGCCGAGTTGCTTCTATACATAGTCTTATATTTTATTTTCGTCCAGCCATTCGCCCAGAATCGAAAATGTTTTGGTCCAAAATCCCTGCGTAGCCCAGGCAAATTTTTGCACTTGGCGGGCGACTTTCGAATTTCGATTTTTCATGGGTATATATGGATTTGTCTCGTCATTACGATTCCAACGGTATATGATTTTTTTAATTTTGACCATTGTTTAGGCCCAATAGGCCTATTTTAAAATTTAATTTAAAAAAATCCATAGATGAGTTATCTATGTATGGATTATGTTCAAATTTTTACCTATAGTTCACTTCGACACGCTGAATCGAATGGTGCAAACAGAATTGAAATCGGACCATTAGTTTAGGATTTCGTTTTGACTGGGCCCTCCTGGAGGGCCCAGGGGACCGTTTTTTGGACATTAAAAGTCCTCTGTAGCCCAAACTATACGTCCTAGGCAATTATACTTGGTGCCATTCGATTTTTCTCGCCGAGTTGCTTCTATACATAGTCTTATATTTTATTTTCGTCCAGCCATTCGCCCAGAATCGAAAATGTTTTGGTCCAAATTGCCCAGGCAATTTTTTGCACTTGGCGGGCGACTTTCGAATTTCGATTTTGCATGGGTATATATGGATTTGTCTCGTCATTACGATTCCAACGGTATATGATTTTTTTAATTTTGACCAGTGTTTAGGCCCAATAGGCCTATTTTAAAATTTAATTTAAAAAATCCATAGACGAGTTATCTATGTATGGATTATGTTCAAATTCTTACCTATAGTTCACTTCGACACGCTGAATCGAATGGTGCAAACAGAATTGAAATCGGACTATTAGTTTAGGATTTCGTTTTGACTGGGCCCTCCTGGAGGGCCCAGGGGACCGTTTTTTGGACATTAAAAGTCCTCTGTAGCCCAAACTATACGTCCTAGGCAATTCTACTTGGTGCCATTCGATTTTTCTCGCCGAGTTGCTTCTATACATAGTCTTATATTTTATTTTCGTCCAGCCATTCGCCCAGAATCGAAAATGTTTTGGTCCAAAATCCCTGCCCAGGCAAATTTTTGCACTTGGCGGGCGACTTTCGAATTTCGATTTTGCATGGGTATATATGGATTTGTCTCGTCATTACGATTCCAACGGTATATGATTTTTTAATTTTGACCATTGTTTAGGCCCAATAGGCCTATTTTAAAATTTAATTTAAAAAATCCATAGACGAGTTATCTATGTATGGATTATGTTCAAATTTTTACCTATAGTTCACTTCGACACGCTGAATCGAATGGTGCAAACAGAATTGAAATCGGACCATTAGTTTAGGATTTCGTTTTGACTGGGCCCTCCTGGAGGGCCCAGGGGACCGTTTTTTGGACATTAAAAGTCCTCTGTAGCCCAAACTATACGTCCTAGGCAATTCTACTTGGTGCCATTCGATTTTTCTCGCCGAGTTGCTTCTATACATAGTCTTATATTTATTTTCGTCCAGCCATTCGCCCAGAATCGAAAATGTTTTGGTCCAAATTGCCCAGGCAATTTTTGCACTTGGCGGGCGACTTTCGAATTTCGATTTTGCATGGGTATATATGGATTTGTCTCGTCATTACGATTCCAACGGTATATGATTTTTTTAATTTTGACCAGTGTTTAGGCCCAATAGGCCTATTTTAAAATTTAATTTAAAAAATCCATAGACGAGTTATCTATGTATGGATTATGTTCAAATTTTTACCTATAGTTCACTTCGACACGCTGAATCGAATGGTGCAAACAGAATTGAAATCGGACTATTAGTTTAGGATTTCGTTTTGACTGGGCCCTCCTGGAGGGCCCAGGGGACCTTTTTGGACATTAAAAGTCCTCTGTAGCCCAAACTATACGTCCTAGGCAATTCTACTTGGTGCCATTCGATTTTTCTCGCCGAGTTGCTTCTATACATAGTCTTATATTTTATTTTCGTCCAGCCATTCGCCCAGAATCGAAAATGTTTTGGTCCAAATTGCCCAGGCAATTTTTGCACTTGGCGGGCGACTTTCGAATTTCGATTTTGCATGGGTATATATGGATTTGTCTCGTCATTACGATTCCAACGGTATATGATTTTTTTAATTTTGACCAGTGTTTAGGCCCAATAGGCCTATTTTAAAATTTAATTTAAAAAAATCCATAGACGAGTTATCTATGTATGGATTATGTTCAAATTTGTACCTATAGTTCACTTCGACACGCTGAATCGAATGGTGCAAACAGAATTGAAATCGGACTATTAGTTTAGGATTTCGTTTTGACTGGGCCCTCCTGGAGGGCCCAGGGGACCGTTTTTTGGACATTAAAAGTCCTCTGTAGCCCAAGCTATACGTCCTAGGCAATTCTACTTGGTGCCATTCGATTTTTCTCGCCGAGTTGCTTCTATACATAGTCTTATATTTTATTTTCGTCCAGCCATTCGCCCAGAATCGAAAATGTTTTGGTCCAAAATCCCTGCCCAGGCAAATTTTTGCACTTGGCGGGCGACTTTCGAATTTCGATTTTGCATGGGTATATATGGATTTGTCTCGTCATTACGATTCCAACGGTATATGATTTTTTTAATTTTGACCATTGTTTAGGCCCAATAGGCCTATTTTAAAATTTAATTTAAAAAATCCATAGACGAGTTATCTATGTATGGATTATGTTCAAATTTTTACCTATAGTTCACTTCGACACGCTGAATCGAATGGTGCAAACAGAATTGAAATCGGACCATTAGTTTAGGATTTCGTTTTGACTGGGCCCTCCTGGAGGGCCCAGGGGACCGTTTTTTGGACATTAAAAGTCCTCTGTAGCCCAAACTATACGTCCTAGGCAATTCTACTTGGTGCCATTCGATTTTTCTCGCCGAGTTGCTTCTATACATAGTCTTATATTTTATTTTCGTCCAGCCATTCGCCCAGAATCGAAAATGTTTTGGTCCAAATTGCCCAGGCAATTTTTTGCACTTGGCGGGCGACTTTCGAATTTCGATTTTGCATGGGTATATATGGATTTGTCTCGTCATTACGATTCCAACGGTATATGATTTTTTTAATTTTGACCAGTGTTTAGGCCCAATAGGCCTATTTTAAAATTTAAATTAAAAAATCCATAGACGAGTTATCTATGTATGGATTATGTTCAAATTTGTACCTATAGTTCACTTCGACACGCTGAATCGAATGGTGCAAACAGAATTGAAATCGGACTATTAGTTTAGGATTTCGTTTTGACTGGGCCCTCCTGGAGGGCCCAGGGGACCGTTTTTTGGACATTAAAAGTCCTCTGTAGCCCAAACTATACGTCCTAGGCAATTCTACTTGGTGCCATTCGATTTTTCTCGCCGAGTTGCTTCTATACATAGTCTTATATTTTATTTTCGTCCAGCCATTCGCCCAGAATCGAAAATGTTTTGGTCCAAATTGCCCAGGCAATTTTTTGCACTTGGCGGGCGACTTTCGAATTTCGATTTTGCATGGGTATATATGGATTTGTCTCGTCATTACGATTCCAACGGTATATGATTTTTTTAATTTTGACCAGTGTTTAGGCCCAATAGGCCTATTTTAAAATTTAATTTAAAAAAATCCATAGACGAGTTATCTATGTATGGATTATGTTCAAATTTTTACCTATAGTTCACTTCGACACGCTGAATCGAATGGTGCAAACAGAATTGAAATCGGACTATTAGTTTAGGATTTCGTTTTGACTGGGCCCTCCTGGAGGGCCCAGGGGACCGTTTTTTGGACATTAAAAGTCCTCTGTAGCCCAAACTATACGTCCTAGGCAATTCTACTTGGTGCCATTCGATTTTTCTCGCCGAGTTGCTTCTATACATAGTCTTATATTTTATTTTCGTCCAGCCATTCGCCCAGAATCGAAAATGTTTTGGTCCAAAATTGCCCAGGCAATTTTTTGCACTTGGCGGGCGACTTTCGAATTTCGATTTTGCATGGGTATATATGGATTTGTCTCGTCATTACGATTCCAACGGTATATGATTTTTTTAATTTTGACCAGTGTTTAGGCCCAATAGGCCTATTTTAAAATTTAATTTAAAAAATCCATAGACGAGTTATCTATGTATGGATTATGTTCAAATTTTTACATATAGTTCACTTCGACACGCTGAATCGAATGGTGCAAACAGAATTGAAATCGGACTATTTGTTTAGTATTTCGTTTTGACTGGGCCCTCCTGGAGGGCCCAGGGGACCGTTTTTTGGACATTAAAAGTCCTCTGTAGCCCAAACTATACGTCCTAGGCAATTCTACTTGGTGCCATTCGATTTTTCTCGCCGAGTTGCTTCTATACATAGTCTTATATTTTATTTTCGTCCTGCCATTCGCCCAGAATCGAAAATGTTTTGGTCCAAAACCCAGGCAATTTTTTGCACTTGGCGGGCGACTTTCGAATTTCGATTTTGCATGGGTATATATGGATTTGTCTCGTCATTACGATTCCAACGGTATATGATTTTTTTAATTTTGCCCAGTGTTTAGGCCCAATAGGCCTATTTTAAAATTTAATTTAAAAAATCCATAGACGAGTTATCTATGTATGGATTATGTTCAAATTTTTACCTATAGTTCACTTCGACACGCTGAATCGAATGGTGCAAACAGAATTGAAATCGGACTATTAGTTTAGGATTTCGTTTTGACTGGGCCCTCCTGGAGGGCCCAGGGGACCGTTTTTTGGACATTAAAAGTCCTCTGTAGCCCAAACTATACGTCCTAGGCAATTCTACTTGGTGCCATTCGATGTTTCTCGCCGAGTTGCTTCTATACATAGTCTTATATTTTATTTTCGTCCAGCCATTCGCCCAGAATCGAAAATGTTTTGGTCCAAAATCCCTGTAATCCAGGCAAATTTTTGCACTTGGCGGGCGACTTTCGAATTTCGATTTTTCATGGGTATATATGGATTTGTCTCGTCATTACGATTCAAACGGTATATGATTTTTTTAATTTTGACCAGTGTTTAGGCCCAATAGGCCTATTTTAAATTTTAATTTAAAAAATCCATAGACGAGTTATCTATGTATGGATTATGTTCAAATTTTTACCTATAGTTCACTTCGACACGCTGAATCGAATGGTGCAAACAGAATTGAAATCGGACTATTAGTTTAGGATTTCGTTTTGACTGGGCCCTCCTGGAGGGCGCAGGGGACCGTTTTTTGGACATTAAAAGTCCTCTGTAGCCCAAACTATACGTCCTAGGCAATTCTACTTGGTGCCATTCGATTTTTCTCGCCGAGTTGCTTCTATACATAGTCTTATATTTTATTTTCGTCCAGCCATTCGCCCAGAATCGAAAATGTTTTGGTCCAAATCCCTGCCAGGCAAATTTTTTGCACTTGGCGGGCGACTTTCGAATTTCGATTTTTGGGGTATATATGGATTTGTCTCGTCATTACGATTCCAACGGTATATGATTTTTTTAATTTTGACCAGTGTTAGGCCCAATAGGCCTATTTAAAATTTAATTTAAAAAAATAAAATAGACGAGTTTATCTATGTATGGATTATATTCAAATTTGTACCTATAGTTCACTTCGACACGCTGAATCGAATGGTGCAAACATAATTGAAATCGGACTATTAGTTTAGGATTTCGTTTGACTGGGCCCTCCCGGACGGCCCAGGGGACCGTTTTTTGGACATTAAAAGTCCTCTGTAGCCCAAACTATACGTCCTAGACAATTATACTTGGTGCCATTCGATTTTTCTCGCCGAGTTGCTTCTATACATAGTCTTATATTTTATTTTCGTACAGCCATTCGCCCAGAATCGAAAATATTTTGGTCCAAAATTTGCCCAGGCAAATTTTTGCACTTGGCGGGCGACTTTCGAATTTCGATTTTTCATGGGTATATATGGATTTGTCTCGTCATTACGATTCCAACGGTATATGATTTTTTTAATTTTGACCAATTTTTAGGCCAATAGGCCTATTTTAAAATTTAATTTAAAAAAATCCATAGACGAGTTATCTATGTATGGATTATGTTCAAATTTTTACCTATAGTTCACTTCGACACGCTGAATCGAATGGTGCAAACAGAATTGAAATCGGACCATTAGTTTAGGATTTCGTTTTGACTGGGCCCTCCTGGAGGGCCCAGGGGACCGTTTTTTGGACATTAAAAGTCCTCTGTAGCCCAAACTATACGTCCTAGGCAATTATACTTGGTGCCATTCGATTTTCCTCGCCGAGCTGCTTCTATACATAGTCTTATATTTTATTTTCGTCCAGCCATTCGCCCAGAATCGAAAATGTTTTGGTCCAAAATCCCTGTAATCCAGGCAAATTTTTGCACTTGGCGGGCGACTTTCGAATTTCGATTTTTCATGGGTATATATGGATTTGTCTCGTCATTACGATTCCAACGGTATATGATTTTTTTAATTTTGACCAGTGTTTAGGCCCAATAGGCCTATTTTAAATTTTAAATTAAAAAATCCATAGACGAGTTATCTATGTATGGATTATGTTCAAATTTGTACCTATAGTTCACTTCGACACGCTGAATCGAATGGTGCAAACATAATTGAAATCGGACTATTAGTTTAGGATTTCGTTTTGACTGGGCCCTCCTGGAGGGCGCAGGGGACCGTTTTTTGGACATTAAAAGTCCTCTGTAGCCCAAACTATACGCGCAACTATACGTCCTAGGCAATTCTTATACTTGGTGCCATTCGAATTTTCTCGCCGAGCTTCTTCTATACATTTAGTTTATATTTTATTTTCGTCCACGCTGCCATTCGCCCAGAATCGAAAATGTTTGGTCCAAATTGCACTTGGCTCGTTTCGAATTTCGAATTTCGAATTTTGCATGGGTATATATGGATTTGTCTCGTCATTACGATTCCAACGGTATATGATTTTTTTAATTTTGACCAGTGTTTAGGCCCAATAGGCCTATTTTAAAATTTAATTTAAAAAATCCATAGACGAGTTATCTATGTATGGATTATGTTCAAATTTGTACCTATAGTTCACTTCGACACGCTGAATCGAATGGTGCAAACAGAATTGAAATCGGACTATTAGTTTAGGATTTCGTTTTGACTGGGCCTTCCTGGAGGGCCCAGGGGACCGTTTTTTGGACATTAAAAGTCCTCTGTAGCCCAAACTATACGTCCTAGGCAATTCTACTTGGTGCCATTCGATGTTTCTCGCCGAGTTGCTTCTATACATAGTCTTATATTTTATTTTCGTCCAGCCATTCGCCCAGAATCGAAAATGTTTTGGTCCAAAATCCCTGCGTGCCCAGGCAATTTTTTGCACTTGGCGGGCGACTTTCGAATTTCGATTTTGCATGGGTATATATGGATTTGTCTCGTCATTACGATTCCAACGGTATATGATTTTTTTAATTTTGACCAGTGTTTAGGCCCAATAGGCCTATTTTAAAATTTAATTTAAAAAATCCATAGACGAGTTATCTATGTATGGATTATGTTCAAATTTTTACCTATAGTTCACTTCGACACGCTGAATCGAATGGTGCAAACATAATTGAAATCGGACTATTAGTTTAGGATTTCGTTTTGACTGGGCCCTCCTGGAGGGCCCAGGGGACCGTTTTTTGGACATTAAAAGTCCTCTGTAGCCCAAACTATACGTCCTAGGCAATTCTACTTGGTGCCATTCGATTTTTCTCGCCGAGTTGCTTCTATACATAGTCTTATATTTTATTTTCGTCCAGCCATTCGCCCAGAATCGAAAATGTTTTGGTCCAAAATCCCTGCGTATCCAGGCAAATTTTTGCACTTGGCGGGCGACTTTCGAATTTCGATTTTTCATGGGTATATATGGATTTGTCTCGTCATTACGATTCCAACGGTATATGATTTTTTTAATTTTGACCATTGTTTAGGCCCAATAGGCCTATTTTAAAATTTAATTTAAAAAATCCATAGACGAGTTATCTATGTATGGATTATGTTCAAATTTTTACCTATAGTTCACTTCGACACGCTGAATCGAATGGTGCAAACAGAATTGAAATCGGACTATTAGTTTAGGATTTCGTTTTGACTGGGCCTTCCTGGAGGGCCCAGGGGACCGTTTTTTGGACTTTAAAAGTCCTCTGTAGCCCAAACTATACGTCCTAGGCAATTCTACTTGGTGCCATTCGATGTTTCTCGCCGAGTTGCTTCTATACATAGTCTTATATTTTATTTTCGTCCAGCCATTCGCCCAGAATCGAAAATGTTTTGGTCCAAAATCCCTGCGTATCCAGGCAAATTTTTGCACTTGGCGGGCGACTTTCGAATTTCGATTTTTCATGGGTATATATGGATTTGTCTCGTCATTACGATTCCAACGGTATATGATTTTTTTAATTTTGACCAGTGTTTAGGCCCAATAGGCCTATTTTAAAATTTAATTTAAAAAATCCATAGACGAGTTATCTATGTATGGATTATGTTCAAATTTTTAACATATAGTTCACTTCGACACGCTGAATCGAATGGTGCAAACAGAATTGAAATCGGACTATTAGTTTAGGATTTCGTTTTGACTGGGCCTTCCTGGAGGGCCCAGGGGACCGTTTTTTTGGACTTTAAAAGTCCTCTGTAGCCCAAACTATACGTCCTAGGCAATTCTACTTGGTGCCATTCGATGTTTCTCGCCGAGTTGCTTCTATACATAGTCTTATATTTTATTTTCGTCCAGCCATTCGCCCAGAATCGAAAATGTTTTGGTCCAAAATCCCTGCGCAGGCAAATTTTTGCACTTGGCGGGCGACTTTCGAATTTCGATTTTGCATGGGTATATATGGATTTGTCTCGTCATTACGATTCCAACGGTATATGATTTTTTTAATTTTGACCATTGTTTAGGCCCAATAGGCCTATTTTAAAATTTAATTTAAAAAATCCATAGACGAGTTATCTATGTATGGATTATGTTCAAATTTTTACCTATAGTTCACTTCGACACGCTGAATCGAATGGTGCAAACAGAATTGAAATCGGACTATTAGTTTAGGATTTCGTTTTGACTGGGCCCTCCTGGAGGGCCCAGGGGACCGTTTTTTGGACATTAAAAGTCCTCTGTAGCCCAAACTATACGTCCTAGGCAATTCTACTTGGTGCCATTCGATTTTTCTCGCCGAGTTGCTTCTATACATAGTCTTATATTTTATTTTCGTCCAGCCATTCGCCCAGAATCGAAAATGTTTTGGTCCAAAATCCCTGCGTTAATCCAGGCAAATTTTTGCACTTGGCGGGCGACTTTCGAATTTCGATTTTTCATGGGTATATATGGATTTGTCTCGTCATTACGATTCCAACGGTATATGATTTTTTTAATTTTGACCATTGTTTAGGCCCAATAGGCCTATTTTAAAATTTAATTTAAAAAAATCCATAGACGAGTTATCTATGTATGGATTATGTTCAAATTTTTACCTATAGTTCACTTCGACACGCTGAATCGAATGGTGCAAACAGAATTGAAATCGGACCATTAGTTTAGGATTTCGTTTTGACTGGGCCCTCCTGGAGGGCCCAGGGGACCGTTTTTTGGACATTAAAAGTCCTCTGTAGCCCAAACTATACGTCCTAGGCAATTCTACTTGGTGCCATTCGATTTTTCTCGCCGAGTTGCTTCTATACATAGTCTTATATTTTATTTTCGTCCAGCCATTCGCCCAGAATCGAAAATGTTTTGGTCCAAAATCCGCCCAGGCAAATTTTTGCACTTGGCGGGCGACTTTCGAATTTCGATTTTGCATGGGTATATATGGATTTGTCTCGTCATTACGATTCCAACGGTATATGATTTTTTTAATTTTGACCATTGTTTAGGCCCAATAGGCCTATTTTAAAATTTAATTTAAAAAAATCCATAGATGAGTTATCTATGTATGGATTATGTTCAAATTTTTACCTATAGTTCACTTCGACACGCTGAATCGAATGGTGCAAACAGAATTGAAATCGGACTATTAGTTTAGGATTTCGTTTTGACTTGGCCCTCCTGGAGGGCCCAGGGGACCGTTTTTTGGACATTAAAAGTCCTCTGTAGCCCAAACTATAGGCCCTAGGCAATTCTACTTGGTGCCATTCGATTTTCCTCGCCGAGCTGCTTCTATACATAGTCTTATATTTGATTTTCGCCCTGCCATTCGCCCAGAATCGAAAAAAATTTGGTCCAAAATCCCTGCGTTAAATCCAGGCAAATTTTTGCACTTGGCGGGCGACTTTCGAATTTCGATTTTTCATGGGTATATATGGATTTGTCTCGTCATTACGATTCCAACGGTATATGATTTTTTTAATTTTGACCATTGTTTAGGCCCAATAGGCCTATTTTAAAATTTAATTTAAAAAATCCATAGACGAGTTATCTATGTATGGATTATGTTCAAATTTTTACCTATAGTTCACTTCGACACGCTGAATCGAATGGTGCAAACAGAATTGAAATCGGACTATTTGTTTAGTATTTCGTTTTGACTGGGCCTTCCTGGAGGGCCCAGGAGACCGTTTTTTGGACATTAAAAGTCCTCTGTAGCCCAAACTATACGTCCTAGGCAATTCTACTTGGTGCCATTCGATGTTTATCGCCGAGTTGCTTCTATACATAGTCTTATATTTTATTTTCGTCCTGCCATTCGCCCAGAATCGAAAATGTTTTGGTCCAAAATCCCTGCCCAGGCAAATTTTTGCACTTGGCGGGCGACTTTCGAATTTCGATTTTTCATGGGTATATATGGATTTGTCTCGTCATTACGATTCCAACGGTATATGCATTTTTTAATTTTGACCAGTGTTTAGGCCCAATAGGCCTATTTTAAAATTTAATTTAAAAAATCCATAGACGAGTTATCTATGTATGGATTATGTTCAAATTTTTACCTATAGTTCACTTCGACACGCTGAATCGAATGGTGCAAACATAATTGAAATCGGACTATTAGTTTAGGATTTCGTTTTGACTGGGCCCTCCTGGAGGGCCCAGGGGACCGTTTTTTGGACATTAAAAGTCCTCTGTAGCCCAAGCTATACGTCCTAGGCAATTCTACTTGGTGCCATTCGATTTTTCTCGCCGATCTGCTTCTATACATAGTCTTATATTTTATTTTCGTCCAGCCATTCGCCCAGAATCGAAAATGTTTTGGTCCAAAATCCCTGCGTAGCCCAGGCAAATTTTTGCACTTGGCGGGCGACTTTCGAATTTCGATTTTGCATGGGTATATATGGATTTGTCTCGTCATTACGATTCCAACGGTATATGATTTTTTTAATTTTGACCAGTGTTTAGGCCCAATAGGCCTATTTTAAAATTTAATTTAAAAAATCCATAGACGAGTTATCTATGTATGGATTATGTTCAAATTTTTACCTATAGTTCACTTCGACACGCTGAATCGAATGGTGCAAACAGAATTGAAATCGGACTATTAGTTTAGGATTTCGTTTTGACTGGGCCCTCCTGGAGGGCCCAGGGGACCGTTTTTTGGACATTAAAAGTCCTCTGTAGCCCAAACTATACGTCCTAGGCAATTCTACTTGGTGCCATTCGATTTTCCTCGCCGAGCTGCTTCTATACATAGTCTTATATTTTATTTTCGCCCAGCCATTCGCCCAGAATCGAAAATGTTTTGGTCCAAAATCCCTGCGTTAAATCCAGGCAATTTTTTGCACTTGGCGGGCGACTTTCGAATTTCGATTTTGCATGGGTATATATGGATTTGTCTCGTCATTACGATTCCAACGGTATATGATTTTTTTAATTTTGACCATTGTTTAGGCCCAATAGGCCTATTTTAAAATTTAATTTAAAAAAATCCATAGACGAGTTATCTATGTATGGATTATGTTCAAATTTTTACCTATAGTTCACTTCGACACGCTGAATCGAATGGTGCAAACATAATTGAAATCGGACTATTAGTTTAGGATTTCGTTTTGACTGGGCCCTCCTGGAGGGCCCAGGGGACCGTTTTTTGGACATTAAAAGTCCTCTGTAGCCCAAACTATACGTCCTAGGCAATTCTACTTGGTGCCATTCGATTTTTCTCGCCGAGTTGCTTCTATACATAGTCTTATATTTTATTTTCGTCCAGCCATTCGCCCAGAATCGAAAATGTTTTGGTCCAAAATCCCTGCGTAACCAGGCAATTTTTGCACTTGGCGGGCGACTTTCGAATTTTGATTTTTCATGGGTATATATGGATTTGTCTCGTCATTACGATTCCAACGGTATATGAATTTTTTAATTTTGACCATTGTTTAGGCCCAATAGGCCTATTTTAAAATTTAATTTAAAACATCCATAGACGAGTTATCTATGTATGGATTATGTTCAAATGTTTACCTATAGTTCACTTTGACACGCTGAATCGAATGGTGCAAACATAATTGAAATCGGACTATTAGTTTAGGATTTCGTTTTGACTTGGCCCTCCTGGAGGGCCCAGGGGACCGTTTTTTGGACTTTAAAAGTCCTCTGTAGCCCAAACTATACGTCCTAGGCAATTTTACTTGGTGCCATTCGATTTTTCGCGCCGAGCTGCTTCTATACATAGTTTTATATTTGATTTTCGCCCAGCCATTCGCCCAGAATCGAAAATGTTTTGGTCCAAAATCCCTGCGTTTTAAATCCAGGCAAATTTTTGCACTTGGCGGGCGACTTTCGAATTTCGATTTTTCATAGGTATATATGGATTTGTCTCGTCATTGCGATTCCAACGGTATATGATTTTTTTAATTTTGACCATTGTTTAGGCCCAATAGGCCTATTTTAAAATTTAATTTAAAAAATCCATAGACGAGTTATCTATGTATGGATTATGTTCAAATTTTTACATATAGTTCACTTTGACACGCTGAATCAAATGGTGCAAACAGAATTGAAATCGGACTATTAGTTTAGGATTTCGTTTTGACTGTATAGGACTATTAGTTTGGGATTTCGTTTTGACTGGGCCCTCTTGGAGGGCCCAGGGGACCGTTTTTTGGACTTTAAAAGTCCTCTGTAGCCCAAACTATACGTCCTAGGCAATTCTACTTGATGCCATTCGATTTTTCTCGCCGAGCTGCTTCTATACATAGTCTTATACTTAATTTTCGTCCAGCCATTCGCCCAGAATCGAAAATGTTTTGGTCCAAAATCCCTGCCTAGTCAAATTTTTGCAATTGGCGGGCGATTTCGAATTTCGATTTTTCATGGGGATATATGGATTCGCCTCGTCATTACGATTCCAACGGTATATGATTTTTTTAATATTGACCATTTTTTAGGCCCAATAGGCCTATTTTAAAATTTAATTTAAAAATCCATAGACGAGTTATCTATGTATGGATTATGTTCAAATATTTACCTATAGTTCACTTTGACACGCTGAATAGAATGATGCAAACAGAATTGAAATCGGACTATTAGTTTAGGATTTCGTTTTGACTGGGCCTTCCTGGAGGGCCCAGGGGACCGTTTTTTGGACTTTAAAAGTCCTCTGTAGCCCAAACTATACGTCCTAGGCAATTCTACTTGGTGCCATTCGATTTTTCTCGCCGAGCTGCTTCTATACATAGTCTTATATTTTATTTTCGCCCAGCCATTCGCCCAGAATCGAGAATGTTTTGGTCCAAAATCCCTTCGTTTAAGCGCTTACGAGGCAATTTTTTGCACTTGGCGGGCGACTTTCGAATTTCGATTTGTCATGGGTATATATGGATTTGTTTCGTCATTACGATTCCAACGGTATATGAATTTTTTAATTTTGACAATTTTTTAGGCCCAATATTCCTATTTTAACATTTAATTTAAAAAATCCATAGACGAGTTATCTATGTATGGATTATGTTCAAATTTGTACCTATAGTTCACTTTGACACGCTGAATCGAATGGTACAAACATAATTGAAATCGGACTATTAATTTAGGATTTCGTTTTGACTGGGCCCTCTTGGAGGGCCCAGGGGGACCGTTTTTTTGGACTTTAAAAGTCCTCTGTAGCCCAAACTATACCTCCTAGGCAATTCTACTTGGTGCCATTCGATTTTTCTCGCCGAGCTGCTTATATACATAGTCTTATATTTCATTTTCGCCAAGCCATTCGCCCAGAATCGAAAATGTTTTGGTCCAAAATCCCTGCCTAGGCAAATTTTTGCACTTGGCGGGCGACTTTCGAATTTCGATTTTTCTTGGGTATATAATTTATGGATTTGTCTCGTCATTACGATTCCAACGGTATATGAATTTTTTATTTTTGACCATTTTTTAGGCCCAATAGGCCTATTTTAAAATTTAATTTAAAAATCCATAGACGAGTTATCTATGTATGGATTATGTTCAAATTTTTACCTATACTTCACTTTGACACGCTGAATCGAATGTTGGAAACAGAATTGAAATCGGACTATTAGTTTAGGATTTCGTTTTGACTGGGCCTTCCTGGAGGGCCCAGGGGGACCGTTTTTTGGACGTTAAAATTCCTCTGTAGCCCAAACTATACGTCCTAGGCAATTCTACTTGATGTTATTCGATTTTTCTCGTCGAGCTGCTTCTATACGTAGTCTTATATTTTATTTTCGCCCAGCCATTCGCCCAGAATCGAAAATGTTTTTGTCCAAATCCCTGCGTTTAATTAATAAAACCCAGGCAAATGTTTGCACTTGGCGGGCGACTTTCGTATTTCGATTTTCCATGGGTATATATGGATTTGTCTCGTCATTACGATTCCAACGGTATATGATTTTTTAAATTTTGACAAATTTTTAGGCCCAATATGCCTATTTTAAAGTTTAAAAAATCCATAGACGAGTTATCTATGTATGGATTTTGTTTAAATGTTTACCTAAAGTTCACTTCGACCCGCTATAACCTTACTCAGGAGGTGTGTGGAGTGAGGAGAAGAGGGAGGGGAGTGAAGGGTACAGCATGGTGGACAGAAGAGGTAAATATAGCTGTGGAAGACAAGAAGAAAGCATATAGAGAGTGGTTGGGTAGTAGAGGGAATGAAGATTTGGAGAGGCAGAAAAGAGTGAGATACGTGGAGAGAAATAGAGTGGTGAAGAGAGTAGTGAAGGAAAGTAAGAGAAGAGTAGATGAGGAATTTGGAAGGAATCTGAGTGTAAACTGGAGGGAGTGTAAGAAACTGTTCTGGAAAGAAGTCAAGAAAGTTAGGGAAGGTAGCAAGGGAAACAGTAAGGGTGTGAAAGATAAGAATGGGAGAATGCTAGCCGAGAAGCAAGAGAGAGTCGAAAGATGGAGGGAGTACTTCAACGAGTTATTAAATGTAAGGAATGAAGAGCCAGCAAACATAGATGGATATGGTATGGGAGGGAGAAGAGAAGTAGTGGAGGAGGAGGTGTGGATCAAGAGGTCAGAAGTGTGGGAAGCCATGAAAAGAGTGAAGTTGGGGAAAGCAACAGGAACAGATGGAGTGTGTGGGGAAATGTTGAGGTATGGTGGTGAGATAGTGATCGAATGGGTATGGAAAATGTGCAAACTAGCATGGGAGAAGGGGAGAGCACCCGATGACTGGAAGACTGGCATAATAGTTCCCCTGTATAAGGGCAAAGGGGAAAGAGGAGTGTGTGGTAACCACCAAGGAATATGTCTTTTAAGCGTAGTAGGGAAGGTGTACAGTAGGGTAGTGATTGAGAGAGTAAGAGTGAGAACGGAGAAATGGATAGTCGACGAGCAGGGAGGTTTTATAAAGGGAAGAGGATGTGTAAATCAGATTTTTACCCTGAATTGTGTTGTAGAGAAATATCTGGAGAAGCAACGAAAGGTGTATGTTGCCTTTATGGACTTGGAGAAGGCCTATGACAGAGTGGATAGAGAAGGTATGTGGAAAGTACTTAGAATATACGGAGTAGATGGCAAGTTGCTGAAAGCAGTGAAGAGCATGTATGAGGGTGCAAAGACGGCAGTACGTGTGGAGAATGAGCAGAGCAAGTTTTTTTTACCTGAATGTTGGGTTGAAACAGGGGTGTGTGATGTCCCCGTGGTTGTTTACTGTATATATGGATGGAGTCATGAAATAAATACTGGGAAAAGCAGTGGATGTTGATGTATCGCTGAAAAGGGAGGGAGATGAGTGGAAGCTGCCTATACTGCTGTTTGCGAATTATACAGTTCTGATGAGTGATAATGAATGGGAGTTGCAGGGTCTGGTAAATGAGTTTGGAACAGTGTGCGAAAACTGGAATTTGAAGGTAAATGCGGGTAAGAGCAAGGTTATGGTCTTCGAAAGGGGTGAAGTCACAGAGTGTGAGGTAAAGTTGAACGGTCAGGCTATGGAGATCATCAGCTCTTTTAAGTATCTGGGCAGTGTGTTGAGTAAAGATGGCACTATGGATGAAGAAGTGCGGGAGAGGGTGCAACAGGGGAAGAGGGCTGTAGGAACGTTGAAAGCAGTAACAAGAAATAGGGTGGTCAGTATGGAAGTGAAGAAGTCCTTGCATGACAGTGTGGTAATCCCGACACTAACTTACGGAAGCGAAGCATGGACGTTCGGGAAGAGACTCAGACCAAGAGTGAGAGTGGTCGAAATGAGTTACTTGAGAAGTGAATGCGGAGTTACAGGAAGGGATAGACAGACGAATGAGGAAGTAAGAAGGAGGTGTGGAGCGGAGGTAAATGTGCTGGAAAGTGTGAAAAGGAACAACTTGAGATGGTTCGGCCATATGGAACGTATGGAATGCGAGAGAATGACTAAGAGGGTGTACGAGAGCGAGGTGGAAAGACAGAGAGGGAGAGGTGCACAGAAGGAGAGGTGGAAGGATGGAGTGAGGAAGTATATGGATGAAGGCGGTGCTGGTTGGGAGGAGGGGCGTCGACTGACTGGGGACAGAGGTGCATGGGGGCGGTTCGTTCGTGGCCATCCCTTCGGGGATCACGGCGTCAGGCAATAGACAGATAGATAGATAGACTTTACTCAGGGGACCTTACTGATGCACGGATAAATGCTACTTTTCTTATTTTGTCAATTTGATTTTCACTCCCCTATAAAATGTTCAGTTATTTTTGTACCGCCAGTCCAGGACACTTTGTTTACATTCTAGCCTCCTTGGAGCCTCCTCGCCGATGTTCAGTAGCCAATCAGAGTGGAGCTTCACCTACAAGAAGTCAGTACATTTTTATTGGCAATTTCCTGTTGTCGAAAGCTGAATATTGCAGAGTAAACACCGTAGACTTTATCTACTTTCTTTCTGCGCCTGTCATTCTTTTATCGTGTTAATATTCAAACAGCTGGGGGGGTGGGGGCGGCAGCCCCCACCCATAATACTAGGATAGGTTAGGTAAGGTTGTTAGGTTAGGCTAATATCCCAAACTCTCCCTAAAATTGTTGGGGTATCGGAATTACAATTAACAATGCAAATGCTAATAAAAAGTGCTTTCCGCACTTTCTAACAATAAAATACACATTTACAAAGCATTACAATAAAAAAAAAAAAAAAAAAAAAAAAAAAAAAAAACAATAACAGTTGTTGTTCTGCAGAATTACCATTTCAACTAGGCTAATGTATAATGATGAAAACTATCCTACCTAAAACCAAAAAGAAAAAACATGGGAAAATTAGTGATAGTTCGGTAATATTTTCCCACTCTTCTATGGATTGTTCTTTGAACTTTATTATTGAACAGCTTCCTCTCTCTCCAACACCCCTTCTCCCCTCTCTACACTCTTCAGAACATAGAAAAAGTAGAATGTAGAAACGAGGTGCCGTTGTAAAGGCTTACCCCTCAATACCTTCACCTGACCTGACTGAGAACGATTAGGTTATTTTATTCAGTTTAAAAACGGCCTCCTGCAATTAACAGGCTTCAAACTATCCCACTTAACCTTTCTTACTACCACAGATCCTTCTTAAACGGCATAAAATCGTCTAAATATCGCTAGAATAAAATAAAAAGAATAACGACGTCGGTACAGAAGGGGTTAAAGTATAAAGAGAGGCTATTGATACCAGTGGCACCAATATGGCGGAAGTTGACTGATCTTTATTACAATAAGGTCTCCATTTCAAGGGGTTTTCTTTGGGGTACTTCATTGGTCCACTGATATAACTTAGTGCCTGCTGTATATAACTTAGTGCCTGCTGTATATAACTTAGTGCCTGCTGTATATAACTTAGTGCCTGCTGTATATAACTTTGCAATTTTCCTCAATATACCGTAAATTACCGATTCTTACTCATATCTACTCTTATTTTTTGTACTGGCATATTACCGGACGTTCTGTGGTTAATTGATTATTCTTTTTCGAATTGGGGAAAAATAAAATATACATAAACATATTTCAATTTGTTTTATTAAAGCATGCAGTCCAAGTGAAGCATTTGTCATCATAATTATGTTACCGCATAGGCCTATTATGTTACCGCATAGGCCTATTATGTTACCGCATAGGCCTATTATGTTACCGCATAGGCCTATTCTATATGGTACGGTAGGTTACAGTAGCGAGACAACAATCAACATTAAGGGGAGGCAGACCGTTTTTCTGGACCACCTTCTCCCTAATGTTTAGCCCCACTAGTTTTGAGATTATAAGACGTTCGGCTCATTAGTTTGGCGATTTTAACACCTTTCGCCCCATCTCGTTGTCAATTTTAAGACCTTTCGTGCCATTTAGGTGTCGATTATTTCCTGGCGAGCGAAAGCGAGCCTGCAATTTTAAGAGGAACCGGCCTTCGGCCGGGACATTTTTCTACCAAAAAATGTACACATTTATCTTGAAGGGGGGTCTAGGGGGTGTTTTTCTAAGCTTGATGGAGGTCTAGGGAGGAAACTAAAAAAACATACAGTATAAATAAATGAATTAATAGACCAAACAAACGGCCAGTCTCCCCTTAAGCATTAAGTTATATGCTATATGAAAATATGTCAGGCGGTCATTATTGATTAATCTAATATTTGTCTAATATTGTCTTGATGGTGTAATGATTAGTGTTTTTAAAATCTGTATGTTGTATCCCAGGTTCGAATCCCATGCTTTCATTAATTTCAATGGGAGGTGTTTGTTGTTGGGAGATAAATTTATTAATTAGAATATTTCTTAAAGTTAATTAATACGCGTGGTACGGTAGTAGTTTGTTTCACTCGATTACCGAACCGTATTTAAACACAATATTATTAATCAATGTACCTTGCTTAACACATGGGAATAGCCTATCTAACTTCATTTAGGCTACATGGAAGCCTTTATTCCAGCTGACTAACCCTTAGAAGATACGATGACGCATTTTTTCTGTTTTCTGGGTAGCCTATTGTTAGACGATTTTATTCAGATTAGGAAGGGTAGCCTAAATGGAAGTCAGTGAGTTAATTGAGATAGTCTTTACCCTTATGATTCCCACATATCCTTCCTAAATTGTATAAAATAGTCAAATGATAGCCAAAATAAACTATAACAATGAGTCACAATCTTCAAAGGGTTAAGTATGAAGTTAAGGCCTTTTCCGAAATTATTTATACCCGTATATGTTATACAGTAAGGTACCGGTATCCAGTTTTCTCTGTCAAGTAAGCATATTTCGTAGCTCAATATTCAGCCTGTCAGTCAATAGTAGAACATTGTTAATGGAGAGTTTATTTCAAAACTTGGCTAATGCATTTCGCTTTAGGCATATCCTAGCCTAATATGAATAGATTGTACCTTAACTAAAACTAAGAAAATACAGTACGTGTAATCTACACTCAGGTATAGAGATCCGTCAGACAGGTGACAAACTGAACCCCGGAGCGCCACTCATAGGGCCCATATGTTGCCACTTTCTGCCAGATGACCAGACGGTTGCCGGGTGGGATGTCTACGGAACTCTCCTGCTGATGTTTTATCTCGAGGGCTGTGGACTTCTCGTTGGACCAGGTCCCCGAAAAGGAGCCTCTGATGGAAGCCGAGGCGATGGAGTAGACCACTTCTGCGATGACGGACAGAGACAAGGTCTTGGATCGGGAGATCTTTTCCGTACTTGTCACGCCCTGTTCGTATGTGTACTTGTAAGTCACAGTTGCTGGGCTTCGGTTCGAGTGATCCACAACCTTTCTGTAGCCTTCGCACCTTGGTGGTGTGTAGAGGTACACTGGCAAGCCATCGTAATCTCCATTGACTAAGAACCTCTCACTGACCAGGACGATGAAGTTCCCTCTTGAGTCAGTCTGATTCCCAAACACTTTCATCCGGGCCCATTCTTCAGATTCAGGGGCCGGAGAGTAGGAAACCCGGTGACCGAAGACCGTCTTGGTACGGTAGAGGTAGCGATTCGGAAACCGACCGGATTCCAGGCACACAAATCCGTCCTCGCAGTCATGCCAGATCCACTTGGCCCATGAGTCATGCGTGTCCATGATGGTGCGGGCGTCATGCTCCTTGTGGCGGACCCATTTCAATACTGTTAGAAGGTGAGAAGGTCGTTAATTAAAGAATTTATTTGGGAAGGAAGAGCATAGTGATTTCCAAGTGATAAGAATGAGGTTAATAATTCAGTTTACAATTACGTTCAATGTTGGATTCTGAGAGTGAAAGAGAGAAATGATATGTGAGCATGAAGAGGAACTATAACTCCTCTTTGAACTGACCATTGGGATACCTCCACCATCCCGGGCCCCTCTCACTGCCCAGATAGACCGCCTGAAGGTGGTAGGGTTCCTTGGGTCCCTGGTCCTCCCGACACTCCCCCAGGGGCTGCATCCTCTGGCATTCGTCTGTGGATTCTATTTCCCCGGGGAAAATGATGTCGCCGTACACTCGATCACTCTACAGGGAGAAATTAATGCAAATTACAGTAACTACCGTAAAATGGACCGATTTCGAACCGGTATATTTACCCATAACTGTGGCTCTTTACACTTAAAGGTGAACTACAGGAATGAACGAAAAAACGAAGCTTAATGCAGGGTCATAACTTGGCATGAATATACTGTAATATGTATATGGGCAATATTGATATAATTCCATTAAACTCAAAAACAAAAAATACTAATATATAACGTCGTTGGCATTCTAGGCGATCAGCTGGCCGAGTTAAGCTGATCGGGAGTGACGACATTGTATGGAGAGGCAGTTTGTAAACAACAAATGCAGTCCTGGACTGTTAGGTCTGTTTTTCGTAATTAATACCTTTCAATTCAATATGGTACTCAAGCTCTGCAAAACATCGAACAAGGTCCTTAAGATGTGGTGCACATCAAGAAATAATCCAATCTCGCCAACAATAAACATACAGCCAGTGTTTTTGGAGTGTTTATCCTGGTCCAGAGTCGAGGGAGGTCGCTTGAAAGGCCTATTTCTTAATGATAGTATCGTTTTCTGTTAATTTTATATATCGCAGTCCAATGACCAGATAGTGATTAAGCCAAATGTTGAGCTGTAAACATACATGCAATTTATAAGAGTTTCACACATAAAAAAAAAACACAGATTCACCCATTTCCCAAGTCGAGTGTTCCCGCCATTCCATCCTATGACGTCATGGTAAACACGCCAGTTCTCGCCACATAAAATAACTTAGATAAGCTATATTTCTATGTTGTTAGGACACATAGATGAAATTTCTTAAATATCATATCCCTAAAACCAAGCAGATCCCAATGGACATTATAGTTTGAATAGGTTTCATCCCTGGAATTCACCTTTAAGCCCAGTTTACTGGTATTACTGGGTTTTTTTCCAAGTTTTAAGAAGTATTTGTTTTTTTTTTTTTTTTTTTTTTTTTTTTTTTTTTTTTTTTTTTTGCTGCCTCCTTGGTCTGTGATCTTCTCCTGGGCGACCTAGATGTGGGTGAGGGTTTATTTTATAAATTATTATTATTTTTTGTTTTCGTTTTGTTGTTTCTGTTCGGGCTCTGTCTCAAGTCGGCCACCTCCAGGTATGGGGTATTTGCTTGAGTAAATACATGCATACATACATATACAAAACCCTACATAAAATTCACATAAGAATATTGTGATCATATAATTATGTTCTTATTCTAACACCAAATTATTTCATGACCTAGCTAGGCTACCTTGGCACACATCATCTAAGTCTAACCTAACCTATTATTAAACATCATACAAGATCAATTTGTCGCAAAACTCCTGATGTTGTCCAAGTCTTCTTTGAACCCCTCAGTTCATAAGTTATTTGTTTTAGATGTAGTACAGTCGGCCTAATAAGTGATGTCTCAGCAATAAGTATATTTTGATCAATAATTGGTATCAGCAATATCCAAACTTTATTTATTCATTTCGGGTGAGATATATAAACATGTTCCTACACTTACCCAGCCCATTCAATATCTGAGACATTAATACAGCACAGCCAAACGTAATGACAGCTGACGCATGACCGTAATTATAATTAGCTGATTGCATAGGCCTAGTTGTGTTTTTTTTAATCATGTATACTAAAGTTATTATATATATTTTCTTAATTATTATTATTTTTAAAAAGTAATTTTCACCTTATTATGTCACTCCATTCTCACTCCCTCCTTCCTTTGCTGCACCAACTTCACTCTCCTTCCTCTCACCCACACCTAGGCCTATCTATGTCTTCTCGTAGGTCTAGCCCAAACCCCTTTTCTCCCACCTTCCCTCTCCTCTCCCTCTCTCAACCACACCCCTTTCCTCCCACCCCACGACCTATACCATTCCAACTCCACCTAAAACAATATTATTCTTCCCTCCACTTACCTCCACCACTGCTCCCAAACCTGCCACCACCACCACCACCACCACCCCCAGCACCGCCCCAACCTGAAACAAATTGAACAGTCTATTAATTAACCCCTTAAGGATCATTACGCGTTTTGACAGTTTATTCTGGCTATTATTAGACGATTTATTTGAGATTAGGAAGGGTATATGGAAGTCAGAGGGTTTATTGAGATAGTCTTTACCCTTTTAATTCACACAGATCCACCCCAAACTGTAGGCTATTATAATATCATCTAATAATTGCCGAAATATACTGTCAAAATACGTCATAATCTATGAAGGGTTAATATGGTACAAGGTTATATTTTTTTAAATTTGTAATTTCTTCCATTATCGTACAGTAGTATTTGCATTGTATTATTTTAGCTTAGTGTTTATATTTTACTCTAGTCACGTGGTACCGTACATATTTGAGGTATGTAGACTTAATATCGACCATACAGTTGTGCTAAGTAGGTTTTTAAGATAGGTTTATAATTTATGAAGCACAATACTGCATAGGGGAAATTTTAATATCCACTACTTAAAATAATTGCTTTACGGTGCCAGTATAGGGTGCACTCGGATGCCATAATTTCTAGCCCACCCATTAATATTCGTGGACTTCACCTATATCTAAAAATTGACGTATATCTCTGGAAACGAATTTATGTTTATAATTGTTCATATAACAACTACCGTACAAAGCTATATATACTATTTAATAACAAGCAAGTTTTCTATTAAAAAATCAATCACGATAGTTATAATTGTATAAAGAATTAAAGATATACAGTATATAGGGGGTCCACAATTTGTTATGCGTGGGCTAGAGACTATAACAGACTATAGAGACTCGAAAGACTAGATTATAAATGTATTTAACTTACCTTCATAACTGGAACTGTGAGTGAAAGTTAGGAATGGGTAGGATAGAGGGAAGTGATGAATTGTATGAAACTGGAGGAAAGTATTTAGCAGGTCCCTGAGTTAGAGAATAGGTGAAGATCAGTGTAGAGAATTAAGTGAGAATCAGTGTCCCTTATCTCAACTTCTCTAATGGACCAGGAGGGAGTAACAGTGTCCGGCTTCTTCCCCAAGTAGCCGAGTACTGACCAGTGGCCCCTGTAATCAGCGTTTATATACAGTAGAACATTGTAGAGTAAGTAGGTGACATCCGGTGGGGCAGTAGGCTTAACCATGTCAGTATCGGTGATTCATTTGTAATATTCTAGCTGTATTTACACGATTTTATGCTGTATCGGAATGCTCTGTGGTAGGTAAAAGGGTTTGATAAGCTAGTTTGAAGACTTACAATGGCTAGAGGTCCTTCTTAAGCTTAATAAAATCGCTTAGCCCCAACTGTACCGGTAACGTATTTCTAATTTTATTTTTGCTATATTTAGACGATTTTGTGCAGTTTAAGATAGATCGGTGATAGTAAAAAAGCGTCAAGTGAGATAGTTCGAAGACTGTTAATCGCTGGAGGTCCTTTTTAAACTGAATAGAGCCGTCTAATAGAAGCCAGAACAACGTTAAAAGGACGGCACCGGTACTGAATGGGTTACTATCAGCCAGACATTAACCCGTACAGTACCAGTGATGTCTTTTTCATTTGATTTCAACTACTGTACATTTAGACGACTTTATGAAGCTTAGGAAGGATATATGGAAGTTAAGAGGATTAATTGAGATAGTGTGTAGCCGTTTAATGGGTAGACATCCTTCCTAAGCTGAATTCAATCATCCAATAGTTGCCAGAATATAATAAACTAGCAGGGGTACCCGGCATTGCCCGGGTAATCACCATAATCACCATCACTACTACCACCACTACTACTACCATAATCACCATCATCAATCACTACTACCACAATCATCACAATACTACTACTACCATAATCACCGGCCTCGACCTCCCTGTGCCTCATTAAACGGCGACCTCGATTTCGGCCGCTAAATGACCTCCGATTTTGGATCTGACCTCATCCGTGCCCCCATTTTGGGGGGCTGCGAACAACTTTCGTTTCATACACCTTTTCGATCGGAGGCCTCCTTCTGCCCCAAACGGCAATTTGTTTAAAAAAAAAAAAAAAAAAAAAAAAAAAAATCAATTTCGGCCTCGAAACGACCTCCGATCTATGACCTGACCCAGGTCAATTGACACCCACATGCAAAGTTTCAGCTCCCCAGGTCCAAAACTGCGGCCGCCTATTAAGAACACACACACACACAGACAATCGAAAATATTATATAGAAGGATGTCCATGGTATTGAATGGGTTATTGAAAAATATGTCACTGGGCTGCTGAACAAATATGTCACTGGGCTGCTGAAGGGTGTGGAGGTGTTCTTTGTCCAAGTCACCACCATATAGGCCGTAGACACTCCTTATTTCCGGTCTACAAGGGGAGACAGGCCGTTATTCTGGCCCACCTTCATGTTTAGTCCCATTAGTTTTGAAATTTGTAGACGTTCGGCCCATTTGTTTGGCGATTTTAAGACCTTTCGTCCCATTTCGTTATACATTTTTAGACCTATCGTGCCATTTAGGTGTCGATTTGTTTCCTGGCGACGGATAGCGAGCCTGTAATTGTAAGAGGAACTGCCCTTCGGCCGGAACATATTTCTACCGAAAAATTTACAAATTTATCTTGAGGGGGGGGGTCTAGGGGATGTTTTTCTAAGTTTGAGGGATGTCTAGCGAGGAAACTAAGAATTTATGAATGAATGAATTTATAGGCCAAAAAGCAGTCAGTGTCCCCTTAAGGGGAGGTATTTGTTTGTTCCCTAGACCTCCATCAAGCTTAAAATTACACCCCCTTGAGTCCCTTTCAAGATAAATTTGTACATTTTTCGGTAGAAAAATTTCCCGGCCGAAGGCCGGTTCCTCTTAAATTACAGGCTCGCTATCGCTCGCCAGGAAAAAATCGACACCTGAATTGCACGAAAGGTCTTAATATGGGGTGAAAGTTCTTACAACCGCTAAACTAATGGGGCAAACGTTTTATAATATCAAAAGCAATGGGGCTAAACATGAGGGAGAATGGGGTCAAGAAAAAAATCCCTCAAGTGGAGATCTCACCTTAATTAAGATTAGGCTTGGACTCGAATAGGGAGGTGTGATCTCATTGCTCTAGTTACTAGTATGACGAGTATAGTTTTTTTTTGTTTTTCCCCAGCTGGTGGTAAATTGCCATGCATCCTTCTTGTTTACTCGGCTATTACGACGATTTTGTGACGAAATATAATGTTAAGGGGACAGGGGTTATTTTGGGGGTCTATTTATTTATATATTATTTTATCTTGTAGCTGCCTCGCTAAACCTTCATCAAGCTTGGACAAACACTCCCTAGACTCCCTTTCAAGATAAATGTGTACATTTTTCGATAGACAATTGTTCCGGCCAAAGGCCGGCTTATCTTAAAATAACATACTCGCTTTCGCTCGCCAGGAAAAAAATTGACACCTAAATGGTACGAAAGTTTTTTATATTGATATAGAAATGGGACGAAAGATCTTAAAATCCCAAACTAATAGGCCTAACGTCTTACAATCTGAAAACTAATGGGGCTAAGCATGAGGGAGAAGGGGGACTAGAAAAAGGGCCTATCTCCCCTTAATTACGAAAACCTGGTATCATGTTAGCCCTTTGAGAGCTATGTCGCATGTTGGCAGTTTATGCTGGCTATTATTAGGCGATTATATACAGGGGAGGTGTGGTGGAGTGGTCTTGCCACTGGCCTGGTAATCCAAAGGTCCCGGGTTCAAATCCCGATGTATCAATGGGAAGATATTATTGGGATGGAATTTGTGCTGTACCTAGTATCAGTGCATTACCACAAGCCCACCGAATCGTCAATAAAATACCCTCATTGTTCCCTGATAAAATAGCACTGTATGAATATTCCCATATTCAAAATATGCTATAGGGGTGCAATGCCTGGTGAGTTATCTGCTCAACAGGTGGCGTTGTGTGTGTGTAAGTGTGAGAGTCCGAGTGTAGGTGGTGAGACAGTGAAGCACGGGAACGAGGTGGCTTCAGAGATGGGGTCGTTTCGGGCCATGAGTGAGCACCATGCCTCATGTGAAGGCAAGATGGCAGGTGCTCGTTGTACTCTACGTGCTTCACATGTCTCACTCCCTAGACTGGAACAAGACCTCACGGGCTTCACTGTTCATTGTAAAGCGGTGAATGTTAAGGCTCTCAGCCTATGCCCGAGAGGAAGTAAGTTGGAATATAGAAAAACAAAAAAAGAAAAAAAAAAAGCTTAGGAAGGATCTGTGGGAAATATATGGGCAAATGCTATCTCAATTAACCCTCTGACTTCCATCCTACCCATGCCAATCTGAATAAAAAATTATAATATTAGCCAGAAAACAGGAAAGGAATGCGTAATCGGATCTTGAAAGGGTTAAGGTAAGTTAGGACTTGTCTATTTGGCACTATAGTCGTATTGTTTTCAGCTGACGGTAAATGCAATCCCCTCCCCCCCCCCCTCTCTCTCTCTCTCTCTCTCTCTCTCTCCCTCCCTCCCCCCCCTCTCTCTCTCTCTCTCTCTCTCTCTCTCTCTCTCTCCCTCCACACCCACACATTAATTACACACACACACACACACACAGCCCGTAGCCTAGTAGGTAGAGCTCTCGTCTCACACACGAGGGGTCGGGGGTTCAATCCCCGGCCGGGCGGAGACAAATTGGGCTTGTCTCCTTTCATGTGTTAGCCTCAGTTTACCTATCTGTAAATAGGTACCTGGAATAAGTGGACGACGTTGTGACGTCCCATCTGGGGTTGGCAAAAATGGTACAAGGCGAGATGGGTATCATATGGTTCACCTAAGCTGATGGCTACCTAAGCCTTCGGGCGAGACGGTACCGTCTATAGTGAGAATGGTACCATACAGATCCACCCTAAGCCTTCGTTTCCGATGTCGCCAATTGGCTAAAATACAGACTACACACACATCCACAGCCATTCCAACAGTACATAAAACACTTAACATGCATTTCACGCAAGACATTCCCAGTTAAGGAGGCGCGATAATAATGAGCTTAGCTCGCATTGCGTGGATTCCCCTTGACGAACAAGTAACTGAGTAACACACACACACACACACACACACACACACCGGAAGATGAATGATACTGTGAAGATTACTTTTAATTAACACTTCAATATAACTGTTAAGTGGGAGGGATTATTTATTGGTCGGTTTATTTATTTATTTATTGTTTTATTTTATTTTTCCTCCCTAAACTTCCATCAAACTTTTAAAAAAATCCCCACGATCCCCCTTCTAGATAAATTTGTAAATTTTTCGGTAGAAAATGTTCCTTAACGAAGACTAATTGCTCTTAAATTACAGGCTCGCTATCGCTCACCAGAACAATATAGACACCTAAATGGCCCTTTATGAGTTACAGAGGTTAAGATTAACAATTTCTGGACAGGTATAGTATCAAACCTACCAGGCATATTTTTGCCAGGTTGAGTGACTTGTTAGTCTGTCCTAGTTCTGCATATGCTGGTTGGAATCCTGCGCGAGCTAGAAGGGCACAATCCTGTGGTGTTGCTGTTTAGGTGGCCTCTGACGTTATTCTTGATTTTAGTTTGACTGTATGGGGGCGTCTGCTCTCTTGAAGGGTGCACTGGTCCTCTCTCCTTGGTCCTTGTGTGTCCTTGTGGAGCGGTACTGGTGGTGGTGTCACTGGTGTGTACTGCTGCAATTCGCATCGTGGGCATAACATAATTATTACTTGTATTGTACCACACGATCTGAGGAAAGTGTCACCCAACAACAGGTCTAAGCTCTATCAGTGACGTCAAAAAATATTTGCGGTAATTCTGTTTATGAAATTCAAAATAATCTGAATATTGATAACTTAATCGATGAACATACCAAGAAAAATATATCATTTGATATTAAACTTTCTGATAAGAACAAGTGCATTGCAAAATTATACATGTTACCTAAATTTCATAAAAGACCTTATAAATATCGCTTTATTGCCGGAGCAAAATTTGCTACAATTAAAACTCTATCAGAACAAGTCGTAAATTGCTTAAAATACATTAAAAGTACTCATAAAAGATATTGTAATACCATCATGAGAAGAACTGGCATTAACTATTATTGGAGTGTTGACAATTCGTTAGAAGTTATTGATAAAATAAATACTATGCCGAAAGTTACCTCGGTACATAGCTTCGACTTTTCAACTTTGTATACCAATTTGCCTTTAGATTTACTATATTCAGAGCTTTGCTTTATTATAGATTTGCACTTTGACAGGTTCGTTAGGAATGGTAATTATTTCATAAATGTTTATACATATTTTAATAATGCATCACTTAGCTCTACTCCCACTAGTTCTGTATATTTTGATAGAACTAAACTTAAAGATGCTCTTAAATTCCTCCTTTTCAATACTTATGTTAGATTCGGGCCTTACATTTTCAAACAAATATTAGGAATTCCTATGGGTGGAAATGCTAGCCCTTTAATTGCAGACTTATTCTTGCTTGCTTTAGAATTTAAATATATAAAAGACTTAGTTGACAGTAGCAAGAAAAATAAAATCCCAGAAAAATTAGTACTTGCTAAATTGTTAAGTAATAATAGTAGATATATTGATGATATTCTCGTTTGCAATTTGTTAAATTTTAATCAAGTTGCTAAACTTATTTACCCTAATTCTATTCCCCTCACACAATGTAACGTAAATTATAAAGTTGAAAATTTTCTTGATATAAATATAGAGATTGTTAATGAACAGTGCATACTTAAAGTATATCACAAAGTTGATGATTTTAATTTTAACGTAATAAACTTTCCTTTCCCTAGTAGTAATATCGATAGTAAAATAACTTATAATTGTTTTTATTCCCAGTTAATAAGATTTTGTAAAATCTGCACTAAAGTAGATGACTTTTGGGCTAGAGCTAGGTTACCATACAGACTCTTAGTGGACAGAGGTTTTGAGGCAAGTAAATTGTTCCATAAATGTAATCTTTTTAGGGTCAATTATTGTGACTGTATTCTAAAATTTGACATCAATAATTTTAATCAAGCATTTTTAACTTGAAGTTTCTTGTATAACCTCTGCTTACTTTTGTCTGTATTTATTGTTTTTTGTCTGTATTTATTGTTTATCTTTTTCTATTATTAATATTAATATTGATGATTTTTTTAATTTATTGTTCTTGTTAAAAGAGTACTCTTTGTTTAAATCTGTTGTTACTTCATATTTTGCAATTATTTGTCTTTATATTATATGTATTCATTGTCGATAGTATCAATTGTTTACTTTTGCGATTTCCTTAGTTTATTTGTGCTATAAATGTAGGTTATTTGTAGGGTAGTTATTGATAGGGGTCACTTGAGGCATGCTATGCTTACAGGTACCTACCCGATAGCACTGTCGTTAGTGAGTGCTGTACTGTATTTTATATATTATTTTGTAATAGTATAGATATCTTATCAATATTTGTATTTTGTACTATTGTTAATGTCTTGTCATGTTGCAAATTTGTTTTTAAATAATATTTTGACATTTAACATGTAGTTTCTTTATTCATGCAGTTTAGTAAAATTTGTCAGAACGTCCCGGACTTCCCAAACTTGACTACTTCCTTTAACGTGACGATAGTGCGTTGTTATATGTGCGATTAGTTTGCTTGGGAAACAGATTAACTTGCTCATGTAGTAATGTACACCCTATGTGGTAGATTGTGTTCTTTTATTTAATAATTATTTTCATTTTAGTAAGCGTTGTTTCCACATAGCGATTTTGATAATTTAATTTGACTTTATATTGTCCTTGTCCCAATTTTGGTTTGTTTAGTTTGCAAGTTTTACATTTTAATCTCTATAGTATCGGTACTGACGTTAGGTGTGTACAAGTAGCTATAATAGTGAGCGTTATCTGTTACCATACGAGTGTCACCGGTATATTTAGATTTCCTCTAGGGGTGTTTTTGTATGAGAAATAGATAGACAGATAGAGAGAGAGAGAGCGTGTGTGTGTGTGCGTGTGTGTGTGTGTGTGAGTATATTAACATCATATATATCTCTTAATCTTGTACCATACTCTCTGTTACTCTAGGGGCGTCACGGGTATATGGAGAGAGAGAGCGAGAGTCAGAGCGAGAGTTAGAGTGAGAGTACATTAACAACACATCTATCTCTTAATCTTGTACTGTAGCCTCATATCCGTTACTCTAGAGGTGTCACGGACATATACAGTACAGTATATACTTCCTAATGGGTTTTTCTCTCGGTGACAGCTGCTGGGGCCTACGTGATTCAGAAGGGTAGGGTTGGAAGCATGATAAGGGGGTTTGAAGGTTAATGTGTTGTTGACCTGTATAGTGTTCATATTGTTTATGTGTGTGTGTGTGTGTGTTCCATTCAGTATAACCCTTTCATTACCGGTGACGTATTAATTATTTGATTTCAGCTACATTTTAACGATTTTATGAAGCTTCGGAAGGATTATGGTACCGTAACTAAAAAAAATGGATGAGATAATCGGTAGCCTTTAATGAGTAGATGTCCTTCCTTAGGTGAATATAATCGTTTAATAGTTGCCAGAATGTAATGAAAAGGACGTGACCGGTACTGAAGGGGTTAATGAGTTGTTGTTGACCTGTGTTGTGTTTATATTGTTTTGTAAATGTGTGTGTTTGGGTGTGTGAGTGTGTATATGTGTGAGTGTGTGTGTGTCTTATACGCATTGGTGGGTAATTGGGTACCTATATATTTTGTGATATTTGTATGTTAACCCCTTCTGTGCCGGTGACGTCCTTTTAACTTTATTCTGGCTACTATTAGACGATTTTATTCAGCTTAAAAGGGCCTCCAGCAATGAAAACAAGCTTCGAACTATCTCACTTAACTCCTTTTACTACCACAGATACTTCTTAAACTGCACAAAATAGTCTAAATATAGCTAGAATAAAATATAAAAAGACGTCGACGGTACAGAAGGGGTTAAAATGTAAACGTAGGTTGCGGCGATAGGTTAAGGGGAGGCAGTTGTTTTTTCCAGTCCTCCTCCTCCCTCATGTTTAGCCCTATTAGTTGTGAGATTTCAAGAGATTCGCCTCATTAGTTTGGCGATATTCAGACCTTTTGCCCCATCTCCTTGCCAATATTAAGACCTCTCGTACCATTTAGGGGTCGATTATTTTACTGGCGAGCGATAGCGAGCCTGTATTTGAAGAGGAATCGGCCTTCGGCCGAGACATTTTCTACCGATTTTTTTCACATTTACATCGAAGGGGGTTCTTGTGGGTGTTTTTTTTAAAGTTTGATGGAGGTTTAGAGAGCAAACTAAACCCCCTCCTTAAACCATTGAGCCGAACCAGTAAATTATGCTGCACAATACCGTCTGAGCCCCCTTAAGTGTACACATAGTTGTAAATACTTAGAAACAGAGTGTAGGTTAGGCTAAGTTTGATCAAGATAAATCATTAATGTTTAGAAAAATAAGGAAAAATATACTCGTAAGCATGCATAATTTTCGATAAACACACTGTTGCTTACTGTTGCTTACATGAGTATGTGTGTGTGTGTGTGTGTGTGTGTGTGTCTGTGTGTGCGTATGTGTGTGTGTGTGTATATAGCAAGGTACCGGTAAAATATATTGGATTTAGTGGTTATCATATCCTTCCGGTCTAAATATTCAGAATAGCTACCGATACGTGTTTCTAGTATTTTACAATATACAGTAGGTGTGTGTGTGTGTGTGTGTGTGTGTGTGTGTGTGTGTTTAGCCTTTTTGACGAGTACTGGTATGTAAACCTATTTGATGTATGTGTGTATGTTTAACTTATTTGTGTGTGTGTGTGTATGTGTCTTTAACCTATTTGATGTGTATGTAATGATCTAGCCATCAATGAAACGAATCAGACACAAAATGTCAGAAACACGGCTGATATGAAGGCGCCTATTGGATAAACTACTCTATTTATCGATGTGTACAGTTGGCCACATAAGTTCTGTTCCTCGATGTGATCTTATGTATAAAAGTCAAATTAGCATGAATGAATGAAAGGTCAAAGGTCAATCGCCATTTGTTTTGTTTTTGTTTTTTTCAACTGGCATATTGGCATATTACCGGACGTCCTGTGGTTAGTTGATTATTCCTATCGAAATGGAAAAAAAATAAACAGGGCAAAATCTGTACTATTTTATTCAAGCAGGCTGTCAAGTAAAGCATGTGTCATAATTATTGGTCCGTATAGACCTTTTCATAGACTACAGTAGATCTGCTGTAGTCTATGGCCTATTCTATATGGTAGGTTAGTAAGACAACATTAAGGGGAGACTGGCCGTTTGTTTGGTCTATTAATTCATGTATTCATATATTTTTTTAGTTTCCTCCCTAGACCTAAATCAAGCTTAGAAAAACACCCCCTAGACCCCCCTTCAAGATAAATTTGTACATTTTTCGGTAGAAAAATTTCCCGGCCGAAGGCCGGTTCCTCTTAAAATGGCAGGCTCGCTATTGTTCGCCAGGAAAAAATCAACACCTAAATGGCACGAAAGGTCTTAAAATTGACAACGAGATGGGGCGAAAGGTGTTAAAATCGCCAAACTAATGGGCCGAACGTCTTATAATCTCTAAACTAGCGGGGCTAAACATTAGGGAGAAGGGGGTCCAGAAAAACGGTCTGCCTCCCCTTAAGCATTAATTGGTAGAATATATAAATTTACGTCATGCGTCATGAGGATCATGACGCATTTTGACAGTTTATTCTGACTATCATTAGACGATCTTATACAGCTTAGGGAGGATCTGTGGGAGTTGAAAAAGGTAAAGACTATCTCAATTCAACCCCTCACTTCCATATGCCCTTCCTAATCTGAATAAAATCGTCTAATAATAGCCAGAACATATGAAAGAAATGCGGCTTAGATCCTCAAGGGGATATTTTAATCATTCTTAAAGTTAACCCCCTTCTGTACCGGCTACGTCTATTCAATTTTATTCTATCTATATTTAGATAATTTTGTACAGTTTAAGAAAGAGCTATGGTAGTAAAAAGGGTTAAGTGAGATACTGCAAAGCCTGTTAATGACCAGAGATCCTTCCTAAACTGAATAGAACTGATTAGTGATAACCAGAATAAATTAAAAATATTACGTCGCCGGTACAGAAGGGGTTAATTAATAGGTGTGGTAGTTTGTTTCACTCGATTACCATAAACCGTATCTTAACGCAATATTATTAATCAATGAATCTTGCTGAACAAATGGGATTATCTAACTTTTTTTGTTTGTGCATGGAAGCCTTTATTCCATCTGGTTTAAGCCGGTATCACACGAGAGATTATATAGTCAACATTCGATAATCAACATTTTTCTGGTAACATTTCTGGAATATTTTGCACTGATATCGGAAACTAGACTGATTGTAGATGAATTTAGGCAACCGAAATATTGTATATGTTGACCACATAAGCTGCCAGACCAGTGTTGAGGATAAATGTTGAGGAAAAAGCGCTCGTGTGATACCAGCTCTTAGAAGATACGACGGCGGATTTATTTTCTGCTTTCTGGCTATTATTTTTAACATCGTTATGGGCCGGTTTTCTGGATCACTTTCTCCCTCATGTTTAGCCCCATTCGTTTTCAGATGCTAAGATGTTTGCCCCATTAGTTAGTCGATTTTAAGACCTTTCGCCACATTTCTTCGTCAATATTTAGACCTTTAGTGCTATTTAGGCGTCGATTTTTTTCCCTGGCGAACGATAATGAGCCTGTAATGTTGGAGGAACCGGCCTTCGGCCGGGAAATTTTTCTACCGAAAAATTTACAAATTAATCTAGAAGGGGGATCTAATGGATGTTTTTTTTTTTAATTTGATGGAGGTCTAGGGAGGAAACTAGAAAAATAATTAATAATTAATACATGCAAAAATCGCCCAAAAAGTGAACCATCTTCCCTTAACACCCATAACCTCCAAATTAAATTAATGAACGCATATGATTCCCCCAGTATTCGAACCTAGGATATCTCATACATAACTTACACACTCTAACCATTACACAATCAAGACAGTTATAAGTACGTCACATGACTACGATTAATATCCATTTATCGAATACTGGTAGCAGACGATTTTATTCAGATTAGGAAGGGCACATGGAAGTCAGCTAGTGGGTTAATTAAGATAGTCTTTCCACTTATGATTCCCACAGATCCTTCCTAAGCTGTATACAATCGTCTAATGATAGCCAGAATAAACTGTCAACATGCATCACAATCTTCAAAGGGTTAAGTATCAAGTTAAGGCCTTTTCCGAAATTATTGATAATGCCCAAATATGTTATACAGTAAGGTACCGGAATCAAGTTTTCTCTGACAAGTAAGCATATATCATAGCTCGATAGTCAGTCAGTCAGTAGAGCATTGTTAATGGAGCGTTTATTTCAAAACTTGGCTAATGTATTTCGCTTTAGGCATAGCATATCCTAGCCTAATAGTTTTTTATCTTCACTAAAACCAAGAAAGTGAGTGTAATCTAAACTAGAGATCCATCAGACAGGTGACAAACTCAACCCCGGAGCGCCACTCGTAAGGCCCATAGGTTGCCACTTTCTGCCAGGTGATCAGACGCTTGCCGGGTGGGATGTCTACGGAACTCTCCTGCTGATGTATTATCTCGAGGGCTGTGGACTTCTCGTTGGACCAGGTCCCCGAAAAGGAGCCTGTGAGGGCAGCCGAGGCGATGGAGTAGACCACTTCTGCGATGACGGACAGGGACAAGGTCTTGGATCGAGTGATCTTTTCCGTACTTCTCACGCCCTGTTCGTATGTGTACTTGTAATCCACAGTTGCTGGGCTTCGGTTCGAGTGATCCACAACCTTTCTGTAACCTTCGCACCTTGGCGGTGTGTAGAGGTACACTGGCAAGCCATCGTGATCTCCATTGACCAAGAACCTCTCACTGACCAGGACGATGAAGTCCCCTCTTGAGTCAGTCCGATTTCCTAACACTTTCATCCGGGTCCATTTTTCAGATTCAGGGGCCGCAGAGTAGGAAACCCGGTGACCGAACTTACCGAAGACCTTCTTGGTACGGAAGAGGAAGCGATTCGGAAACCGGCCGGATTCCAGGCACACAAATCCGTCCTCGCAGTCGTGCCAGATCCACTTGGCCCATGAGGCATGGGTGTCCATAATGGTGCGGTCGTTATGCTTCTTGTGGCCGACCCATTTCAATACTGTTAGAAGGTGAGAAGGTCATTAATTATAGGATTTATTTGGGAAGGAAGAGCACAGTGAGGTTAATTATTCAATTTACAATTACCTTCAATATTGGATTCTCAGAGAGAGTGTGAGAGTGAAAGAGAGAAATTATATGTAAGCAGGAAGAGGAACTACTTCCTCTTTGAACTGACCATTGGGATACCTCCACCATCCCGGGCCCCTCTTACTGCCCAGATATACGGCCTGAAGGTTGTAGGGTTCCTTGGGTCCCTGGTCCTCCCGACACTCCCCCAGGGGCTGCATCCTCCGGCATTTGTCTCGATAACTCTACAGGGAGAAATGAATGCAAATTAACTACCGTAAAATGGACCAACTTCGAACCGGTATATTTGCCCATAACTGTGGCTCTTTACACTTTAGCACAGTTTACTGGTATTATTGTTTTTATTCAAGTTGAAGAGATACTTCGTGTTGGCTAGTCTTTTTTATGATTATTATTGATATTTTTTTTTTTTTTTGTACCTGAAACCCCTACATATAATTCACAGCAAGAGCATGGTGATCATATAATAATTATGTTCTTCTTCTACCACCAAATTACTTCATAACCTAGCTAGGCTACCTTGGCACACCACCTGTAAGTCTAACCTAACCTATTATTAAACATCAGACAAAATCAATTTGTCTCAAAACTCCTGATGTTGTCTAAGTGTCCTTTCAACCCCCCCTCAGTGTGTAAGTTATTTGTTTTAGATACCGGTATACGGTACAGTACTTATAATTAGCTAAGTGCATAGGCTTAGCTTTTGCTTGTTTGAATCATGTATACTGAAGTTATTATAATTTTTAAAAAGTTATGTTCACCTTATTTTGTCACTCCATTCTCACTCCCTCCATCCTTTGCTGCACCACCTTCACTCTCCTTCCTCTCACCCACACCCAGGCCCTATCTATGTCTTCTCGTAGGTTTCGCCCAGACCCCTTTTCTTCCTCCTTCCCTCTCTCACCCACACCCCTTTCCTCCCACCCCACGCCCTATCACTCAAACCTCACTCCATTCTCCACCTAAACTAATTCACTCACCTCCACCACTGCTCCCAAAACTGCCACCACCACCACCACCCCAAGCTGAAATAATTGAACAGTGTATTAACGCCTTGAGGATCATGACGCGTTTTGACAGTTTATTCCGGCTATCATTAGACGGTTTTATACAGCATGGGAAGGATCCATGGGAATTATAAACTGTCTCAATTAATCCTGAGACTTCCGTACACCCTTTCCAATTTAAATATAGTCGTCTAATAATAGCCATAATATACTGCTAAAAAGCGTCATAATCCTTAAGGGGTTAATTAATCTGGTGCAAGGTTATATATATATATTTTTTTAATTATTTCTTACATTATCATACAGTAGTATTTACATTGCATTATTTTAGCTTAGTATTATTATATTTTACTCTAGTGGTACCAGTACCGTATACATTTGAGATAAACTTAATTTCGTTCATACAGTTGTATTGAGTAGATTTTAAGATAAGTTATAATTTATGAATCATGTTGCATAGGGGAAATGTTAATATCCACTGCTTAAAATATGTGTTTTACGGTGCCAGTATAGAATTATAAATCTATTTACACAGGCACTTACCCAATAGCTGGGGGTGGCCGACTAGAGACAGAGCCCGAACAGGGAAAAAAACACATCTAGGTCGCCCAGGAGAAGACTCAGAGACCCAGACCCATTTGGGGTCTCCAGCAAAAGATTCCCAGGTCCCAGACCTCCTGGAGAGGTTCTGGTTTCAGCAGGCAGACTTGCAGAGAAGCTTTACCACCACAATGCCCGCCCACCTCACATCCAGGTATGACCCTTCATTTTCTTCTCTCTTTTGCCTTCAGAGCCCATGTCTCAGCCCCATACATCACTGTTGGTACAACTATCCCTTGATATATTGCACTTTTGGCTTTCATTCCAAGATTTTTTTACCTTCCACATAGCATACTTTCCTTTGCTCCGAAAACTTTCTTTCCTTCACATACTTTCTGTTTTACCTTCATTTCCACACCTGTGTCCTTGCTTATCACTCCTCCCAGATATTAAAACACTCTATTTGTTCCAGTAAAGTAAATCCCCATCCAGCCGCACATCTAGATTCACCCTATGAGCACCTCTATTACACACCATCACTTTACTTTTATTGACGTTTACTCTCAGTTTCCTCCTCCCACATAGTCACATACCACACCAAACTCTTTGACTACTCGCTGCAGTTTCTTTTCAGAATCCGACACCAATGCTGTGTCATCAGCAAACAGCAACTGATTCAACTCCTAATCTCTACCATTTTTTCCTACTAAACCCAATCCTCTATGCATTGTTCTCATTTTCACCTCCCTAACCACACCATCCATGTATACATTAAACAACCGCGGTGACATTACACAACCCTGTCGCAGACCTACATTTACCTCAAACCATTCATTCAACTAATTTCCTATTCTAACACACGCTCTGCTCTCTTCATAAAAACTCTTTACTGCTCTTAACAAATTTCCTCCAATTGATCATAGGCTTTTTCCAAATCCATAAAAGCCCAAAATATCTCCTTATGCTTCTCTAAATACTTCTCTCATAGCTGTCTTTACTGCAAAAATCTGATCCCCACACTCTTCCCCTCCTAAAACCGCACTGCTCTTCTCCTATTGCACCTTCTGTACCCTTTATTATCTTCTCTATCACCACCCTGCCATACAGCTTTCCAACAACTGATAATAAATTAATATCTCTATAACATGAACACTTAATAGATTTATGTATATACTTTACATAAATCTATTTAACTAACCTTCATAACTGGAACTGTGAATCCGCAACTGAGTAATGAAAGTTAGGAATAGGCGTCTCTCAATCGGTGTTTGTAATAATGTATAAAGATGCCAGACTTTCTGTGTGGAGTACGAATGGATGAATGAATGAATATAGAAAGCTGGGTGAGGGTGACAGAAGGGAAGTTTGTGGTGGAGTTAGTTAGCCTCTCTGTGAAAACTCCAGTCCCTTGTGGTGGAGTACTGTGGCTTGCTTCTTATATAGCCCTTCTGCCATCCTGGGTGTGTCAGGGGGCGCTACCTGTATGGCTGTTCCGGTACTGCATCTGAGACATTTCAGCCAATCATATGATGAGGGCACAATGACGTCGAACTTTTATACACGAAATTTAGAATGCTATACACAAGAAGCCTCTATATTATTTATTTTCCTCTGACTCTCTCTCTATCTCTCTCTCTCTCTCTACATATATATATATATATATATATATATATATATATATATATATATATATATAATTATATCAAATTATTGAACATTAGTTTACATTATACATAATATTTTATGTAATGTTTGTATTAATTGCCAAAGCCAACCTATTGACTACTAGGAATAAGATTATAGATATGTTTTTTGCCTCATCATTGGCTGCCAGCTCGAAATAAACCGATTATCATTATTATATAGACCCCCCCCCCCCCCACACACACACACAGGAGTGATTGAAATAGCCCATCGAGCAGCTTAAGGTTATTATTTTCAGGACCCCCTTCTCCCTTATGTTTAGCCCCATTAGTTTTGAGATATTAAGACGTTCGCCCCATTAGTTTTGCGATTTTAAGACCTTTTGCCACATTCCTTTGTCAATTTCAAGACCTTTCTTACCATTTAGGTGTCGATTTTTTTCTGACGAGAGATAGCGAGCCTGTGATCTAGGAGGAACCGGCCCTCAGCCGGTATAATTTCCTTCTGAAAAATTTACAAATTTATCTTGAAAGGGAGTCGTGGGATGTTTTCTTAAGCTTGATGGAGGTCTACAGAGCAAACTAAAATCCTAATCTTAATAATAGTAATAATAATAATAATAATAATAATGATATATCTATCTATCTATATACTCTGGCACCTTCCCCAGTTTTCCTATTTTTTGTATGTCGATAATAATAATAATGGTAATAATCCTCCCCTTAAGAAGAACCATGCATTATTATCTTATCCCCGTGCATAGAAAACCAACACACTGTTCGCTTCGTACAGAGAACTTTATCACTATTTGCTTATCTCCCACGACTCTCTATGTTACTTGGATTTCCGTTCAGGTTAACTTTTACATTATCTGGCACCTTTTAGGGAGCTTATTTTCGTATTGGTGTTTGTATTAATTTGTTCATTTATATATTAATTTAGTATTTGTTTTCTAGTTTCCTCCCAAGACCTCCATCAAGCTTAAAATAATGCTCCCAAGAACGCCCTTCGGCTCTCTCTCTCTCTCTCTCTCTCTCTCTCCACATATGCACACCTACACATCAAACTGTAACACCGTACTAATATTCACAGTTTGGGAAAGACACACAGCCGTCGTAATGATAATATGGACGAAACTGTAGCAAATATTAATCCCTTCAGTCGTCCTTTTATCCATATTCTGGCTACATAGTTAGACGATTATATTCAGTTTAAAAAGAGGCCTCCAGCAATGAACAGGCTTCGATCCATCTCACTTAACCCATTTTACTACCACAGATCCTTCTTAAGCTGCACAAAATCGTCTAAATATAGCCAGAATAAAATTGTAAAAAGACGTCGCCGGTACATATGCATTCGTGGACCACCCTATGTTTTTTTCTTTATGCTATTAATATTAACTATCTGGATTGGTTTTTGGATGGAACGTGGTTTTCAATAAATAATATGCATAGTTTTGTAGTTGATGTATAGAACATATGCATAGTTTTGTAGTTGATGTATAGAACATATGCATAGTTTTGTAGTTGATGTATAGAACATATGCATAGTTTTGTAGTTGATGTATAGAACATATGCATAGTTTTGTAGTTGATGTATAGAACATATGCATAGTTTTGTAGTTGATGTATAGAACATATGCATAGTTTTGTAGTTGATGTATAGAACATATATATTCACATATTCGTTTCCAAATATGTACTTCCATAAATTGCTTCAAACTCCTTGTGTCCAGGCATTTTGGCTCGTACATGACATTGGCCCAGTCACTCTTTCAACTCTGAGGGAGGCATTCGTCACAGGCAGTTGTGCCTTTGGTCTCCCTCATTCACATAGGAACAAATGAAATTATTATAAATGGGTGAAATCCACGAATATCCATGAGAGGGCTGGAGACCGTGGGATCCGAGTGTACCTATCTTCAGCTCTTCCTGTTGTTTTCTGGGAAGGTTTGGCATAGCTGTAAGATAATTGTATCAGTCTATATATATATTTGTGTGAGAACATTTCCCATCAACGTTCGATAGTCTATATATGGTAATAATTCTGGGATCTTTAACAATGATGTAGGAAGCTAGTGTGGGCGTTATGTTATTTTAAGAGGAGGTTATTTTATTCATATATTTTGTTTATTTATTATTACCGGTATATATTTGGTTTTAGTTTGCTCGCTAGACCTCAAAACAATAAAATAAAAATAAAATATAATAAATAAATTAATAGATAAAAAAAAACATGCCAAATACCCCCTTCGAGAAAAATGTGTACAGGCTCACTATCACTCGCCAGGAAAAATTGAACACCTAAATGGCACGAAAGGTCTTAATAATGACAAAGAAATAGACGAGTCTTAATATTTGAAAACGAATGGGGCTAAACATGAAAGAGAAGGGGGTTAAAAAAAAACTAATACTTCCCCTTAACCCCTTCTGTACCGGAGACGTCTTTTTAATTTCATTCTTGCTATATTTAGTCGATTCTTGAAGTTTAAGAAGGATCTGTGGAAGTAAGAAGGGTTAAGTGTGATAGTTCGAAGCCTGTTCATTGCTGGAGGCCCTTTTTAAACTGAATAACATCGTCTAATAGTAACCAGACTAAAGTTAAAAGGACATCACCGGTATATAAGGGGTTAAGTATATTTTGGATATTTTACACTGGTATATGAAGGGTGTTCTTTAAGATTGATGAAGGTTTATAGTTCGTTTTTTTTTTTTTTCTTCTTCTCCCAGCTGACGGTATACTGCATCCCTTGGTAACTGATTTATTGATACTTAAAGGAAAAATATGAAACTGCAATATGATGCCAATATCTCTACGTCCTAGCATGGCCGACTTTTCATAATTAACAACACATTTCGCTACACAATGTTCGTAATGGCTGAGTAATCGAGATGGGGACCTGCCGCTTTATCATCCGCTGGAAAGAAACTGACTATAGTGAGGAAATTAAAGATTACATTAATTGTACAAATAAACCTCAAGTTAAACTGGTATCACACAGGCGATTATCAATCCGGAATCCTATTAGTCTTGGAATCCGAAAACATTTTGTATGGTATATCAAATTATCTCTCTCTCTCTGTCTTTGGCAGTCCTCGCTTATCAATCGATTTTCTTTATCTACTGAATTAGAGAAAACCTTGTTGAAGCCACAGAAACTTTGCAAATCGGGATGCTCGTGTTGTCCTAATTGTGTGAATAATGAGAGAGCGAGTGAGCGAGCGAGAGAGAGAGACCCATTTGTTGTTAACCCCTTCACCATCGTTACGTAATTGTCATCATATTCTGGCTACCATTAGATGATTTTCTTTAGTTTATAATAATCTACCTAATCAACTCAGGTGGGTAAATACGATCTCGGTAAACCTTCTTAGTAACGTAGGTCCTTCTTAAGCTGCATGAAATAGTCTAATTTTAGCCAGAATCAAAGTTACAAGGGCATCATGGTGCTGAAGGGGTTAAAGGGGTTTGAAAATACAAGTGTGATAAAAGGGGTGTTCAGAATCACACACACACACCCACTTGACACCCACAAACGCCCCAATTCACACCCACAAACACCCCACTTCACACCCACACCCACACACTCCCCACTTCACACCCACACACACATAATAGGTGAGGGTTTTTCTGTATCCCCCTTCCTTACAAACCCTAACACTCTGACAAACGATGTGACTGGAGGAGTGTAGTTTTTAGTGTAAATGTGTGTGTGCACATTATATTTTATGTATTAGAAATATATGAGTACGTGCGCGTGTTGTGTGTTAGGCATATTTAGTTATTATTCTGTTTCTCCATTCAGTACAAGCCACAACATTCTGTATAACGTTGTAGTAGAGGGGCGTGTGTATGTGTAAGTGTACATACGTGTTTAATCGTGATTAAATGTGCGTGTGCGAGTTGTTTTGTAGTATTATTCTACAGTATTTCACCCGTAAGTACAAACCCCAACACTCTGAGGAACGTTGTTGCCGAAAGGGTGTGTATTTTATTAGTACAATTGTGTTCAAGTGTGTGATATTTGTACGCTCATTTGTGAGTATGGATGTCCTGGTATTTGTGTAATAGACGAGAACGGCAAATATGATTTAGTTAACCATTATGAGGACAGTTCTTTATGATACCGTTTTAATCCATTTTCTATAAACTTTACATGTTGACGTTCTCGGGTCGCCGGTCTTTCCTCTGATTATAAACCTGTAAGAGTTATTAGCCTACGCATGGATATAACTTTGTATTCATTGAGAATTTCAGTAAATAGTTGCATGCTTGGGCAAGGACTAAGAAAATCTTTATTAAATGAACCCCGTAGCAACACGTGTTACCGCCAGACGCTGCAGACGCTCTGTCAACGCTCTCACGATATCGATCATAATTTGAGTATTAACTACTCATCCTCTTCATTCTTGTGCATGAAAGGTGGTTAAGAGCACGTTTAACCATCCTGTAGCTTAGTAAGTAACACTGCACGATATTTCGCTGTGTATTGACTGAAAAACTTTGTGTTTATCACAAGACTCCTGCTCGGACAGGGCGCCACTAGCGCCATCTATTGTTTTGTTTTGCTTTGTAAACAAACGCTCTCTTATTACTATTTTATATAAAATCGTAGCCCCTAATTTTACCCATTACCTACTGTAGTAAGTATCAATTTAACTGCCTTGTATGTAAGTAAAGCTTTGCATATTAATTTGCTAATAAACAATATTGTTTACTAACTAACCGCCTACAGGGACTAACGCCGACACCATTTTGTAAACAAACCTTTTTTGGGGATTATACATATTAAATTCCAGCATATTTTGTACCAAATTTAAGTGCATTCATTTATCTTTTCCCCCTAGATATATTCTTGACTTTTTCTCCTCAGACTGATTTTACTTTAAGCTAAGGGTGGTATTTGTACAAACTAACCTAGCCTAACCCAACCTGCCAAGCTTTTAACCTAACCCAAACCTAGCCTAGCCTATAGCCAGCCAATCTGTTTTATTATTAACTCTTGTAGATATTGTATTTGGTATCTTACTGTAGCTATATATATCTGTAATTTTAGTTGTTGCTTGCACGATCTTGTAATAACCTTTGACTGATACACTTTTTTATCTAAAAAGAGTAGGCTACTGCTTTACTAGGCTTCAGTGACACCAGGGTCATCTGTTGACACAGTATATTAACCCCTTGTGTGCAGTCACACTTTATTTTTATATAATCTCTATTTGGTGAATTGTATATTTAGTTACATATATTTGTTTAAGGTTAGGTTATCACACCTGGTAGCCTATTTCTGCGAATTTCAATTTTATTATATTCGGTTAGGCTATTCAACGCTGGTAGCCTATTATTGCGTATTTCAATTTAAAAAAAAAAAACTTTTGGTTAGGCTATCGCCCCTGGAAGCCTAATTCTGCGTATCTCAACATTTTTGTTTTCGGTTAGGCTATCACCCCTGATATCCTATTTCTGCGTATTTCAGCATATTTGTTTTCGGTTGAAGTGATTGAAGTGTTTTTAAAGTGAGTGAAGTGTTGTAAAGTGAGTGAATTGTTTTTTAAGTGAGTGAAGTGATCTGAAGAAAGTGACTGTCACCATGCCTCGCGCTTGTGCGAACTGCGCCGGTAGGTTTGGTGAGTCCATGTTTGCTACTATCGATCTTCAAGTCTGCCGGCTCTGCCAGCAACGAGAGAATTTTACAGTGAAATTAGATGAAGCCTACAACAAGATCAACGTCCTCACCATGAAGCTGGAATCACTCCAAGAGTTTGTAACACTCAACGTTGGAGTGCCACAAACTTCAATTGTCACCGCAACTCCAGCAGCCACCAACGCCCCAACGTCAAATGCTAACAATTCAACGCCTACAGTAGCCATTTCAGCTGATGTTTCCGATACTCAAGATACAAATAGCGACTCTCTTCCCCCTCAAGACAACTTCCGTGTCGTGAGGAACAACGTTTGCCCCAAGACCAGGAAACACATACCGATTACCGAGTGTCAAAACCGTTTCCAGATATTCGCAGACTCAGATGACGAAGAGGAAATAGAAGAAGTCCGGCTCGTGGGAGACTCGATGATACGTGGTCAGCTCACAGAGTTTTGCGCCAGGGCACCTAAGACCAGGAAGCGTTTTTGTATCCCTGGTGGTGGTGTGGATGACGTAGTTGCAGCAGTTGACGAAGTATCAAAGCTGGCCCCTGCAAATACAATGTACGTCATCCACGTTGGATCCAACGATATACAGCGAACCCGGTCGGAAGATTTGCTTTTAAAGTACCAGCAGCTGATCAAGTCGTTTAAGGAGAAGTCATCAAGGATCATCGTCTCAGGAATCGTCCCCCGGCTCGGTGTAGAGAACCGATTTTACAACATAGCCACCAGCACAAATCGTTGTCTAGCAAACCTCTGCAGGAAGGAGAACGTGGGATTCGTCGACACCTGGGACAATTTCTACTACGATGACTATTTGTTTTCGGATGATGGAGTTCATCTGAACCAGGTGGGAGCAGCGCGTTTTGGGCGTCTTCTCAACGATGCGGTGAAGGATTTTCGGAGAAGAAATCGACTCAGCACAGGACAACCAGGAAGGAGGACCGAAGACAGCGAGGACGGCAATCTACAAAGGAATTAAATACTAATCCGTCAAGAACCGCGAATTTGGATAAAGCTCCACCAACACGACCCAAATTCAAAACCGTCAGGGATAACGACCGAGGACCGAGGACAGCCATGAATGTAAATGTAGATCCGACCAGAACCAAAAATTCGATGAAAGAACGATCTGCGAGTTCTAAAACCGCAACTTTAAAGGTTTTCTATGCAAACGCTCGTAGCATACGCAATAAATTTTCAGATTTAGAGGAACTAGTGTTTACAGAAAATTATGATGTGATGGCATAACAGAATCTTGGCTCAATACACAAGATAGAGACTTTTTAGCAGAGTATTCACTTCCCGGTTATGTAATGTTTGAGAACAGCCGAATAAATAAAAATGGAGGTGGCGTTTTATTTTATATCAAAGAAAGTCTTAACCCGACCCTCGTGTCAAAACCTCAAATTGTGAACGTCGACACATCTTTTGTGCTAATAAAGAATAATAAAGGTACAAAAATAATACTTGCGTTAATATACAGACCTCCAGCTCAATCAGTGCAAACTGACCGAGAAATTTACGAACAAATTGCAGATGTAAGTAACTCACAAGATACCGTAATTTTTGGCGACTTTAATTTACCTGTGACCAAGTGGGGCGATACTCTTACTTCACACTCCGGACATGACTTGTATACGAACTTGCAAGAGAGTTCGCTTTATCAATTTGTTCGAATGCCGACCCGTGGTAATAACGTTCTTGACATTGTACTTGCAACAAAAGAAGAATTGATAGAGAATTTGAATGTTGGTGATGAATTCAGTAACAGCGACCATCGTACGATAACTTTCACTTTAAAGTTTACTAGTAACGAACCAAATAGTAGCATCGAAAAAGTCCCTAATTTCAAGAAAGCAAACTTCCATAAACTTAGAGCTATGTTTAAAGAAACTGACTGGAGCTTTTTAATTAACAATAACGACATAAATACATCTTGGAAGTTATTCGAAACCACTTACCTAAAAGCAGTGCAAGACTGCATACCATCGAAAATACGGCGTCCAGGCCATAATAATAAGCCCAAATGGTGGAATAAAGATATTTCAAACTGCCTGCTTGCTAAAAAATGTGCTAATGATAGATTAAAATCCTCACAAAATGACGAAGAACGGGTGAAATTTGTAGAGCTACGACGCAAAGCCAAAAAGTTAATTAAGCAAAGTAAAAAGACCTTAGAGTTACATATTGCGAATCAAAGTAAAACAAACCCGAAAGAATTCTATAGTTATATCAGAAAGAAAAAGTAGTTACTTCAACTGTTGGACCGTTAGTCGATGAAAAAGGAGAATACACCAAAGACGAAGTACAAATGAGTAATGCCCTCAATACCTTCTTTGCATCAGTTTTTACAACAGAAGACCTCAGTGATATCCCTACACCATCGCCGATTCAGATTGATAATTCAGATGTTCTAAGCAATATCACCGTTACAGAGAGAGAAGTATTGAATTGTTTAGATAAACTCAAGGTAAATAAAACGCCAGGACCTGATACAATCTCGCCTAGAGTTCTAAAGGAAGCTAAGAATGAGCTCTCCAAACCACTGACATTACTATTCAATAAATCCTTGCAGTCTGGAACTATGCCTGATCAGTGGAAGCTAGCCAACGTAACACCGATATTCAAAAAAGGCAGCAAATCCCTACCCAGTAACTATCGTCCAATTAGCTTAACCTCAGTTGTATGTAAAATGCTAGAAACGGTCATACGAGACAGACTCGTAAATCACTTGGAGGAAAATAACATACTTAAAGATACTCAACACGGCTTTCGTAAAAAACGTTCCTGTTTAACAAACCTCTTAGACTTCTTCCACGATATCCTCAACCTCTACGATGAGAGTAAAGCTGTAGATATTATATACCTTGATTTTCAAAAGGCCTTTGACAAAGTTCCCCACAAACGTTTACTGCTAAAACTAAAAGCGCATGGAATACAAGACGGTGTGTTGAAATGGATAGAAAATTGGCTCAGCAACAGAAAGCAAAGGGTAGTCATAAACGGTAAGGCATCTAAATGGACCAATGTAAGTAGCGGGGTACCCCAGGGATCGGTACTAGGACCAATTCTCTTTCTAATTTACATCAACGACATAGATGAGGGTCTCACCTGCACAATCTCAAAATTTGCTGACGATACAAAAATTGCAAATAGCGTACTCTCAAAAGAACAAGTTGACGATATGCAACACAATCTAGATAAATTGTCATGTTGGGCCCAAATTTGGCAAATGAGTTTCAATGCGGATAAATGTAAAGTACTACATGTCGGATACCTAAATGAGAAAGCAAACTATTCGATGAATGGCACTCAGCTTAAGAATGTAAACAGAGAAACTGATCTGGGAGTAACAATATCGAGTAACCTAAAACCGAGTCAACAATGTTCAGAAGTTGTTAAGAAGGCAAACAAAATAATTGGCTTTATAGGCAGGTCATTTGAGCATAAATCCAAAGAAGTTATCCTAACCCTTTACAATTCCTTAGTCCGCCCTCTTCTGGAATACTGCGTTCAATCCTGGTGCCCTTATTACCAAAAAGATATAAACAAGCTAGAACGAGTTCAACGTAGAGTTACCAAAATGATACCTAGCCTAAAGAACAAACCATACGAAGAGCGTCTTAGAGAATTAAATCTATTTCCTTTAACCCAGCGCAGATTAAGAGGCGACTTAATTCAAGTGTTCAAAATCATCAAAGGCATCGACAATATGAACTGTAGTAAGTACTTCACTATCGACCAATCTAATTACACGCGGGGAAACGGTTGCAAAATTATTGGTAAATCTTTTAACTCGCACGAATCTAAGAATTTCTTCTTCAATCGAGTTGTCAACTTGTGGAATGGGCTTCCCCGAGACGTTATAGACTGCAGCACCGTTGATTCATTTAAATTCCGCCTAGACAAATATCTCGCATCAAACCCGCGACTGACTGCGTTTGTAAATGAATAACTTTATCCTCCCCTCAGTTACTAACCCATATGTCCCCTACTAACTTCCTAGTCCTGCCACGTTAGTGGCAGGGCAGTAGTTCCCTTTCCAATGTTCCCTTACCCACTCTAAACCACTGTTTGGACACTTGATCCTCAGTGTTTTGGAGGACAAGCAACCTAGAAGGGTCACTAGATCTGTTGTTGCTTGATTTCCTTTGTACTCCTTTGTACTTCCTGCAACCCGTTTGTTTATCAACATTTTGGCCGGTCTTCATTTCATTCCACGATTGATTATCACTCCTGCTGCAAGGATTTTATTAGCTTCTGAATTCATGATACATACAGTGCATAATAATAATTTATTGTTTCCGTTTATATCGTTAATTTTATCTTTCTAACCTGTTATGCTTGGACTAAATGAAAAGGGAAAACTGTGGAGTGGACGAGCCATTGTTCTCGAGTTTGTTGTTGCGAGTGGTGCGGCGTGTGTTGTGGTGACTGTCACGTATTATGCGTTTTGTGGCCGCCGATTGCTTGTCTGCAGCCTACCCTGACGCCCAACCTGCAGATGAGGCACCGAGTGAGAGAAATAAATGAAGGACAGACTGATATGACAACAACACTAGCCTACTCCCGTCAATGTTGGCAACTGTCATCCCATTCTTTTCAACCATGGCCGCTTCACGTCACAGGTGGGCAAATTTTTCATAGTTCATATTCATAACAGTCACATTTATAATCGTTTGCTGTCACCGTGCAACGGATATCTACTATAAATATTTAATTTTGTTTGTGGGGCCTAGGCTAAGTTTCTGGTAAATCTACAGTTATACTACCCCTCCCCCACTACCTCCCACCACCTCCCCCTTTCAAAACACGCCTTTTAGCGTGTTTTTGGATGGTTCAGCAGACGCGGAAACTGGAAAAAAACTTATTTTGATAAAAATTTATCACCAACCAGATCCGAGTTTTTCAGGTAATTTGTTGTTGTTTTTTATTTTTTATTTGATAGGCCTATTCAGTGTTGTTTAATACCGAGGACCGTCACATTTTAGTATTTTTAACATTAGCCTAACCTAACCTAACCGAAAACTAACCTGTCTCGAGACCGGTCTAAACCCAGCTCATGTTCCCTGTTTATGGGTGCGCGACGGTCTAAACCCAGCTCACGTTCCCTGTTTATGGGTTCGCGAAGGTTTGTAATACTTCAATATATATCCCCAATATATCCCCAAAAGAAAATTTAGATCAACACAGAACCAACCCAAATGGATGAATAATAGACTATTAGACCTTCTAGGAAAAAAGAGAGGAATATATCGAAAAATAAAGAAAGGCGAAATTCACCTACTTGCTTACTATCAGAATCTATCAAGAGGTTAAAAAATGTATAAGGACAGACAAAAGAAATTATGAAATCAGGATAGCCAATGACTCAAAAAATAACCCTAAGGCTTTTTACCAGCTATATAAATCTAAAGTTAGAGATAAAATAGGCCCCTTAAAACTTCGATAGGAGAAATGACAGACAATGATTTAGAAATGTGCAGTACATTAAATAGTCAGTTTCTATCCGTTTTCACTAATGAAAATTTGGCACAGATTCCAGAAGTCCGTAAGGTATATAGAGATAGTATAGAAAATAGGTTAAGTACGGTTACTATAAGTAGAAATGATGTGCTTAAGGAAATTGACAGACTGAAACCTCAGAAATCGCCTGGTCCCGATGAGGTATATGCCAGAGTATTAAAAGAATGCAGAGATGAGTTAAGTTACCCATTAACATTTCTTTTTAACAATTCATTAGAAACAGGTATAGTTCCAGAAGCTTGGAAGCTTGCAAATGTAGTTCCGATTTTCAAAAAAGGTGATAAATCAATAGCATCCAATTACCGTCCCATTAGTCTCACTTCAATCATAGGAAAGCTACTAGAGTCAATTATTGCTAGGAAAATGAGAAACCACTTAGAAACATTTAACTTAATCAATTTTCTCAGCATGGATTCACACAGGGACGTTCTTGCCTTACTAATTTGCTTAGTTTTTTTCTCAGAGGTATATGAAGCAGTAGATAATGACAAGGCATACGATATTATATATTTAGATTTCAGTAAAGCTTTCGACAGAGTCCCTCATGAGAGATTGATGAGAAAGGTTGAGGCACATGGAATAGGTGGGGCGTTGTTGGGATGGATTAGGTCATGGCTAATTGGTAGGAAACAGAGAGTCAGCATAAATGGTACCAAGTCAGAGTGGGGAGCAGTCAAAAGTGGTGTCCCCCAGGGATCGGTATTAGGTCCCCTGTTGTTTCTTATATACATAAATGACCTAGATTTAGGTATAACTAGTAGGATAAGTAAATTCGCAGACGATACTAAAATGGGGAGATCAATTGATTCAGATAGCCATATAGAGTGCCTCCAAAGGGATCTAGATACCTTACATGAATGGTCAGTAAATTGGCAGATGAAGTTTAACATTGACAAATGCAAGGTATTAAAGATAGGGAAGATGCAAACAAATGTTAAATATAAACTAGCTAATTTAGAATTAGAAAATTCAGACTGCGAGAAAGATCTAGGTGTGTTTGTTAGCAATGATTTGAAGCCTAGAAAACAGTGTATAGGCGTTCGTAATAAGGCAAACAGGATTCTCGGGTTCATCTCAAGGAGTGTGAGTAACAGAACTGCTGATGTTATCTTAAAACTTTACTTGTCATTAGTGAGACCCCATATGGATTATGCTGTCCAATTTTGGTGTCCTTATTACAGAATGGACATAGATTCATTGGAGAGAGTACAACGTAGAATGACAAAAATGATCCATAATATTAGAAATCTTCCGTATGAAGAAAGGTTGAAGAAATTAGGTTTACATTCGTTAGAGAGACGCAGAGTTAGAGGGGATATGATAGAGGTGTTCAAGGGGGTTAGTGGGATTAACAAAGGGGACATGACAAATGTACTAAAGCTCAGTGATAGCGAAAGAACTCGTACCAATGGTTTCAAATTAGATAAATTTCGTTTCAGAAAAGATATAGGCAAATATTGGTTTGGTAACAGAGTTGTAGATGGGTGGAATGGACTACCAAGTGCTATAGTGGGATCTAAAACTGTAGGGAGCTTTAATATAAAATTGGATAAGCATATGGACGAGAAGGGTTGGGTGTGAAGGGGGATCAGCCGGGTTGGGCCAATCAGCGCTCTGCAGACCCCCATAATCCTGCGTTAATCTCTAATCGTTTTGGTAAGATGATCCTCAGGGTATTAGAGTGTTGAGCCTATAATTGGGCTTTGTAATTGATTTGGGGTTGTGTGGGACAGGGATCTGCCTTGCTTAGGCCAATTGGCTTTCTGCAGACTCCCATTTTCTTATGTTCTTATGTTCTTAATGTATCTATTTCAAGTCAAATATACATTTCCGCGCATCATCAAACCATTCTAAGTCTACTACTAATAATATTAACCCATTAGTACCAACAGAATAGCGACAAAATAGGGGTAGTATAACTGTAGATTTATCACGAACTTGACAATAATCTGGACCCCTTAAGTTCTTATAACACAAAATTAAAGAAAGCAATCGGTCTGACATTTCTATAGGCTAGGCTAATTTGAGTCCACCAGGAAATAGGGAAAAATATTATTTTAGGCTAGGCTAGGCTAATAGGCCTAGGCCTACCACAAATTTTCCGAGTGTTTTTTTATAAATTTTTTTTTTTTTTTTTGCATCAATAGGCCTAGCCTATAGGCCTAGGCCGATCGATGTTGAGACACGCCCCCGATAGTGATTTGGAAAGACATTAGCCTAACCTAACAATCTTACCTAATACCTAACCTAACCTAGTATTATGGGTGGGGGCTGCTGCCCCCACACCCCCGCTGGTTGAGTACTAATCCCTTAGTAAATACAACAAAAAATGGCTGTCGATTAGGCTATACGAAGGTGAAAGAAAATTTGATGAAGTCTACGGTGTTTACTTTGCAATCTTCAGCTTTGATTGTATATTGATAACGGGAAAGTACCTTATTGACAACCTTGTTACGAAAATGAAATTTTAGTACCATACTTTTAGGCTAGGCCTATATTAGGTTTTTCCGAGGGTTTAGCACATTTTCATATGATCTTTAGAGCTATCGATAACTGGAAGCACCGTATTGACAACCTTGGGTAATTTTTTTGAAAAGACTCGCAGCGTCAGGGTGTCAATCCACAAAATATGAATTGTGTTATCATTATAGCGCGACGGAGCGGCGAAGGCGCGAGCTCTAGGGGGGTCCGGGGGCATGTCCCCCCGGATTTTTTTTGAGAATTTAGATGTCTAAAACAGCATTTCCTGCAATCTAAAAGCAATCAAGATGGAAAATATGGAGACCAAAATTGTGTCAATTTACCGTTTTTTTTCTTAAAAAAAAAAAAAAAAACACTGCGCAGCGTTATTAGGCCTATACATAATTTATTAGGGAAAGTGAAGCTCTATGGAATCCTTATAGTCTAATATACGGTACTCACATAGCAGTGTGCCAAAATTCGCCCATTTTCTTCGTGATCCCGAACCTAACATCTGAAAAAATATTGATCCTGAAATTGGCTGTGACTCTCCCGGGAGCCCGCTAAACCTGCCATTCTATTTCTATATTAAACTCGTCAAACGATAGTTGTTTTGCTCTACACTGTTACTGTACTCTACATTGGCTATGATCTTAGAACTATTATATATCACCTGTATTTGAAGTCCAAATGCAGCTCCTAATGTAAATATAAACGGATAAATCCAGAGCTCGAGTCATGTGAGCTATTTGTTTACACCATGAAAACACAACTTGTTCGGTTCGGATGAGGTGACTGTGACTTTAGCACTAATGTACCCTTACACTCCGATGTTATATCGCGCTGAAGGCTGAGTCAAGAGACTCAAGACGAACACAACTAATTTTATTGGCACTCGAATGCTCAATAATATGTAGATTGAAGGATAATAATAGATATTTATCTAAAACTATGTATATATTAACTAAACTACTCTATGTGTTTAATACATTGACTGAAATGAATAATGTAAAATATTAATTTAAGCTTGAATGTTAGTGTTCTGACGAAAAATGATCCCAGTATACCCCCCGCCAAAATACGCAGTGTTCCATCGTGTGGATCAATTTTAAGGGGCTTCTAATTTCTCAAAAATAGTGAATGAATATCAATTTTATGTGTTTGACAAATGGCGCAAGACCTTGAGGCATAAGGTAAGCTATAAATTAGTGCGATTTTATGATGAATTACTGGTTTTTCAAGCGTATATATATGATAGGATCAATCGAAACAACGAAAGGATATTAGCTATGGTTTTAGGTTGAGGGTGATCCATGATGACGTCAAATTAGCTTGCCGCCAATTAACTGTGAAACACTTGGAAATGTGTTTAGCCATTATTTAGTGATAGTTTAATGGAAAATAAGACTGATTAAGGGGTTGGACTACAAATCTGACGTCTTCTGAATTGTAAGTGCCCTGTAAATATGAAATTGTGCATGTTAATCATAGGAAACTCCTTATAATTATGGTCAAAGATCAAGGTCCATCCAATCCAAGATTCCATCCCCGTTCCCCGACCCCAGGGCCTCACCTCAGCCCCAAGCGACAAGCCCCCAAGGCCCCAGCCGGGCCAGCCAGCCCCCAGGCAAGCCTACTAGGAACTAGCCTAGCCAGTAGCCACTCCACTCAGTGCCACTGACCCTCTGGTCTGGGCCTCTGGCACTGCCACTGTAGCTGCAGCAGTGGCCAAGGGCCAGTGTACTACATGTAGCGGCTGTCTGTAGCCTAGTACAGTGCGACGCAGCGTGACGGCCGGGCCGGGCCGGCCCGCAGTCCTGCACCACATATTCCACAATTATCAATAGGCCTGGCCTAGGCTAGGCTAGGCTAGGTGTAAAAATATATTTTTGACTTTGTTTTTTGGTACTAGCCTAGGCTACATTGGTAGGCTATTTTTTTTTTTTTTTTTTTCCTAGGCCTATGTGAATGAGGGTCCACGTAGCGTGGCCAAGGGCCAGTGTACTACATGTAGCGGCTGTCTGTAGCCTAGTACAGTGCGACGCAGCGTGATGGCCGGGCCGGCCCGCACCACAATTATCAATAGGCCTAGCCTAGGCTAGGTGTAAAAATATATTTTTGATTTTTTTTTTGGTACTAAATTGGTAGGCCTAAGGCCTAGGACTAGGCTAATTTTTTGTTTTCCTATGTGTATGAGGGTCCACGCAGCGTGACGGCCGGGCCGGCCCGCACCACAATTATCAATAGGCCTAGGCTAGGTGTTAAAAATATATTTTTGACTTTTTGTTTTTTGGTACTAGGCCTAGGCTAAATTGGTAGGCCTAGGACTAGGCCTATGTGAATGAGGGAGACAAAAAGTAATAAATTGGTAGCCACAGTCTGAAGAATACTTTCGCAGTCCTACCGATTTTTGTTTTTTCAAGGTACGGTAGGCTATAGGCTATATTACTGATATCTTATTTTATTGTACAGGTAGTTTATATTATGAGTGGAGGATTTGCAATAACTTACCCTAACCAAAGTCCAAACTTAGTGTCCAAAGTAGGATCTGCACCCTGCCGCTATGTTCTTATATAGGCCTACCGGTAACTTTTTAGCCAGATTACCGGTACAATTTAATAAGTGTACAGGCTAGGCCTACTGCCAACAGTGCATTTATAGATTTCCCGGCCATGACTTGGGTATCACTAAAGAATCTTTCCGCAGCCTTACGTACAATTATGTTTTTATTTCTTCAAGGAATATAATACAGTAGTTTATTGTTCAATTGTTTATCATGTTATGAGTAGATAATTTGCATTACCTTACCCTAACCTAACTTTACTTAGTTTTAGTGTCCAAAGTGGGGGCTGCCACTATCCCCACAGTCCACACACCCGCTAACTAACCTATATAATTGGTATGTCTTGTGATTAAGTACTATAACCTGACTTCACGGGGGTAACGGAGTCTTGATTGAATATTTTCGGAATTAGCCTAGCAGAATCTTGGGTCTTTTAACCCTTAAAGAGCGGCGCGCAACATAAGTCGAGTTGAAAAAACTGGCAAAAAACGGGTTAAAAAAGGGTGGAAATCGAGTGAAAATGGGTGGGATAGTAATGATCCATACGTCCGACATCTGTGGCCTCCCGGCCCACACTAACTCCAGTTCCCCCACCGCGTGGGAGGATGACAGTGTAACCAATAGTTCGCTAAAAGTGAGCAAGGTAGCAAAATCAGCTAAACTTCCATCTTCGAGGTAACACTGTCAGTGTTCCACGAGTGCTACGTAGCTGTATGTGGCGTCATTGTGTAGCGATTTCCACCTAGTTTTCGGCGCAATACAGTTCCTTTCATACTGATGGTTGATATAGCAGTCAGAACGGCCCGGAAAGGCCCAAAACGGCCACAGAGCACCCGCTACACAAGGGTTAAAGTTGTGAAAATTAAAGTAAGTTTCTACGTTCCTACTGATTGTACTTAACCCGAGATGGGAATAGCCTACCCAGGTATTTTTTACTCGGCCCAGGGAAAATAATAGACAAACAAATTTTCTAATCAAAGTTTATTCTTGAAACTTGGTACCGGTATGTATTTTAACCAGTATTCTATAGTAACTAATGTATCATATGAAAGGATATAAATTAAGTATGTAATAGTTCTTGGAATGCAACAACAAATATACATGAAATCTTTATTGGACAAAAGTTACAAAACTAAAACAGGTACTGCTAAGAATAATTTAAAAACCTGTTTTCAATGCCTATATTAGTGGACCTGAAGTGAATCCCTTTGAGACTGAAGTACAGGCAGCCAGCTCCCCTAGTATCCTGATTAAACACCAGTAAACATACATAACATCCCTTTTACTTACAATATTATTAATTCCTTTTTATAAATTTTGAGCATGTATTGTGCGTATATAATTTTTTTTTTTTTTTTTAAGAGACAATGAACGGAGGAAGGAAAAACACAGATAAAACAAAAAGGTCCATGTGCCTAAAGGCATCCTCCATTCATAAAATGTTTGTAACAACTGGATTTAAACATTTGTTGATTGTAAGTTTGTGGAAAGCAATTCGAGGGAAGTGAATTCCAAAGAGTAGTAGCTCTGGGGATAAATGAATTCTGATAAGCAGAAGTTCTGCATTGTGGAGGAGAAAGTGTAAATTCATGGGCGCTCTCAGCTGCCCTAGTTCTACGGGGAAAGATGTGGAGAGGCGGCACAATTGAAGCAAGTTCCTCGGAACAATTGCTGTGAAAATATCTGTAGAATAATGCAAGGGATGCAACGTTTCTTCGTATGGCTAATGTAGGAAGGTCCTGTGTGATTGCAGGGTTATTGATTAATCTAATAGCTTTATTTTGAATTTTGTCCAACTGCCTCAATGCAACCACTCCACTTCCACCCCACAGAGGTGAACAGTAATCCATCTGAGAGCGCACATGACTTTTATATATTACGGCCAACTGCTCGTCAGTGAAGAATTCTCGAACTCTGTACAGGAGTCCCAGTTTTTTAGAGGCATTCTTAGCAATGCTTCTAACATAATGTGTCCAGCTCAAGTTAGTAGTTAATGTTACACCGAGAATGTCAATACTAGGGGAAGTGGGAATATTTACATCATTAAAAAATATATGGGAGTCAGTGAGATTCTGTCGGTTAGAAAATTGAATGTACTTGGTTTTCTGTGCATTAAAGGAAACTAGATTCTCTTGTCCCCATTCATTAATTCTAGAAAGGTCCTGGTTCAGAGAAATTGCAGTGTTTATTTTTGAATTTATAAGATCGGGTTGGGTGAAAGAATTGGTAAATGTGAAGGAACTGTGGAGTGTTGAGTCATCTGCGTAGGAATGTATTGGATTATGAGTGGTAGATATGAGATCATTGATATGAATGAGGAACAGAGTTGGGGCCAAAACTGATCCCTGGGGAACACCAGCATTTATTGAGTGAAATTGAGAATAAAGGCCATCTACCATTACACATATTTTTCTGTTATGAAGATAAGAAGAAATTAGTGGAACTAATGATGCAAGGCCGTAGTGTGACATCTTCGACAATAAGGATTGATGCCAGACTCTATCAAATGCCTTTGATATATCCAGTGCTATTGTATGTGTTTCACCATGTTGGTCTGTAGCTTGGTTGATTTGATGCGTAAGAAGGCAAAGAATGTCTGCAGTTGATCGACATCGTCTAAAACCATATTGCCTATCACTGATTAATTTATTATTCTCCAGATGCTTAATTATGTGATTATTTAATATAATTTCAAAAACTTTGCCAAGAGTGGAAGTTATAGCTATTGGTCTGTAGTTTGATGGATCAGAAGAGGCACCTTTTTTAGGAACTGGATGGATGTTTGCTTCTTTCCAGGGTACTGGGAAGCATGAGGTATGAGTACACAGACGGAAAAATTTTGCCAATACAGGAGCGAGCACCAAGGAGCAATTCTTAAGTACTATTGGAGGAATTTCATCTGGACCAGGAGCCTTATCTACTGAGAGATTCTGCAAAATAGTTTTGACATGTCTGGTGTGGATCTTAAGTGAGGGAATTTCAGGTGAATTAAAATTAAGTACAGGGACATCTTGATTTATTTCATCTAAGGTTGAGTTGGTGGAGAAAATATCTGCAAGAAGGTTAGCTTTACCTCGTGGGTCACTTACAAGATTGCCAGTCGGAGATTTTAATGGTGGAATGGATGAAGCAGTAGTGAAGTTGGATTTGAATGAGTTAAGAGTAGACCAAAATATTTTGTTATCATTTGGATTATTTAGAAGTTTATTTGCCTGCTTATGGAGAAAGTTTGATTTAGTTAGGTTTAATACAGTTTTGGCATGATTTCTGATGTTTCTAAAGTAATTAAAGGCTTCATGTGTTTTTGATCTTGTGTATGCATTGTAGGCTATTGCTTTTTGTTCAGTTACTCTAGCACAATTATGGTCAAACCATTTAGGTGAATTAGATCTTTTACTGTACTTTTGATGAGGAATAAAAGTTTCCATTCCAATTTTTACAAAATCTTGTATGTGGCTCAAGGTGGAGTGTGCATCATTAGAAAAGAAAGAGGTCCAGGGAATATCAATAAAGAAACCTTGAAGACCCTCCCAGTCTGCCCTATCGTAATGCCATTTAGTCACCAAAACAGGTTCAGAGTGGGAAGGTGTGGTAGGTGATACACAGGTGGCCTGTATCAGACAGTGATCAGAAGATCCAAGTGGGGACCTCACTGTAACATCATAATTTTCTGAATTGGTTGTTAAAAATAAGTCCAGTAGGTGGGAATTATGATTAGGATTATCTGGTACACGGGTGGGTTGGTTGACTAGTTGAATGAGATTAAATGAGTCTGCAAATAGCTCACATTCAAGACCAGCATCATCAGTCCTGGCTGAATGAGTGAGCCATTCAACATTATGGACATTAAAATCACCCAACACAGTGATTTCAGAAGAAGCATTTAAGTTGAGGACACTGAGTTGTGAGGACAGAGAATCAAAAAGACTTTGCTCTGGAGGAGTATTTGGGGAACGGTAGATGCAACATATGTATTTAAATTTACCAGTAGAAATTAATTTGTATATAGAATAATCAAAATAGGGACAATTGAAACTAGTAACCTCCTCCAGGGCAATTTCAGATTTTGCGAAGCAACATACACCACCTTTAGGTCTGAAATTTTGGAGCAGTTGATAACCTGGAAAATTAAATCTAGATGTGTCAGATGTGGATGTTACTTGAGTCTCTGTCAAAAAAAGGAGAGTAGGGGATTCTGCTTGAAGAAATTGGTGTACAGAATTGATGTTAGAGTGAAGTCCCCTTATATTACTAAAGAAATAGCTGTACTGACAAGCAGCTTTGGGACGTTGCAATGCTCTTGACACAGTCGCATGATGACGACCGGGAGGGCCCTGTGTCAATAACCCAACCCTGCCGGGGGTGAATATCCGAGGGACCACCAGGTTTGCTCTTAACAAAATGGTATATTTACCTTCACATCTCAAAATTTCTCCGGCGGCCGGGGGGCTATGCTCCCCGGAACCCCTGTTATGTAGCGGGGGGCTGTGCCCCCCGCAGATGCCGCGCAAAGTTGATCCTTGTAAGCTTAGAAAAATTATCCAGAACTGGATATTTCCTGTTTTGGCATCCTGGCCCCCACCCATACTACTAGGATAGGTTAGGTAAGGTTGTTAGGTTAGGCTAATGTCTCTCTGAAACATTGTAAAATCCGTGTCACTGTCACATCTAGGCTAGATTGATAGACTTTTGTCAGATGGGGCGGAATGCCCTTAAATCCATTTCCGCATATTGAAACCTAGGCCTATACCACATCAATGACCTCGTCGTACCTTCCTGCTAAATGCAATAATAATTGGTATATATACAGGAGACGCAACAATATAGGTAAAAAATTTCGGGAAGGATGTAGTTACCGGGTGTACCACTACCGACATACAATATAAATCATCTATAAATACTTATAATAAAATAAATACTTAGGCCTATAAATCTATAATTCTAGGTTAGGTTAAGTTAGGTTGTTTGGTTAGGGTAATGTATTTTTGTATCCAAAGGCAGTCAAAATAGACGGGAACATGATGGTGAGCGTCCGCGTAGTGTAAACAAGACGGGCGGTACACCCGGTAACTACATTCTTGCCCAAATTTCTAATAGTAGTTTTGGGTTCCTATCATCATAGCCTATGCTTCATTTCTATAGGCCTAGGCTATACTTTTTATCCCCGGGGAAAAAAACAAATTTTGGGATTTTTTCATAGTTTTCTTGGGATACTTTTTTTTCATTAACCTAACCAAAAAACCTAACCTAACCTAAATGTATTTGGGGGCTATTAGGTTAGGTTAGGTTTTGGGATGGATGTAGTTACCGGGTGTACCACTACCGACATACAACATATATCATCTATAAATACTTATAATAAAATAAATACTTATACATCTATAATACTAGGTTAGGTTAGGTTAGGGTAATGTATTTTTGTATCCAAAGGCAGTCAAAATAGACGGGAACATGATGGTGAGCGTCCGCGTAGTGTAAACAAGACGGGCGGTACACCCGGACCCGGTAACTACATTCTTGCCTAGGTTTTTTTGTTAGGTTAATGACCCAAAAAAACAGAAAAACAAAAAAATCTAAAGAAAGAAAGGGATGGATGTAGTTAGGGTACCGGGTGTACCACTACCGACATACAACATAAATCATCTATAAATACTTAACCTAACTAAAAAGCCTAACCTTTAGGTTAGGTTGTTTGGTTAGGGTAATGTATTTTTGTATCCAAAGGCAGTCTGTTTGAAGATCTTCTTGCTGTGCCCTCTTGTTCTTCCTTCTCTATTTTCAAATAAATCCTCGCATACCTCTTCATCATAGAGTCCATTCAGTATTTTGAAACCTTCAATCATGTCCCCTCGTGATCTTCTGTATGCGAGGGTGGGTAGATCAAGCCTCTTCAGTCGTTCACCATATGAGAGTTCCCGGAGTGTCGGGATAAGCTTTGTGGCTCTTCGCTGCACATTTTCAATCACCTCTATGTCCTTAACTTTATATGGGCACCAAATCTGGTTCGCGTACTCTAAGTGTGGTCTCACCAGTGATTTAAATAGTACCTTGAACATTTCTTCATCCAGCGTAACGAATGTTCTTATAAGTCCCACTAGCCTGTTGGCTTTGTTAATTTTCTCCGCTAGGTGTTCCTCAAATGTCAGACCACTCTCTATGACCACTCCCAGATCTCTTTCCTTAGAAATTTCCCTCACCGATACTCCGTCTTTTATTTCATATAGGCCTAGTCTTTTTTCCACCTCTGTTTTTCCTATTCTCATATGATCCCCCCCCCCCATCCATAATACTAGGATAGGTTAGGTAAGGTTGTTAGGTTAGGCTAATGTCCTTTCAAAGGGGTATAGTAAACACTAGGATATACCCGGTCAGAGGTAGGTGATACGCCCGATAACACAACTCTTGCCAAGCACTTTTTGGTAAAATTCTAGTTCTGGTTTCACAGCGATTTTAGATTTTTTGTTTTCTTCGTTTTTCCGTTTTATTTGATATACAGTACAGTGTTATTTTTGGGATGGATGTAGTTACCGGGTGTACCAGTACCGACATACAACATAAATCATCTATAAATACTTATAATAAAATAAATACTTATAAATCTATAATACTAGGTTAGGTTAGGTTGTTTGGTTAGGGTAATGTATTTTTGTATCCAAAGGCAGTCAAAATAGACAGGAACATGATAGTGAGTGTCCGCGTAGTGTAAACAAGACGGGCGGTACACCCGGTAACTACATTCTTGCCTTATTTTATACCAAGGACTGGTGGAAATGAGTATTTACCCATTATCCAACAATCTAAAAACACAGCCCCCACTAGTGGGAAGGGCTATGAAGATCAGGGAAATTGCTGGGTAAAAGACAAAAATAAGGGGTAATATTAGAAGAACTCTGAAATTAATATATTGAAAATTAACAAAACCTGAAAATGGAAAAACCCGAGCCAACTTTTGTCAAACGGGTTTTTCAATTATTCAAAATAAAAAAAACACAGTACCCTCATTTCGAAAGTTGGCTCGGGTTTTGATGGTTTTCAAATTATAAAAACTCCAAAATAGAAAAACCTGAGCCAACTTTTGTAGAAAGTTGGTTCGGGTTTATATAGTTTTCAGAGACCAAAAGCTCAGTAACCTAGTAAACCAGTAGGCTAAAGGGGTTTAGCCTACTCGATTTAGTCAAGTTTAAAAAGACATTAGCCTAACCTAACAACCTTACCTAACCTAACCTAGTATTATAGGTGGGGGCTGCTGCCCCCACACCCCCGCTCGTTGGGTATTATAATATTTACTAGGTTACTGGATTTTTGGACTCTGAAAAATATATTAACCCGAGCCAATTATATATTTTTCAGAGTCCAAAAACACAGTAACCTAGTAAACCAGTAGGCTAAAGGGGTTTACTTGATTTAGTCAACTTTAAAAAGACATTAGCCTAGCCTAACAACCTTACCTAACCTAACCTAGTATTATAAGTGGGGGCTGCCGCCCCCACACCCCCTCTGGTTGGGTATTAAAATAATAAACCGCTACGGTACCTACCAACTACTGTACTAGGTTTTGTTTGGGTCGTCAGGGTTAGACTGGGTAGGGATTGTCGAAGTAGTGGTCTGGTTGAGGGTCGTTGGGCTGTGGAGGCTGAGGTGGAGGCTGCTGGGACTGGGGTGGGTATAGCTTGGCCGCTTGAAGGAGAAAGTGATGGAGAGCGTTGTCGGCATATGTCTTCAGGAAGAGGTATCGGCCAAGATACTGTGTCAAGAACTGGGGTCGGATGCCTGGCCTCTTCACATATTCTTTGACATCTCTCCAGAGCCGCTCTACTGTCTGCGTGTGTATTTTAGGGTTGTCAGGATCGATGAAGTTGATACTGTGGGTAACACTCCAATGAAGATAACCTTGTTCAGAGAGAGTGCTGTAGGCTTTCCAGCAATCACTGACGATGGTCGAGCCTGGGAGGATGAATTTTTCAATGATGGGTACAATGTTTCTCGATTCCTTGGTTGGGCCTCTGAATTATCCCCAATTAAAGGGACAACAAATATTTGTTTTGAGATACGCTCAATCCCACCAAAGAGCCAGTACTGAGTGGGTCGCCTACCAACGTTGAATTTGGCTTTCACCACAAAAGTTTCGTCAATTTTGATGATTATGCCCTCGCCACCAATAGGTTGCTGATTGTCAAACCAAAAACTCGTCACTTCGGAGCAAAAACTCCGCCAGTCCACGCTAGTTTGTCTAGCAATACCCAAGTTTCTGATTGTACTATAATGAGAAAAAGACCGGTCAACAAATAAATTGATGAAACCCACCACTTGCCAAGCTTCTAAGTGAGTATTTGATAAGAAGGATCCTTTGTAATGTGCAGCTGTAAACTGGCACCAGTGTCTTTTTTTTTTTCTTTTCTTGTTGACGTAGTAGGTATAGTTGCAGCTCCAAAGTTTCTTGTCCTCTGTCAACTTACATTGACTACCGCAGCGAGGGCAAATAACTTTTGTTGGGATAACACCGTGGTTGGTTAATAATTGAAGGCTTGCTTCATTGTCCTCGAATGTTTCTTTAATTATTCTATGGGGCACTGGAGCACATCCCTCACACACGGTAGCCATGACTGGAATAATCGGAGGTGTGGGATACAGGTAGGTCTGTGATTTGCTTACGTGACGTATTCTTTGTGGTGGGGTTCTGTAATTGGTTATTAGTGTTGTAGGCGAGACTTAAGTAGCAATCATGACTGTGATTGGCACTATATTTCCGAAAAAGACCGCAAGAGGGTGTTAGTTTAGACTGAAAGGCAGGGAGAAGGAGCTCCAAAGTCTTGTACTGTCAGTACGACACTGGCGACGGAAATATTAACTTTTTTACAGTAGTTAATAATTCGATATAATGCATTTGCGCCGCTACAGACATATTTAGGAATGAAGTATGGTATATGACAAATTTATAGAAGCCATAGAAATTGATGAGTGTGTTGTGAAAGTGGAACTAGAATTAGGCTAAACCCACTTTTTATTGGCATTTGCATTGTTAATTGTAATTCCGATACCCCAACAATCTAGGAGTTTACTCGATTTAGTCAACTTTGAAAAGACATTAGCCTAACCTAACAACCTTACCTAACCTATCCTAGTATTATGGGTGGGGGCTACTGCCCCCACACCCCCACTGATTGGGTAAGGGGAGACTCCAGGTTTTTTTTTGGCTCTGGTCAAAATTTCAAGTTTTTTGTTCTCTCTGTAAACTGCTTCTTTCAACATATGAGAATAGCATAGGAAGGAACAAAAACACATATTGCATCCATAACCCCCAGGGGCGGGGGTTCGCCCAGGACCCCCCCAAAACTGAATAAAATTCAGTCAATCACCAAAAAAAAAAATTGTGTCTGTAGTCTAAAGGGCTTCTCTAAGCAATAGAAATGATCATATGAGGGCATAAACACCCTTATTACATCCCTAAGGTACCCCTTTGGGGTGCCCAATTTTTTGTCCAATTCGAGTGAATATATTCTTAAAATGTGGGTGTAAAATAAATTTTAAATTAGTTAGCCATCAAAGGTCATTTTCTATACTGTAGGTAGAGCTCCCCATAGAAAACATTTATGTAGGAGGGGTAACAAAACTAGACCACCAGAATAGATTTACATTTCTCTAAAAGTTACAAATTAAATTGCTAGTAATTACTTTTTGGCCCTAATGAGTCTATTAACTGGATTTGGTATTGCCCAAATGCATTCCCCATCTAACCACAGCAAATTGGCATATAAAAGAACATTCTCTCGTCGTTTTTTCGGCGATTTCCCGCAAATTTAGGAGATATGACCCCTTGAAAGTCACATTTCAGCTCTACCCCAAACTAATGGTATAAAATATTTTTTTCACCACCTTCTATTATTTATAGGGGAGAAAGCTGACGCTACTTTGTAGGGGATGCTTGTAGGATACGCCATGCCAAAATTGGGGGAAATTTGGAAAAAATTCAGTGAGTTAATACGTTTTTGGGAAATTCTGCGTTCACGCGCGCGCGCACGTACATAGAGAGCTGATTTTCTCATCGAGTCAACGTTACACCATGACGGTACATGTGGCATAAGGCCAGCAATGAGTCTCTTATAGAAGCTGAGATAAAAATCATCCTGGAGTCTCCCCTAACTATAAAAAATGTATGGGATAAATCTATGGTGTTTACTCTGCAATCTTCAGCTTTGGCTGTCGATAACAGGAAAGTACCAATACAAATTTACTGACTTCTTGTAGGTGAAGCTCCACTATGATTGGCTACTAAACATCGGGGAGGAGCCTCCAAGGAGGCTAGAATGTAAACATTGTGTCCTGAACTGGCTGTACAAAAATAACTGATAATGTTATAGGAGAATGAAAATCAAATTGACAAAATAAGAAAAGTAGCACTTATCCGCACATCACTAAGGTCCCTTGAGTAAGGTAAGAGCGAAAAAAAAAAAAATCCATGAGACAGGAATCCCGTAATCGAGTTGTTTTTCTGCAGAATACCCTTTTTCAAATTTAATTTAAGTGTTTTTCGGGGTAACCATCAACAAGACTACATCGGTCTTATTTACCATGTTTTTGTTTTTTCTTAAAGGAATATAGTGTTTCATAGTTGTTTTGCATAGTTTGAGTGGAGGATTTGCATAAACTTACCCATTATCTATCAAATTGAATATACAGCGTCAAATTGCGCCATTTATTGGGTGAATCGCGCTTTTACAGTAGGTAAGGGAAATTGTAGGTTACATTGGATACACGATGGGGGGGGTTGCCCCCCATCACCCCCCCCCCCCCTTGATTTATTGTCATCCTCATATATGTAGATCTGTAAGGGGGCAAAAACAGGTTACCGGTATTTCGTTTTTGTGAGTAACGCTCACGCCATTTATTGGGTGAATCGCACCCACCGCATCGTTCAAAACAAGAAAGAGAATCAAGTCGAAGGATTCATCGTGCGCAATGCTTTGTTTGAACTTATTATTTTGGTGTTATTTTTCGGTGTAATCAGATTTTTTCAAGTGTCGATAACGAAATTCCTCCATGCGGACTATAATGAGACAAATATGGGGAGTCTATTGGTCCACATTTTCCCTTATAAATTGTTTCTAATAGGGCGGATATAGTGTCCTTGAAGATTATCCTTTTCGGGTCTTATTATATTATTATTGTTTTATTTGTTTGCGTTTTCCTACACATTTTCACGTTTCATTTTCATCTTCACATACCAATACTTACGTAACAACCTCCCTTGCTTGCTGCTTGCCTCCTTCCCTCCCGCCTCCCTACCTTTCTCCTCCCTTCCCTCCCACTTTCCTCCCATCCCTCCCTTATCCTGGTTTCCCTCCCTCTTTTCTCCTTTCCATCCCATCCCGCCGGTTTGCCTTCCTTCCCTCCCTCTTTTACCTCTCATACTGTCCTCTTTTACACCTCTCCCACTTCTCTCTCAGCTAGGTCCGCGATAACATGAGGATCCGACGTAGTTACCGTATAGTTAAATAATTTGGAAATAGCTGGCCAGATCTCGTTAGGCTTTTGCTGCTGCTCACCTGGTTTACTCACCTGGTAGGGCCACCAATCGGAAGCGCATGGCGCGCCAGGATCAAACAGCCCAGTTTGTTAAAAAAGGACACGCCATTCAAGACAGTCAGGCATATTGTACTATAGTTGAGCAATGGTGACTAGTTGAGTGTGTCCAACAATAGACTTGGTGGGAGAAAATATGCAAGGAATTGAGTTGAAGATTAGTTTGGCTATATTTTGGGTGGGGGAAGTTTACGGGCTAAAGACAATATTTTGGAGGTGGTCTGTTAGCTTGGATTTAAATTGGCTAAGGGAAGTGAAATCGACTATTTCAGCTGGGAGGGAGTTCCATTGCTGAATTACTCAGCAGGAGAAAAATCGCTTTCTGGCTTCAGTTGTGGAGTGGGGAACAAAGATTTTATATTGGTGCTGCCGTCCATGTTAGTCTCGGGCTTCGGAGATTATGGTGGTAGTGCTTTTTTTTCTATATATTTATTTAATAACTTTATTTTTTAGTTTCCTCGCTAGACCTCCATCAAGCTTAACAACCTATCTATCTCACTAATCTCACTTAACCCTTCTTACTACCCCAGATCCTTCTTAAAATTAAGCTGCACAAAATCATCTAAATCTAGCAAGAATAATATTAAAAGTACGTCGCCGGTACTGAAGGGGTTAATGAACCTAGTAAACATGACCATTGATTTTTTTTTATAACGATTTTGTTATTAGCTATGCAATTTACTGGTTACTCAGATACTTCACACACGCTATGGTGATCATTTTGTGATAGCATTCAAGGAGACTACAGCAGGACTTACCTCTGACCGGGTATAGGCTATCCTAGTGTTTACTATACCCCTTTGGAAGGACATTAGCCTAACCTAACAACCTCACCTAACCTATCCTAGTATTATGGGTGGGGGCTGCCGCCCCCACACCCCCGCTGTTTGACATCTTTGACTTAGATTTTTGGTGTATCTGTCTGTGAAGTGGGTTTTTTTTCAATTTGTCGATAACGAAAATCCTCCATGCGGACTATATGGACAAAAATATGGCGAATCTATTGGTGCCTATTTTCCCTAATAGATTGTTTCTCATAACGCTGCAGTAGTGTCGTTTAATATAACCTAGTCTATTCCCTTTAAGTAGGCGAAAAATCATGACGTCTAACTTCTGTAACTCAAAAACGACTAGAGTAATCAAGCTAATATTTCTACCATATGGGAAGAGTTAGTCAAGGAATAGATGTGGAAATTTGCAGCTAATTTTCTCTGGCCCTTTTTGAGATACAGAAGATAGGTGTCATAATTTCGCCTACTTACAGCGAATAGACTATAGTGTCTGTGGTGCATTTTAAGCCACTTATCTTATGACTCGAACACAAAATCTGCGTTTGTGGGCTCGCCAGTTGACTTGATTTTTAGCTTTGTCCATAGCCAATAAGAAAAAACCTGACTTCATTAATCAGGTACGGTACCGTACTTTCATATATTGGATTACATTTTGATGATGCTCGAGTGCTTCATAAACGAAATAAGCAGAAACAGATGGTGATTTTTCTGTAACTATACAATGATGTTAAACCATTTAACACAAATTATCAACTTCGTTCGATATAGGCTAGGGTCAGGGAAGCACTTAAATGTTGTTCTAAAATACGGGTGATATTTACTGATTACTGAGTACCGTACCGATAGCTACATTTAATTACTTGACTTACTGTACTGTACCGTGTACAATTGTCAACGTAAATGTAACATATTTTAGTCGACTGGGCGTTGTTTAATAGTTTCTCTTTGGGGTCCATACACATCTTTATTATGATTATTGTTCTTAATTGCATATTCTTTCTTTTCTTATCTCCCATTCTCCCTCCCCTTTCTGTCATCCATATCACTGCACACACTACCAAAATTATTGGTAAATCTTTTAACTCAGATGAATCTAAGAATTTCTTCTTCAATCGAGTTGTCAACTTGTGGAATGGGCTCCCCTGCAGCACCGTTGATTCTTTTAAACTTCGCCTAGACAAATATCTTGCATCAATCCGCGACTGACTGCGTTTGTAAATGAATACATTTAGTTTATTCCCCCCTCAGATTCATCAAGGATTATTGCGTATATATATTACTAAGACGGTATTCTCTTTTTCCCAGATATACGAAACATCACTTATAACCGTGTAATGTTACTAACCCATCTGTCCCCTACTAGCTTCCGAATCCTGCCACGGACATTAGTTCCAGGGCAGTACTTCCCTTTCCAATTTTCCCTTACCCACTCTAAACCACTGTTTGGACACTTGATCCTCAGTGTTTTGGAGGACAAGCAGCCTAGAGGGGTCACTAGACCTGTTGTTGTTTGATTTCCTTTGTACACCCACCCTTATGTCTCCAACGCTTCCTTCGCTTCCCCCCCCCCTCTTTCCATCATAGCTAACCCTCCTTCCCTTTATCCCTGCCACCCTCCTTCGCTCCCTGCCACCCTTCTGTCTCTTCCCCCCTTCCACCCTCCTAACCTCTCTCTCTTCCATCCTCCCTTCCACCCTCCCTTCCACCCTCCTTACCTCCCTCCCTACCTCCCTGCTTTCCACCCTCCTTACCACCCTCATTCCAATCGTTTCTCAACCCCACCCTCCCTTCTTCTCTTCCATCCTCCCGCCCTTCTTTTCACCACCCCACCTTCCTTCCTTCCCTCCCTCCCTTCCTTCGTTTCACCATCCCGCTCTCCTTCTTTCCCTCCCTCCCTCCTTTCGTTTCACCATCCCGTTCTCCTTCCCTCCCTCCCTCCCTTCTTTTCTCCCCTCCGTACAATAGGCCATCAATTTCTGTCTTTTCCCTCCCCTCTTACTTAATTCTTCGCCACTGTCCTCCCATTTTCTTTACATAGGCTATATCTTTAACCCTTCTTTAGCGGCCTATGCGGTTTATTTATATGTACCGCCCAGCGGGGTGTTTTTAGCCAAAATAGGGCTGTTTACGTGATCATTTTCATGCCTAAATAAGACCCAGAACGTAAAACAAGTATCTATCCCTGAAAGGGCATGAACAGAGCTTTCGAATGACACCATAACGATCCTTGTATGATGGATAGTTTTCTTGCAATAACCGTGCAACGCGAGTGCAAAAAGCATGTAATTCGGTACTTTCCCCATTCAATTCAGTATGTAGCGAGTGAGAGAGGGAGGAGGGAGCTGAGATTCGTGTCAGTAGGTTCGCCGCGGTGGTCTGGAGCAGTCATACGCTCGCTAGTCTCCTGCCACCACTTGTCTCTCTCTCTCAGCAACATTACGTGCTGAAATTGCCACTCGACCTATGTCGAGCGCCGCCACATAGTCCAGCTTTATTAAATACGACTTATGTGGTGAGCCGCTTTTTAAGGGTTAACATTGTCATTATTTTTCCGTTTATTTAACGTACCGGTACTATTGGTACAGTCAGGTTAATGGTTTTCTGGACACACTTATTGCTGAAGTAAAATGCTGATTTTTTTTCGAATCATACCCATTGATTTATCTCGCTTGCGTTCGGTACGGTAGATTGAATTGAACTGAACTTTACTTTTGTTTTTCTTTTCTTTTTGCTTTTTCGTATTCTTACTAGTAATATTCTCTCTCTCTCTCTCTCTCTCTCTCTCTCTCTCTCTCTCTCTCTCTCTCTCTCTCTCTCTCTCTCTCTCTCTCTCTCTCTCTCTCTCTCTCTCTCTCTCTCTCTCTCTCTCTCTCTCTCTCTCTCTCTCTCTCTCTCTCTCTCTCTCTCTCTCTCTCTCTCTCTCTCTCTTCTCAATTTCCTTTCATGTATTCCTAACTACCCATCTTTCCTCTATTACTCCTATGTACTCCTTTTCGTATATCAGCCAGTCAGTCAGTAGCCAGCCTTTACTCCCACAAGGGGTAGGGAGGACCAGCAAGAGACACAAGATAGGAAAAAGAGGTGACAGGTCACAGGAGAAGAACACACATAACAGTTCGCCCACACAACCCTTACAGTAACTTGGTAAGGGTGGTGTTAGCGGGCGTACTGTCCTCCTTGTTTACATACAGTTGCAGGCTCAGTTACGTTCGCCTCTTAATATGACGGCACTTTTTTACAAAATTATCCCACGGCCAGCTGGGTAAATCTACTGTTATACAATCCCTATTTTTTCATTGTTTTCCTTTCGAAACCGAGTCTTTTTTTAGTCTTGCCATATTCAGGAAGCTCTACTGATGTTCGAATTGTGGGAGCCTTGGGAAAGCAGCCCCCAAGTTAAGTTAGTTTGTCATGTTAGATTAATGCTTCCATTGAAAATGAGAGTCGGCGAGGTAGACACTCGCGGACAGTGGCGTAACGTAAACAAACCAATCACCCGCCTCCTCTGATGACAATATTGTCATTAACCTAACCACCTAACCTAATCTAACCTGGGGGCTGCTGCCCCCAGACCCCCACTGCTCTAAATATTGATGTAGAAGACATAAAATCACTAAAAAGTACAGCGGGAGAGCGAAAAACACCTTCCGAGATCGTGCGTCGTAAGAAAATGGTTTTACAGAATACGGGAATTTCAGGGGTACAGACGTCAAACCGCGGCGGACGAGTCTCACTTTAGTGAAGGTTTTCAATACTTGAATGTATCTATTTCAAGTCAAATATAAATTTCCGAGCATCATCGAACCATACTAAGTCTACTACGAATAATATTAATGAAATGCCTTAATGGTGTTTTAAACACATGTTAACATGTATATTGCGCTATCATTGCCTCAATAATGACTTCGTGTGTCATAAAGAGCTTACAGCACACGAATTTGTTATGGTCGCGGGTTGTGTTATCGATATTTGCGTACCTATGTCCGGGTCACATTCGTGTAAGGGTGGTCCGGACCACCCTTTGCGAGAGGGGCTATCTACGACCAAAGATGGCCGCTACGATGCTTCGTGAATACCAGCGTTGAGCCGTAAGGGAACAACAGTAAGGGAGTTTTCGGATCGTACGACCGTTAGTGAATCCAGGCCAAGAGTAGCTCGCAGAATGTGGGGAGGATGGCGCTCCATTGAACAGCCAATGTGCCTGAAGGCACAGGATTTAAACTTAAAAACCCGTAACACCAAGACCATAATTTGTCTGGTTCTCTGAATATAATACCGTATATATACCCTGTCACATACAAATTATATAATGTGTTCTATATGTTTACTTTACTCCTGATGCTCTAAGCAAGATTACCCAGAAAATTGGCGAAAGTGCATCAACCACACCAAAAACGTAGAGGAAGAATACCGTACCAAAGACATTGCACAGGATCATTTGTTTGAGATTTTTGTTATTAACGTAATGTATGATAGCAATGACCAGGATGAAAGTGAAGATGATGGGCTTGGAGAAAGAGCATGATGGTGCAAGTAGGCTATACTGTGTTTACCCTCAGATAGAATATATATAGCCTAGCCTACCCTACGATCTCTCAGAATATATAATAAAAACGTGCTCATAATTATGTGTGTTTAATTTATGACCTTATCATGCTTACAGCTGTCTGTGTGTGTGTGTGTGTGTGTGTGTGTGTGTGTGTGTGTGTGTGTGTGTGTGTGTGTGTGTGTGTGTGTGTGTGTTATTCACTTGTTTGTTCGTCAAGGGGAATCCACGCAATGCGAGCTAAGCTCATTATTATCGCGCCTCCTTAACTGGGAATGTATTGCGTGAAATGCATGTTAAGTGTTTATGTATCGTTGGAATGGCTGTGGATGTGTGTGTAGTCTGTATTTTAGCCAATTGGCGACATCTGGAAACGAAGGTTTTAGGGTTAATCTGTACGGTACCATTCTCACTACGGTACCAGTCTCACCCGAAGGCTTAGGTTGACCAGTAGCTTAGGTTGACCAGTACGATACCCATCTCACCTTGTAACCGATCACCAACCCCAGATGGGACGTCACAACTTCGTCCACTTATACCAGGTTCCTATTTATACTGCTAGGTGAACAGAGGCTACACCGTTAGGAGACTTGCCCAAATGTCTCTTCCCCGCCCGGGGCTCGAACCCGGGACCTTCTGGTTGTGAGCCAGACGCGCTATCAGTTACGCCACGGGGAGGTGTGTGTGTGCGTGTGTGCGCGCGCGCGCTGAGGGATAAACGAACACATAATATTGATATTCGATATTCAAGAGCAGTCACTAAGTGGAATAACTAAATTGGGTAAACAAATAACAGCAGATTTCCAAGTCTTAAACCAGTAAACATGGACTCATTATTGGATGATGTATAAACACTAGGAAGTGAATATAATGTAGCAATTCATTAACAACGATGTTTAGATAGTGCTCATACCAATTATTGATAGAAATATACTTGGTATCGCAACATCACTTATTTGGCCGACTGTACATGTACTGCGTTGATGGGCACGGTGAGCAGAGTAAGGTCGCCCATTTTACGCAGAAAAGAAAAAAACAAAAACATCCGGAAAATAAACAGTAGATGATCGTAAATTGCCACTACCGAAAACCCTCTCTAACCCATTGAAGATTATGACTTCTTTTGACAGTTTATTCTGGCTATCATTAGGAGATTTTATACCGGTAGGGTATGTAGAAGTTACAGGGTTGATTGGGCCACGTAAACGTAAAAAATCAGGGTCAAAGTTCAATTATTACATATTTGTATGATTCAAATGTTATCAAACTCGTCGTGTTAGTTAGTTGGGGAGATAGTAGGCACCAATCAAGCAGGGCAGTACCTAGGGGAGGCCACATAGTTATATGATAAGGAGTTGCTGGAACTCCTGTTTCATTTGCCTGGCTTACCCCACTGTTTCTATTTGTGCCTCACCTACTCAGAGAGTAATCCAGCTAGCTCTCACAAATACCTCCTCCTACTAATTTCACTACACTTAACAAGCACACCACACTTCTTTCCAAAACATCTACAGTATATTATCTTTACCGTACCTTGATTTTGGCTCTCTGTCACTGTCAACATTTGGTGAGACACTTGTTACAGGCAGCATTGCCTTTTGTCTCCTTCATACACATGGACATAATGTATATATATATATATATATACTGTTTGGCTTTACTGTCGGCTTATCTTAAGGGGAGATAGATGGGTCGTTTTTCTGGTCCCCCTTCTTCTCATGTTTAGCCTCATTGTTTTTTTTTTTAGATTTTAAGACCCATTAGCGATCACGAGACTATCTTAATTCACATCAATACATCTCGACCATCAACACTGTATTATAATTGTACTAAAGCTCTATATTGTTTGGTAATCCATCTTAACTTGTATCATTGTATCTAAAACTCAATAAAATGGGCCATTATATATATATATATATATATATATATATATATATATATATTATATATATATATATGTATATATATAGATATATATATATATATATATATATATATATATATATATATATATATATATATATATATATATATATATATATATATATATATATATATATGCACTTTCTATTAAAATGATCATACAGCACCAAAATATATACATCTTAACCATCCACACACTATAATCATTGTACTAAAGCTCTATATTGCTTGGTAATGCATGGCCTTGCTTAACTTTAAAACTATCTTGTCCGACGTCTTTGGGGTTATTATGAATTTATGATTGATTATTAGTGAGGATTATGCTTGCTTTTGCCAGTTTCGAGCAATGCATTTTAGTGTGTCCCCTAGGCTAACAAAAACGCCTTCCCAGACTTCCTTCCATTTGTGTGACAATTAAGTGATCAACATTTTACAGTGTACATTTTTTATATATAGTTTTACATTTGTATGTATTTTTATAAATTTGTATTTATTTATTTATTTTATTTACTAAGTGTTCAAAATTTTACAGTTACAGTTTGCCGCACATATTCCATTTCTCAACCATACCAGCAAATCGTAACTTGGCAGAGATGCACCCACCTCTCCAACCCCCCTCCCTCACTCCACCTCCTACCAACAGTGGAAGGGAGGGAGGAAAGGGGTGGTGGAAGGTAGGAGGTGGAGCGAGGGAGGAGGGTTGGGGAAGTGGGTGCAGCGCTGTCAAATCACGACCCCAACGGAAAATAATATGTGCGGCAAACTGTACATATAGTTTCAAATGTAGGTGAAGGAGAAAAAAATTACCTGTGACGTGAAGAACCTATCTGCGAAACGTTGTCAATAGAGTGCTCCTCCTCATATGGTGTTTATATTCATTATGTCAACTTTTCTACGTTATTTCAACAAGATAGCTGGGTCCAAGTCCACTGCTGGACTCATCCTCGGTACCTCCTCTTGCGCTTCTCACTGTCATGGAATGTAATCTTACCGGTACTTGTAAGTGTTCTGTAAATAAAACAATATATTTGTTGAGATACATACAACGAATAGTGTTAGCATATCCTATCGTTAAGAGGAGGTTTTTAGTCTGTTCCCCAGACCTCCACAAACTAAAAATTACACTCCCTAGACCCCCCTTCAATATAATTTTGTACATTTTTCGGTAGAAAAATTTCCCGGCCGGTTCCTTTTATATTACAGGCTCGCTATCGCTCGCCAGGAAAAAAATCGAAACCTAAATGGCACGAAAGATCTTAAAATTGACATAAACGGGGCGAAAGTTCTTCAAATCGCCAAACTAATGGGGCGAACGTCTTGATATATAAACAGCAATGGGGCTAAGCATGAGGGAGAAAGGGGTCCAGGAAAAAAAATACCTTAATTAGAAATCTCCCCTTAAACTGTGAAACAACATAGAGAATAGAAATTTAGGTTTGTGGTTATTGTTTAGCGTTGGATGACATTACTTGGAGCCAGTGGCTTTTTCATGTCATGTTATGTAATACTATGTAATATTATAACCCTTTGAGAATTAGGGTCTTCCTCACCAGCATTTAATTGTTTAGAGGCGGTGACTTGGTTAAACTTTAATAATCGAGGACTTTTTTCAATTTATTTCAGCTAACATAACATTATTTTATCTGGTTTGGGCGTTATATTTGCTCATTTATTTATCCTCTTAGTATTTTTTTTAGTGTCCTCCCAAGACCTCCATCAAACTTAGAAAAACTCCCCACAAGACCCTCCTTCAAGATAATTTTTTACATTTTTCGATAGAAAAGTTTCCCGGACGAAGGTCGGTTCCTCTTGAATTACAGGCTCGCTATCGCTCGCCAGGAAAACATGGACACCTAAATGACACGTTAAGTCTTAATATTGACAAATATATGGGCGAAAGGTCTTAAAATCGCCAAACTAATGAGCCGAAAGTCTTAAAATCGGAAAACTAATGGGACTAAATATGAGGGAGAAGGGGGACCAGAAAAAGCAACCATTTCCCCCTTAAAGGCCCTTTAGAAAATAACTGAATAAAATCTATCCCATTAAACCCCCTAAAATCCATAATAATTCCTTCCTTAGCTGAGTAAAAATGTCTTATAATAGCCAGAATAAAAATGCGGCCTCGTATCTTGAAAGGTTTGAAGTATTATGCATGATATTAAAGTGTTGTATGCTGGTGTCGAAATTTTTTCATTAGGTTTATATACAGTACCGGTGCCCGGTATGTTGAATATTATATGAATATAATTATCAATTTACATATTATTTCACACACACACACACACACACACACACACACACACACACACACACACACACACACACACACACACACACACACACACACACACACACACACACATACACATACCCCCCCCCCCCTCCACACACACACACACACACACACCCTCTCCCCTTTTCTCTCTCTCTCTTAATATATGCTCACAACCAATATGATATCGCCACTTCCAGTAGTGCAGGACTTACCCATCTGTGTCGTCTGGTACATGCTTTCCGTTGGTAGGCCTAGTAACATTTGTCAGACACATACGGAGTGAGCGTACAGATCGCCACTCGTAAGGTCCGATAATGTCCACTGTTTGGTAGATTTTTAGCTTATGATCTTTCGGGATTTCGATCGTAACCTGGTGGGCATGACTGCGATAGTCTTCAGTCGCTTTGGATGACTGCCTGTCATACTTCAAATTGAGTATCTCTTTAACAATTCCAACCTCAAAGCCAACCGTTTTTTATTTTCCAGTCATTTGGGATACTCCGCTTTCATATGTTAGAGTGTACTCCACTTTGACGTCAAGGTTGTTTAGATGACTGACAAGCAACTTCTCTTCTGAACATTTATTTAGGTCATAGATGTAGATTTTTTTAAACTCTTTGGCAGAGATTGGAACAACATATTGGTTTGGTTCATCTTTTTCTAACTTGTCCAGTTTCAGTTTAACTTCACATAGAGTTTTCTTGGGGGAAAGGTTAAACTTCTTAGACTTAGTTGTAAGGTACTGGTCTGCAGAATTGATTGACTCCAGAGCCACATATCCAGAGCCACAGTCGTACCATTTCCATTTAGCCTGTTTGATCTTGGTGATACTGTCAGCGCTCACCTCCTGTGCCTCATATGACATCTCATATGCCTGATTCACCTTTTGCGCAACAGCATTGATAATTTGCCCAGTCTTTGCTGAAATGAAACAAACAAATACAAGTTAATATCAATAACTGTGTTAATTGCATATACACACGGTAATACAATTTAATTGGCTAATGGTTTGAAAACATATCAGAGATCGTACTTTAAGGGGGAGGTAGTCGCTTTTTCTGGACCCCCTTCTCTCATGTTTAGCATATTAGTTTTGAAATACTAAGACATTCGTTCAATTAGTTTGGCGATTTTGAGAGCTTTCCCCCCATTTCTTTGTCAACATTAAGACTTTTCGTGTTATTTAGGTTCCGATTTGTTCCTGGCGAGCGACAGCGAGCCTGTAATTTTAGAAGGAACGGCTTTCGTCCGGGACATTTTTCTACCGAAAAATGTAAAAATATATCTCACTGGGTGGTTTTAAGTTTGATGGAAGAAAATAGAAACTATAGAAAATATTTATTAAATAAATAAATTATAACTTTCGATCAATGTTACTTGATTTCCTTTACAATTGATAAATATATAAATGATAACTTTCGTTCAACATTACTTTCCTCTACAGTCAGCCATTTGTCGTCCTTAGCATCGCTCCTGATGAAAACCTCTTTCTTGTTCAAGTCTCCATCTGCGTCACAATTATTTTTCTTGGGACTTTTAAACTGATCCGCCGCCCCGCTGTGCTGTAAGGTAGATATAGTCAGTAATTTACTTTATTATATTATTATAATTATTATTATTATTATTATTATTATTATTATTATTATTATTATTTGTTTGTTTTTGGTATGTGCATGAAGGAGACAAAAGGCAAATCTGTCTGTAACAAGTCCCCCCTCCCCCACACACCTCCAAAATCAAGGTATACATTAGAGGTAATTTAAGAGTGTTGGAAAGAAATGTGGGCCAATCAGGCAATAATTCAACCCCATAATTAGCCTGTCAGTCAGTTAACCCTTTCTGTACCGGTGCCGTCTTTTTAACTGTTGCATAGGCCTAGTCCCATTAGTTTTCCGATTATATAACGTTTGGCCCATTAGTTTGGCGATTTTAACACCTTTCACCCCATTTCTTTGTCAATACTAAGACTTGTGTCATTTAGGTGTCGATTTTTCATGGTGAGTGATAGCGAGCCTATAATTTAAGAGGAACCAGCCTTCTATCGAAAAATGTACAAATATATCTTGAAAGAGTGTCTTGTTTTTGTTTTGTTTTTTTAAAGCTTGATTATGGTCTAAAGAGGAAATTTAAAAAACATATAAAACATAGAAATATGAGGCAGGGTTGGATAAAACAAAAACCGATTTTTTTAATAAAAATAAAAATAATTGATTTTTTTATTAAAATCGGATTTATTTGATTAAAATTCATTTTTTTTATTTTTGTTTACACAAACTTCCATTTTGCGCAAACTATGTATAATATTGTAAGTAGCCTATATATATTCCTACATCTTAACCCTTCTTTAGCGGGGTGTTTTGGGCTCATTTGGGCATATTCAGGCCCTCCTGAATGATCAATCAAGTATCTGCATGAAAAGAAATGTATTCATTCTAATGCAGTGGTGCCACGAACATGGGAGTTTAGCGTATAGCGGTATATTTTTCCCAGCTATGCTCACTACTGGCTACGCTGCCGTCCTCTCGAGAACACAGGGAGCGTGAGTCAGTGTGTGGCGGTAAGCCCTGGGTGTCGGACGTGTGGCCTGCTGCGCTCCCGGCCATTTGCACTCTATTTTAACCCTTTAAAAGCCTTAATAATGCTCCTAACTTGCTTCAAATTGGTGCACGACTTAAGTCGAGCGCCGCCAATAAGGGGTTAAAGGCTATTACTTTGATTATATTATGTCAGAAAAACAATTAAATCAAAGTAATTTAACCCTCGCTGAACAGCCATTTAAACCTTCCTGCCAATGCTGAATCTGGATGAATCGTTGAATTATCAGGATTTTGGCGCGCTTATAAATACGGCAAAAATAGGCCTAACCTAGGTTATATATATCCAGAGGCAGTACTCGTTACCTTGCTATGATTGAAGACTAGAAGTCTCTAGATCAAGAGGTTCAGTTTTTATTGTGAAAATTAGTAGGTCAGTTTTGGCCGCTGCGAGCCTAGAACCGTATAAATTCTCAAGTTTCGTCATTTACAGATACAGTACTCGTATCTCTGCACATAAATAGCTTAACCTAGGTTATATACATACCAAAGGCAGTACTCGGTGTTAACATGCGATGGGTGAAGACTAGAACACTGTACATTAACCGGTTATTGTGTGAGGTGGGAAGTAAAACCGGCTGTTTTGTGATGCTACTGAGAACTGTTTGAATACGACAATGCAGTATCGGCAGCCACGGCTACGGTCTATTGAAATTCATTCAACAATTGATAAGGCCTATTGATTATGTATTCTGTATTAATATTGATTATTGATTACTGATTTATTTCACCATTAAAAGCATTCCTATTTCACTGTCGACTGCTTTCATGCATCGTTTGAGACTCAGGAAATCAATAGAAGCTTTTGTTAGGCCTGCACGCAAGCAGGAGTCGCCTGACTGACTGGCTGTGTAGGAAATCAATAGAAGCTTTTGTTAGGCCTGCACGCAAGCAGGAGTCGCCTGACTTACTGGCTGTGTGTTTTTGTTCTTGTTGGTTGTACGGACCATCTGCTAAGACAATAACACTTTCTCAAGTGCAGTTTTAAGTGGCCGTGAAATAATGCTATGGAGCTATACGCCAGCTGGGCGGTACGGGGCAAACTAGATATAGAGCTATGGAGTCCAGCCGGGCAAGGAGGGTTAAGGAGCAAAGATTCATTTGCTATGAAAGAACACAATTTATTTAATTTCTAAAATTCTTGAACTAGTGCAAAAGTTTTTTTGAAATATGCAAAATATTGTTGATATAGGTTAGGCTACTATATAATGTTTAAGAGGGTAACAATGTTGGTAGACTATTAAGATTAGCAAAACAAGTCTTATGATTACTTGGAATGTGATATTTTAATAAAACAAATCAATTTTGATTTTAATCCATGATTTTTTTCTTTGATTATAATCGATTAAAATCACTGGATTAAAATTGTTTTATTTTAATCATGCCAACCCTGGTATGAGGAAATAAATACGCCCATATACAGTACTTGCCAGAATATAATGAACAAAATGCCACCGGTACTGAATGGATGAACAACATACATCGCTACCTCGTCTATATAATAACTTAGTAACATGGGAATAGGTACGTCATTTACCTTCAGCTCAAAATAGAATCAGATTATAGTTACCCGGTATCAAAGCAAATACTACCTTAACCCCTTATTGGCGGCGCTCGACTTAACCCTCTCACATCCTGACGCAATTTTTGAGCCTATTAGGGATACTTTAAAGCCTTTGTTACCATCAGGGGTATCTATAAACCTTTAGTTTGTTAACTTCAACCTCTGCAGTTGTCTTTGAGTTAGCTGTGGGCAGAAAACTAATTTTGGAGAGGTAATTATAACAGTGAGAGTAATCTATTTCTTATTGCTAATCTGGCAACCTCTGCGTCCTATGGTCGTGAGAGGGTTAAGTCGTGCACCAATTTGCAGCAAGTTAGGAGCATTATTAAGGCTTTTAAAGGGTTAAAATCGAGTGCAAATGGCCGGGAGCGCAGCGGGCCAGACAGCCGACTCCCAGGGCTTACCGCCGCCCATTAACTCATGTTCCCTGTGTTCTCGAGAGGCCGGCAGTGTAGCCAGTAGTGAGCATAGCTGAGAAAAATATACCGATATATGCTAAACTCCCATGTTCGTGGCATCATTGCAAGAGAACCATGAGTGCTACGTAGCTCGTTCTGGTCTCATTTTGAAGCTTTTAGTGCCTAGTTTTTTGCTAAATATTTTGTTTTTTTCATGCAGATGCCTGATTTATCATGCAGGAGGGCCTGAATATGCCCAAATGAGCCCAAAACACCCCGCTAGACAAGGGTTAAGGGGAGTTTGCTTTGCTTTTCTGGACCCCCTTCTCCCTCATGTTTTGCCCCATTAGTTTGACATTTTAAGACCTTCGCTCCATTAGTTTGGTAATTTTAAGACCTTTTGTGCCATTCAGGCGTTGATTTTTTCATGGCGAGCCGGTAATTTAGGTGGAACCGGCCTTTGTCCAAAAAATTGTTCTACCACAAAGTATACAAGATTATCTCCAAGAGGGGATTTGGAGGTATTTTTTAAATTTTTGATGGAGGTCTTTGAAGGAAACAAAAGAAAATCATAATAAATATATAAATGAAAAGGTAAATCCAGAGTTCCCCATAAATCCACCTATATCGTACACCAGGGTTACCAAATCGAGTCCGCTAGATAGTAAATTACTGCCGAAAATTGCTAGAATAATGCCACAATCTCTACACTATCGCTCTGACATGGCTCAAATCCCCATAGTATCGCTAGAATTCATGTCGCTAGATGTAAAATTTGGCGCTAGATCGAAGTTAATACCTGTAGGTCTAGCGGGAAAGTAGTACAGTCACGGCGGTAAATTGTGGACCAGGCGATTAACCCCTTTCTAGACACCACACCCTTGTATCTCATCCGAACACAGTTTACACTCAGTGAAACTGGGTAGTTTAAACTGCCAGGCCCCGCCCACTACTGGGTCGCCAGTCAGTTGGCAGAAATCATTAGGTAGATAAATCGTTTACACACACACACACACACACACACACACACACACACACACACACACACACACACACACACACACACACACACATACATTTCACTATATGCTTTTAGAAAGAGCGTGTATTAAAAAACAAAACAAAAAGTATAAAGTCCCAGAATGAGTGTAAATTTGACGTTGTATAAACTGTATTTCGTAGGTATGCCGATTTATATATTCAGTGTTATACTGTATATTGCAGAAACGTTTTAGTTAGGTATCGACTATGTTACGTGCAGGCACATAACGGAATAGGCATACAGATGAAAACGAGTGCTATGTTCAATACCCAAGTCCCTTGCATAATGCCTATTGTAGTTGGGTTTTAACCTTTTTAGCACGAGTTACGTCCGTGTTAATATATTCTAGTTAAAATTAAACGATATCATTCAGATTAGGAAGCACATTTACCGATTAAAGGCAATTCATTATCTTATCAAATTCTTATAGCTACCACAAATCCGTCCAGAGCAGCATAAAACCGTCTCCCAGACTGAAAGGATTAAAGTACTTGCGTATAATTTAACTTAGAGTTGAGTAAAAACAACTGGCGAAACACATAGGCCTATATGTTACCTGCTATGTAAACTATCATAGATTACAGGTTTCTGACATCGTTTAGGATACGTCAGTGTCATGAAATACCGTATTTTGTTTAACTATATTTGTCAAACAGAGAGAGAGAGAGAGAGAGAGAGAGAGAGACATAGATACAATGGCCACACATATCTCACGATCCCTGCGAGGTGGCCAGGACTTAATCCTAGCAACTCTAAGGGTAAGAGAAAGCGGAAGGAAAGGATGGTAAATATGAAGGTTATCTCTCTCTCTCTCTCTCTCTCTCTCTCTCTGAGAAACCAGGCTTGGCTCTTCCGTGATACCAACAGATTTGTCATATACTTTTGTAATTATTGTATTTATTGTTTCTAGGTTAGCACACATCGATTATTATAATTTGTGTATAGTGCAAATTAATCAGAAACAATTAGATTGGCACTGCAGCTGAATAGTTAAGGTCATAGAATTTAACCTGATAAATGTTGGTAACCCTGACAGGTAGGAAGTGTGTATTTTCAGCAGTAGGAGAAGTTTTAGTAAGGAGTTCTTTATGAAGATCCATACTAATTTCAACCTAATGTCAGAGAGCAATAAAGGTGAAACGAGACTCAAAACTATCCAGTTTGGGGGAGGGAAGGGGTACTTTAGCTTGATGCACAGGACAATCGACTTTAAATCGCCATCAACAGAGAGGAATTTTGTATCAAAGTGTATACACTGTTGTCAGTTACTCTAAATATACTGATATTCCTGAGGGTAATGTTTTATCAACAAATTAGCCTCGATGTAAATTTATTGTTAAATATATAAATCAGACATGTCATACCTCTACCATTTAGCTTAATGTATCAATGTGATCATATGTAATGTTTTCTTTCTGGCTACAAGTAATTCATAATATTAATATTGCTTTTACCTCTTATCACTATCAGCTGCCCACTTATTCTCCTTTATTTACCGAAAATAAATCTAGTTCCCTTTATATCTCATTGCGTGGTATATTGTTAAGGGATGAGATCAATCTTGTTATTCTGCACTGAACGGATTCAAGTTTGTATATGTCTTTTATTAAGTAGGGAAACCAACACTGCACAGCATACTTCAGATACGGTCTCACAATTCTTTTGTATAACGGTATAACTATGTCTTTACTATGATTTCTTCTAATGAATCTTAGTGCACTGTTTGCTTCGTTAGCTGCTGCAGTCCATTGTCTTGTGGATTTTTATATTTTCGTTTATAAGCACTTCTTGGTCTTTTATCTGTGATACGCTCTCTACCTATTCACCATTCATGTGATATTTTCATTTATTGTTTTGGGGAGCCTATCTGTAGTATCTGACATTTGCATGCATTAAAGGGCATCTGCCAATTTTCTGAGAGAGAGAGAGAGATAGTTAAAATAATTAATTACAGTTGGGCTTAGGGTTATCAGCCCTGCTTGATTTTTAAGCCAGTCCTTTTCTGTAATTAGTATTTGGTAACATGATACTGTGTATGAGGTAATACCTATATTAATGTGCTAATTACTTCTAAATCCCTGGTTGTCTCATTAAAATTGCGAGGTGCTACATTGTGTAGCGCTCGTAACACTGTCAGTTACCTGCTGTCACGTGAGTTTATTGTATACATATAAATTGACCTACGGTAGGATAATACTATATACTATTTGTCGTTTTTCATTAACAGTAGTTACTTTATTATTATATTTATATTTTATTATTATCATAATCATCACCATCAGCAGCCTTAGTTAGTCCACTGCAGGCCGATGGCCTCTCCAAAACGTTTCTAATCTAGCTAGTCAGATGTTATCCTGTTCCATCTTACTTTAGCAAAGTTTCCGATCGCATCCCTCCATCTGGTTCTCTGTCGATCCCTTCATCTAGCTCCATCTCTAGATTCCCATTGTGAACCTATATTTGTCCATCTGCTATAATCTCTTCTAAATATATGATCTTTCCAAGCCCATTTCCTCTTGTCAATACGATTATCTTCTACTAGTGTCCAAGTTTCTTATCCATAAATTAGTACAGGAATGACATTGTTTGCATAATATTTCTTAAATACAAGGGGTAGCCTAACTACCTTTTCATACTAAATTCTGCTTACCAAATGCGCTCCATTCCATATCTACCCTTGTCTGATTTCTCTAGTGATCCGAGTTTGTATTTATAACCTGGCCTATGTATATATATTCCTCCACTGGCCCATCATCCTCTAACTTAATTTGTTGTGTTTGCACATAATCATTCAATATATATATTTTTTGTTTGTTAACACTACTACTGCCATTATATACTGTCCGAGTATATACATACATACAGTAGTTATATACTGTCCGAGTATATACATACATACAGTAGTTATATACTTTAAGGCTTCCATCGTTTATATCAGCCATCATTTGTTGAAACTCTTTCCCTGAATCGCTAGGATAAACTTTGTCATCAGCGAATCTGAGGTTGCTTTGATGTTCCCCATTAATTCACATGTATTCCTATATTGTCCCATTAATTCACATGTATTCCTATATTGTCCCATTAATTCACATGTATTCCTATATTGTCCCATTAATTCACATGTATTCCTATATTGTCCCATTCAAGATTACCGTACTGAATATGTCTTCCAAACACGCGTGAACAGATTTGATATTGTATTATGTGGTCTACCTAATTACTGGAGTTTTAATGCACGTTATAATCTGATAATGTTTAATGCAAACAGTAGCATTTCATATGTAAGGAACCATAAATAACTAAATAAATAAATACATACATAAATAGGCCTAAATAAATAAAATTAATAATTAAATAAATTAATCGGAATACAATAATCACTAATACCGTTTTATATTGTTGCCGTTACATATGCCTATACATACGCAATTACTGTGTATGGGCGGAGCTTATTAAGTATCGATGCACTTGTTTCACTGGCGTTGTGCCCGTTCAACCAGCAAAGGTAGAAATTGTTCGAACCTGCTGTCAATGTGTGGCTAGGGCTTTGGCATACCCCTGGTCTACGACTTACCGCCGTGAGTGTACCAGTATCGCTAGAATTCATGTCACTAGATGTAAAATTTGGCACTAGATCGAAGTTAATACCTCTAGATCTAGCGGTAAAGTAGCTAAATTGGCAACACTGTCGTACACTTACCTCTTCAGCGAGAACAATCAGCACAGCAGCCGCAAGCAAGCCCGCAAACTGAAACAAGTCGGGTATTTTTCTTTAGTTATTTTAGAGCTGCAAAATAAAGGATGTTTTTTCAGAAGAGTACATAGTATATCTCGTTCATTCATTTTTATCTATTGGAGACTTCCTAAGCTGCATAAAATCGTCTAATTATAGCTAGACTACAATTTAACTGACTTCGCTGGTATAGCAGGGGTTAAACCTATTCCCTGGCTGACCTTTCATAATGTGAAGAAATATTAGCTCGATTACTGTAATCGTTTGTAATCAAGAGCTTTTGGCCTACTTCTTTCGAACCGGGTAAACTACGTTCCATGACTTCCTCAATAATAATTTCCTTATGTTTTGTTTTCTATGTAGGAAAATTTTGTTCCATAGCTCTTATCAATTGAGTTTTATGGCCTTTTAAGTACTGTTCCCCAATTCAAAAGAAATGTGTTCCATAACTTAATAGTTATTGTCTTCAAATAAATAATAATAATTACATAGCAAATTACAGTCCTTGCCTATAAATGTATGCATCCTTACTTACTGTACAATAATTACTCTTGTCCAGTACCTATAAACTAAAAATGCTGCATATCTTCCCAAGCCTAGCTTGCACAACTCAATCATTTTTGGTTTGACCACATTGTCCATAGCTTTACAAAATCCATTCCATATTATTCTTACTTGAAATAAAGTTCTATGACAAAAAATATGTTTTGGATCTAAAACAAAATAACTCTTATGTAATCATATGTCACTCTTAATTAAAATATGCCTAAAAAGTAAAAGGAAAACAATAATAATAATAATAATAATAATAATAATAATAATAATAATAATAATAATATCTACTATTTTCGATACCTAGGAGGAGTGATAAGCAGGAACGCAGGTGTGGAAATTGAGGTAAGACAGAGAGTATGTGAAGGAAGAACAGTTTTCGGAGCAATGGGACGTGTGTGGAAGGTGAGAAATCTTGGTAACAAAGCTAAAAGTACAATGTATCAAGGGCTAGTTGTATCAACAGTGATGTATGGGGCTGAGATATGGGGTCTGAAGGCACAAGAAAAAAGAAGCTTGGATGTAATGGAGATGAGCTGCTTGAGGAGTATGTGTAGAGTAACCCGTAGAGACAGATTGAGGAATGAAGAGGATAGTGGGCCAACAAGAAACCTTATCGGCCAGAGTGGAAATAAGGTTGCTATGCTGGCATGGACAAATTGAATGAATGGGAGATGAAAGGTTTACAAAAATAATATACGAGTCAGAAACAAGGGGAAATAGAGGGAGAGGAAGACCTTGGATGAGATGGTATAATATAAGCGTTGGAAGGTAGAGATATGACTGAAGAACAGGACAAATAAGTGGTAATGAATAGGAGTGAATGGATTTTTTTTTTCTTTGTGGATGAGCGAGAAAAAAGGCAAAACTGCCTATGATGAGTGCCTTCCCCAGAGTTAAAAGAGTGACAGGGCTAAAATCAAGGAATGTTCGAGCAAACATGTCTGGACACAGAGTTTGAAGCAATTTAAGTCATAGGATGAGGGAAAGATGGATTCAGGGAGAGAGTTCCAGAGCTCAGCTGTTGAATAAAAGAAAGATTGGGAGTGATAACGGAGTGAATAGATGACGATGAGAGATAACGCGGTCATAGGGAGAGGGGGTCGGTCGTCAGTTGGACTAGATAATAGTCCGTCAGGGGCCTGGCCCGGGGAGCCAGTCTATGTTGTGAAGGGCCCTGCCTGGAATTAAGGTGGGTGGGCATTGTGGTGGTGGGCTTCACCAAAGTTTATATACATACAAGAAGTTAACTCACCGAATTAATATTGGAACCTCCGACACCCAGTGTGACGTCACGCCTGGGACAGTAGGACCATATTTCATATACAAACCTGAAGAATCTAAGGATGTGTGGCTTTGAAAAGCTGAATAACATGTCTTTCATTGGAGTATACTATATTTAGTTGCGATTAAGTCTAATGACAGTATCTTGTGAGCTTGCCACCACTTTAAGGAGTCATTATTATATCATTTTCGGGATAAAATCGTTGTATGAATATCATAGTCAAGGTCTCTGCATACTGTCGGCATGCAGTTTTGGCCAGTCATCAACTCATCATGCTAACCTATTGTGTTCCATAATGAGGATTATGGTGAATTGTCTTAAAAATGGGTTAATGTTGCGATATATTGGTCATGGGAGTGTTTACTGTGTCATAAGATAGTGAAATATACGCGGAATATACGTGGTGGTAGAGGGCGGCGCTCACTAGGACAGCTGACGCATACGATAATTTAAGTGTGTTCATTATTATTTTCCCATTAACCTTCTCCCACTAACACATAATTGCCTGAACAGTATAAACTGGCTTTAAATGTAGTCACCACAACGTACCCCGGGTACATGCAGTATGATTGTACTGTAGGTACTGCACAATTGAAAAAAGAACAAGAGAACAAAGATACTTTGAAATATGGCAACACCGTCTAAAGCCACTCGGGAACACACGAACCCCGTTATTATGACTGACATATTCTTTATTTTATTTTATTTTTCACCACTATCATGAGTACCTAAAAAATTTCCAGCTTTTGTCTGGTTTAATTATTATAACTTTCACCAGCATACAATAATAGACCTGGGTAATATATTAAATGCTCTATAAGAGAGTTCGCTATGACAACTGTGCTTTCGTCTGCGGGGAAGGCATGGCCGCAGCCGCTATGCCCTGACATTTACACCGAATCACGATTCTATTTCGATGCATTTAAAATATTTTGATGATAAAAACTATCCCAACCAACGTAACCAAACCTAATTCAAGACATACAGTAAACATACATCGACATATACCTGTAATTGGGCGTGAATATAGTAAAAGTATACCGGCTGCAGGGCATGAGCTTCCTTCGTCTGCATATTTATATCGAATATCATTACACAATTAATGCCTTGATTGATTTTAGTTCATATTCTACTTGTTCTTAATATAGTGCTTTCTTGAATTTCTAGCCATAAAATATGCAAAGTTTCTACCAGTATGAGTTAATAATGGAAAAACAAAGTGGAACGACATCCCATGCGTGACGTCACGATTACAAGACGAACAAATTTCGGCGAGCTACCAGAAATTTGAGTATCTGGTGGGTCTACTTGTTAGTGTATTATACTGTATACTTTGGACTTCACTGGGTGTCTGCTTGCTGAGACCGGACCTTCTCCTGGGGGTCTGGGCAAGGCCTTGGTCTGGGACCTGAGAGTCTTTGCTGGGGACCCCAAATGTGTCTAGGCCTCTGGGTCTTCTTTGTAACCTAGAGGATTTATTCTTCTGTATCTGTTCGGACTCTGTCTCGAGTTGGCCTCCCCCAGCTATGGGCTATGTGCCTGAGTATATACATGCATACATACATTTTACAATACATTAGAATAATATCTCACCTTCATGTTGCCTTTAATTCAGTGAGACCTCAACGAGCAGCAATGTAGGCTCCTAGAAGACAACAACTTTGGTTTCGTGTAGGGTTCGGTGGAGTACTGTGGCTTGCTTCTTAGATGGCCTTTCTGCCTTCATATGTGCCAAGATTTATGAGGGACTTTGGTAGGTTGCTTTGTCTTGCTTTTAGATAGCCTTCCTGCCTTCCCATATGCCAAGGCTGAAGTACTGGTTGTTGATGCTGGCGTGAGAGTGTGGTGG